>VXBW01005782.1:355618-368703 GCA_013400375.1 Thinocorus orbignyianus | reverse complement strand
AGGGGGGGTGGGGGGGAGAAAGGAGAGGTGAAACCCTGCGGTTCACCCTCCCCTCAAGGCGGGGTGGCCGCTCCGCCCACCCCCAGTCTCGCCCGCCCACTCCCCGGGATGCGTGGGGAAGCCGCCGCCTCCTCCCGGTGTCCTCCCGGTCCCTTCGGTACTGGGTGGTCCTTCGGCAGGAGCCTCCCGCCCAGGTAACTTCTCCAAGTTTGGCTAGGGGTTGGAGCGGAGGCCGGAGGTGGGGAACTTCGGGGAGGGTTGAGGGGGCGGGTGCGGAGCCCAGGGGCAAAACACGTCTTGGGGTAGCGGGAACAACGCCTGGTGGAAAACTGCGCTTTGCTTCCAGTTAGGCTTATTCTGGGCATCCCTTCAAATCTCAGCGCCGAAGCTGAGGGATAAATGGGTAAAACGCTGGTGTGAAGAAAAAGCATAGGAGTTTCCTTCGTTTATCCTGTTTCATCTGCAGTTTAATGCATAAAAATGCCAAAGTCTTTTACTTCAAATTATAGGTTACAATACACAAAGTAATTTAGCTCATAAAAGGTATTAGAGTGTAGTACGTAAATTGGAAATTGCAGACTTCCTTTATTAGTCTGGGATTAGGGTAATTATTCAATTTTGTTGATGTTAATAGTAAGAAAAAGTTAGGTGATGAAATAGTTGTGATTAGCTCTGGGAGAATTAATGCAAATGCAAATGAGTTTGGCACTTCAGTATAGCCATGTTTCACCAGAGAAAACCCAACCTTACAGATTTAAACTCTCTGCAACCAAGACAGCAGGAGGCCTTTCTTTTGCAGTTTTCATAACTTCAGATAAGAAGAAAGATATCTACTGCTTACATATGTGTGTACATAAATAATTTATGGTCAAGAGGAAATATTAATGCTCAAGATAAGTCCTCAAGTAGGCCTTTAGGATTGCAGAAATAGTCTCTAATTTTATTGTTCAAAAACTTGAGTCAGGAATAGCTGGGGTACAAGTTGTAAATCAAGGGAAATAAGTATCCTGCTTGCCAAAGATATGGCTCATTATTTAATGTTGCTGATGCTGGGTCACTTATTTCAGATTTAGCCTGTTACGTATGCGTATACTTCATGAAATAAAATACTTGTGGATAATTGACTCTGTTTTATTCCTAATGTATGGAAATTAATAATTGTGGAGTTACATGTTATGCATTACATTTCAGGTATCTTTTTTGCAGCTGGTACATATATCACTACTACTCTAGCGTTTTTATATAGCTAGAGATAGCAAATGCACAGGTGATTGCATTTGTTTCACTACATAAAATGTAAGCCAGAAGTACAGTGGCAAGTTCTTTAAAAGGATTAATTCACTTGTCTCATACTGGGTGGTGAGAAGTCATTGTACTCTACTGCAGTTCAAATCTGATGCAAGTAGAAGGTGTTCACCTGCATTTGCCCATCCAAGACTGCATTAACAATGTGAGTCAGAGAAATAAGAATAATTGACATAGACACAGTATTTTCCTAAGAAGATTGATATAACTAAGAGTTACAACTTACATTCAGTTGTCAGTCTTACTTGGTAACATTAATAACCCATGTACAATTGAAGAAAACTCAAAACAACAGAAGTATAAGGGTTTGGGTTTTTTTTTTAGTTAATAAGTAGAAAATTGGTGTAGATGTTTGTTTTCCTCAAATCGCCTTCACCTGTATGCAGAGGACTTCCATTTGGTCTACGTGTTCAAGCCTCTGATGGATTGCTTAGGATGTGCTGTTTTTCTGAGAAGTTATGAATTTCAGTTGCACGTTTTTCTCTGACTTTAGAATGAATGAAAACATATCTGTGTTGATGTAAGTAGAGCTCTCAAAATCAACAGAGAAAGATGTTTGTATCTGATGATTCCTAAGCTAAGCAGGTTGTAAACAAACTTCAGAATAAATATGAAAAAATCCCAGTAATTCTATATCCAGTCATATAGAAATGATAAGGAAAATAAGTAACTTTATAGATAAGAGCCATTTTTTTACTAAAATTCAGTGGAACTAATGTTTCTGATATAAATTTTTGTGCAGGTTCAAGTACTAGGTGGTTGCTATTACCTTCTCCTTCTCCCCCCCCAATGATTACTTCCTGTTTGTGCTAAAATGAAGGTTCCCAACCATGAGAGATCATCAGGCTTTTTCACAAGAAGCAAACAAAATTGCCTGACTTGCCTACAAAACTGGAAGTTGACTCATCTGTTAAAAGAATGTTTTGAACTAGTGCTTTTCTTTGTCAGTGATCTGAACAGGGGATAAATGCTTTATCTAACTCCAATTCCCTTGGAATATGTGGCTTTTTCTGTGGAATGACTGAACTTAATGAATACAAGAAATTGGCATCACATTAAATATTTATCCATGGTTCAGTTTATTGAAAAAACTTAGTGTCTTCATCTCAAGGGCTTTGTCTTTAAATGTTGAAGGTGGAGAACCTGTTACAGGGTCAGATAGAAATTATAAGGAACAAATGGCCACTTACGAAGCCTCTACTGGCGTACTATTTTGTGAGGAGAAAGCAGTCTATGCCTTTTTTTTGGGGGGGGAAGAGGGGGGGGGAGGAAGACCTGGAACCCCAATACCTCATTATCTGAGTATCACAGTCCTAGTATTTAATTAGTCTCTGATATCCTACTAATGTAGATTTAGCTTACTATGTGCGAGAGAAAAAGATTTGAGGAAACAGAATAGTAGCAGCCTTACGAAAAAAAGAAACAAGGAATGTGGCTACAATTGGAGCTGATGCAGAAGTCACTCGTACTGGGCAGTGTGAAAAAGCATAACTTGACATCGGGGGTTAAGCTTAGGTGAAAGTGGAAAACTAATGGTAGTCTTTGTCCAAAGTAAACTCAGTCAAGGTGTCAAAATAAGATATTGCTTTTATTATGCTGTACTGATGCTCAGGCATTGATTTTTCTTTTATCTGCTGGCCTGCTTCTCAATCATCAGAATTTCTTCATCAGCACTACTTGGCACCTCACAGCTGCATGGGGTTTGGCTGGGAGTTGTGGCTGGGCCTCTTGATGGTAGCATGCTCTTGGCTATGGGGAAAGCATAATATTACTTTCACGGCAGACTATGTTGATTTTCACAGTGTAATGGTTTCACCTTTTCTTGCTTGTTTTGAAACATGATGTACTTTCTTCATTAAGACAGCTTCTAAAACTCCCAGCGTCCAAGTTTTTCTTTTAAACCTAAGACAAATGTCACAGCAATAAATTCAAACAAATGGCTGCAAAGGTTTTCCTTCCTTGTTACCTCCATAAACAAGAAATTTCTATTGCAGAAATACTCTAGCCAGAGCCTAGAATTCGTGATACAAAATATTGGATGAATGATGGATGTAAGGTGACGTTCTCAGGAAGCTTGGTCAGAATAAAGCACTCGGCTCACAGACAGCAAATGCCCTCAGTTAGGTGTGTCTAACCTCATGGCTCAGCTCTTTTAAATCACTAGATGCACAGGAAAGTTATTAAAAGAATATCTTGAGGATTTTAAAATTTACTACCTATTATGTTTTTTATCCTATAGAAGCCCAGGCAGCTTAAATTCCAGAGAGATCCTTTAAAAGATACATAAGTATGATTCCAATAAATATTAAAATCTCCTAGACTACCCTTGGAACACTTTTTGTAAATTATGGACTCAATATATGGAGTTGTGATTACTGGTATGGGTGGAACATTAACTACCTCATTCCCCTGGGGTTTATGGATGGTTGCATTTTACATACTCAGTGTAACAGGGAAAAATGCTAATCAGCTGTTCCTATCTCTGTTGGTAATCCCACTCCCAAAAAAATCTAGGTGAATTTTTGACTTCTCCTTCAGAGTTATTCTAGTCTGATTTTATTATTATTTTTTTCTTCCAAGTCCATCAAGTTAATTTTAGGTTGGGCAGTGGGAATTTACAGGAATAACTCCTTGATAGTGGTAATAATGTAAAAATATGTAGTATATAAACAACACTAATTTAATAAGCTATTAAATCATAATCAGATCTCTTAACTATACTATGTGATGCCTCGCTGGAATGTATTCAATAGATCAACTTCCAGCTAATTCAGTTTTTCCAAACAGTCCTGTGCAATATAATTATGCACATTTGTAACAGTATGGAAAAAAAAAAAGCAAAACCCAGTAGGGACTAAATTTGCTGTCAGCCATACTTGGAAATCCTATGCATATCAAAAAGCACAACTGAGATTTATTTATTCATGTGTTGGGGGTTAAGAAAGGTGGCAGTCTTGAACCTACCCCGATGTTAGTGTGCTGCTTGCATGCACCTGAGCTACTCCACAAATCAGAATGCCATCTCCCATCCCTTAGCTGCCTTCCATCAACACTTGCTTGTCTGTTGACTGCTGCAAGAGACCAAACACTTGATTTCTGCAGCTGTGCTCCCATGTTGGGCAAGCCGTATTGTAGTTCTACTTCTGCATGCCCAGGGGCTCATGAGGCTATGCGGGTTCCTGAGCAAGTTCCAGCAGTTATTTACCATTCCTGTTTGTGCAGGACACATCCAGATACTTCAGAATAGTTTCAAGCCATTGAATATACATTATGATACTCAGGCAGATGGTTATTATACTTGCTCTGCTGATGGGAGTGAGGAATTTTTTTTCTGTACTTTTTCTCATTGAGTTGGAGCAAAGGTCACATCCTGAAAACTCTTGGCTTCCCCTGCTAAATTCCACCTCTGAAGAGATGAAGTTAGGGTTACAGCTTATTAGCTGAGCCATAGTAACTGCCTTCACCGTCCTAGGCAGCAGGTTAACTTGTCAGCGTAAGCACACTTGCACTGAAATGTCCTTCCATTGCTTTGGTCACCGTAGTGGGCTTGGAAGACCTGCTTCCGGTCTCAGCAGAGACAAGTGGAGTGTCTCTATGTTAAATTTTCTTCCTCTCCCAGTTAAAAAAAAAATGAAGAGATGCTTCAGACAAAAGGTTTACCAACCTGGGGGGAAACAAACATGTTACATCAACCTTTGTGTGCTTTAGATTTGTGTCAGAGAGGAAACAGACCATGGTAGCATATCCAGGATGTGAGAGGTAGACAGGTGGTACACATCACCTTTTGTTCTTTCCTTTTACATAAATTTAATTATTTTACCTAGTTTAGCAATCTCCTTTCTCCTTTTAAGTGTAACAAGAGAAATCACATCTTAAACCTCACCACTTTCTAATCTTAATGTAGAGTGGGGAAAAGAAATCAGAATAATGGATGCTTCAGAAAGGCGCTTAAGCAGTGCATTTTGTCTCTATTCCTTTTTCTCTGCTCTTTGTTTGTTGTGGACCCTCATCAAAGAAATGAGTATTTCTCACAGCTTTTTTTTTGTCCTAACCTTTCAGTATTTTCTCCATGTGAATCTGTGATCAAAGTTGTTATCATCTGAATTTAATTTAGTACACCTTTCTTTGTGTGATGGGCTGCTATTTCAGAGGGTACAATGCCACTATTAATCATCATAAACAAAATGCATGAAAACAGTCCAAAATACATGTCAAGCACTTCAATGTGATGGATGCACAATAGATGGCACCATTATTATCACTCAGCAACTTGAAAACTTTTGGTCCTCACATTTTCTCCCTTGCAAACATCATTAACTTGTTCATGGGATCCAATACTTTGTGAAATATACATCACTCTTGCGCTCACTTTTTCCTCATCCTTCATGCTGTATTGACAGAGTGAGTTATCTGAAATTTCTTAATGCTTTCTAAGTTTACTTCTTGGTGTGTGAGACAGAGAAGAAAATGAAAACAAATGGTTTTATGGAACAAAAGTCAATTATATTGATTTTCATCAGTTAATGCAAAAGCAGGTTTTATGAATGATTGTAATTAGGCAATATGTTTGTTGGTTACAGTTTTATTTCCTCCTTGGTTTTACTCTCTTTTGCGAATCAGAAAGACTTAAAATAACATAGTATCAACTGAATGTGGGTAATATTGTCCATCTTTTAGGTGTCCAGGTCCAGTGAAGCTTACAATGTTTGGAATAAATCAGATCAAATTTTGTTTGAAGGGGGACAACTTAAAACAATGAGAAATGTTTGTATAGTTGCTCAAACTAAATATGCTTGGGGTAAACTTAAAGCAGCCTAAGTACCTGCAGGTAAACAGTGTTATCTGATTATGGGAACTATTGTCTGGTAGTAAGTAGTGATAGTTATGTTCCTGTGGTTTTGGGTTTGTTTTTCTTTTTAGGGGGAATATGTGTGGCTGGATCCAGCCCAATGCAGAATGGAGAGCATTATGTGTCTTTGGAGCCCTCCTCATATGCCAGGCAACACAAACAGGATTCGATGCCTGCTGATGGTGATCATATCACCAGGCCATTTACAGAAAGAGCAGGCACATTTAGCCCAAGGGTAAGTTACATGAAGTGCTATATAGCTGGAAGGCGTAGTAAGAAGGAGGCTTCCTTTGTGCACTGGCAGCAGAGTCACACTTGCTTTCTGCCCCTCTGGAAAGCCAGACACCAGAGCCTTGCTGGAAGGTCTATGAGTTGCCCATTGCCTGTGCCTGGAGCCTCAGAAAAACACAGTTTCACTGCTCTGGCCATGATAGCACAGCTCCTTCCTATTGGCGCAAGCCAGCAGCAATTCTGTATCCCTGGTATGCACATCTAGTGAGATAGGTTACTGCAGATTTTCCCGCATTCGTGTAATGTCTCTTAACCGTAACCACTAGGAGACTATACATATGAATGTGTTTTGAATGTGGAAATTGACGGTTGCAAATAAGTAGCATTCCAAGCAAGACTTCCGCAAGCTGCATGAAGTTGGCTATTTCAAACTTATCCAAAGCCAGTTCATACTGTGTAATGCGTTCTATACATATGTTTGGAAGGGATTTTTGGTTTTGGGGGGGAAAAAAAAAAAGGAAATAAATAGGAGAATATTCCACCATGATGCATTTCGTTTCCTTACAAGAAAGAATGTAGGTTTTTTAAGAGCTTTCTTTTTGTTTCTTTGTAAGATCTTTGATGTTTTGTATTTTTTCTAAAGCACTGATTTAAGGATAAATGCCTTATCTAGTAACCTTTGGTTCTGAGATTGAATTTTGGTGCTATTTTGTGAAAGGATTCTGAAGACGGCAACACCAGAAGATAAACTGAAAAAAAACCCTATTTTCATTTGGCCGTTTGTGAAGGAAACCAAGATTTTCGAGTGGTGGGTGGCAACAGAACTGCTTTCAATTATTTGTGTCATTTCCACAATCATCTTCTGCTGGCTGTACTGATACAGCCAATTTCTGTTTCAGATACTATCATCTGAACAACTGTAAGAAAAAACTTAAAAGCTGAAGTCATCCAATAATTAAACTTGCTATTGCAAGGAAGTTGTTCCACTTTGGAAGAAGAACCCAGAACCTTTTCAGTCCTAATGAAATTGCCATGAAGGTCTGTAGTGTTTCATAAAAGTGAAATGGTTGAGTTTCAGTACGCAAGAGAACAGAAGAAACAAAAGAACATAATCTTTCCAAGCCGAAATACCTAGGTTAAAACATATTGGTCTTCATTCAGGTACCATTAATTCCAAGATACAGTAGGCCTGTAGATAATTTTAATTTCTCGTAGCACTACAGGTGTTGTCTTCTTATAGTATTAATATATTTCTTTATAGTATTGATCTGATGTTAAAAAAATTTCCATTTTAAAAATATTAAAGCTCTTACATTTTTCACTTTAAATTTTAATCAGAGATTATGGAAGGATCAATAGTTACTTAAATTTTGAAAGGTTCTGAAAGCAAACCTGATTATAAGTTAGTGAATTAATGATTCAGTATGTTACTGAATAATCAATAATGGCTAACCAATGCTCTGAATCACTTACTAAATATGTTTGGAAAGTTTGCAATGACACCACGTAAGTTTCTGGCAGGCAGGCTTAATTGAAGAAATGATCCTGACGTATAGAAGCACATGTCCTGGTATCACAACCAGCTGTGTTCTAGCAGCAGATGAGGGAGTGTCCTCCAATGGAGATACCCATATGAGCACAACTATGCACCTTAGCCTGTTTCATGCTTTAGCTGAAAAGCAAGCTCTCCCACCTCCTCCAGCAGCCAGTGGAGGGCAGAGGGTCTGCCCTGCAGAGAATCCCAGCTGGAGTCCAATCCTGGTACTCTCCAGTGCTTTTCCAGGAGATTATCCTTCTTTTCACTAGCTATGCAATTCCTTCCTCTTCATAAATCTATTGCAGTGTTAGGAAGGTGGAGAAAGCTTTTTGCGTGCCCTGCCGTCTCACATACTTCAAGTGTACTTTTGCAGAAAGGGAGGAAGGTGACTTTCCCCTCTCATGTCATAGCCCAGTGCAAAAGGTACGCCTGCAAGGTAGGTGACTTGAGAACCCTTTATGCTACAAAATTTGAGCCACAGCTGTCTCCAAACTGACAGGTGTAAAGGGTTATCTGTTCTGTTTTCCTCTACCTGGGCTCTTGGAGATCTCAGCGGGGAGTTAATGACTTCTCACCTAAACACAAAGGCAGTAGCAAGAGGTGAGGACTGGGAGCACTTTGGCCCATTTATAGCAGCACTGAAAGCCTCTGATGTGGCATGCATATTGTTCCGCTGCTCTTGTATTGCTTCTGAGTTTAAATAGGAAAAATCTTACCATTACTGTTCATTACACTGTGTAAGCAATCCTGATACTGCAGAGAAGTCCTCATTGGAAAGTATCTGGTTCCACAGATGGCCCTCTGAGGGTTCTTGTATTTATAATGCCTTTGGTAATGCACTAACAGAAATGAGGTTAAAAAATAGAGTGTAACAGGCAAAGTAAGACGCCAGTGATAAATTCAATTATTTTAAATGCATCAGACCAGGTTCTGATTTTAGTTACACGGATATAAAGAGGCCTGCTGGTATCTTAGGTTTCTGTGCGTGTAAGGAAGATTTCAGGCACATAGATTCTCATTCAGTAAAATGCATCCAGATTAGATTTGGCAATCTGTATTCTCAAAAATTGTAGTCAGTCCTTGGCATTTTGTTAGGCATCATGATTCCCAGTGATTATAATGTTCAAAATACTTTAAAAGATGCTTTGTGGTTTTGGTGTTTTGGTTTTGTGCCCGGCTACGTAACTAGGCATTTCATACACCTGCAAAAGTCCTGTATTGGATTTCCATTTCAAAGAGATCCTGCTGATGGGACATGTAAACTATCAACTCTTTAGTGATCACTACTGAGAAAATAGTTAATGGTGGGGATTTTTTTTGTTCTTCCATTTATCTCAAACCTATTTTATGAATGCAGTTGAATGTATCCCAGTAGGGCAAAAGAGAGGTTGCAACATCAAGCATATATGCATGTCTTCCGTTTTCAGCCTGTGGTCCTATATGGTATAGCAGTTTACCTCAATTCATCTGACATAACATTTTTCTGAAGATGACAGTGTCCTGGTTTCCAGTAGGGACGGGGTTAATTCTCCCCTGACTCTGTCAGGGCACAGCTATTCAATGCCATGTGCACCAGGCCCAGGGGCAGCAGGGAGCTGGCCGGGTAGGGAAGGGAGACAACAGGAAATGGGGGCGACATCAGTTGCGGTCGGGAGGGTGCGGGCTGTGGTCGGTTTCGTATTCGTGTTTGTATTCCCCCCATCGGTGTTATTGTTTCCCTGTAATACTTGTTGTTCTGTTAAACAGTTTTCTTTTGTCCCAACCCACGAGTCTGCCTGTTGTTTTCCCTTCCAATCCTCTCCTACTGCCGTAGGAAAGTCGGAGCAAGCGGGCTGCCACGTGGCTCTTTGTTGCCGCTGAGGCCAAACCACGACAGACAGTCAAAGAATGCATTTACAGTAATAGAAGCTGTTGTCTGTAGCGTTAACCACAGGGTGGTAGCAACAAGATGCAGTGATTATTTCAATATTTATATTTTTATAAATTTATATCTTTTTAATGCATGGGTGAAAGGTATAGAAAGAGAGGCTGGCTGTATTAATAGTGGTCTGAGAAGATATTTATCCCTTTCCACTATCTGCACTAAGTATTTCATTAGTGCTGTATGGAGAGGTAAGCTGTACTTTAGAGCTGAATACTAAATTCTACTTCATCTGGAACGGTAACTTGCTTTTATGAAGCAAGAGTGACATTCCCATGATTCACCAGAAAGCTGGCATACTTTTGTCTTGTCATTTACCAAGTCTATGTTTGCATAGACTAAATATTGCTTTTTAAAAATGTAACTTCTTAAAGAATTTTATAGATTAGTCATACTAAAAAGTGTGCTAGGGTACTTAAGTCTACATAGTTGATATAAGCAGCGACTCAGACATGGCAAAAGTATATAAAATAATCCAAGCAGTAAAAGAAGGAAAGCAAAACAGATCTAAGTTACTGCCACACCCAAATCAAAATCTGTAAAGCCTATGTATTTTAATAGATCATGCCACTGAGATAATGACAGAATTCTGGTAGTGCAACTGAAAGCTTCCTTGCTTTTCACGCCAGCAATATTTCAGCAAAAGTTTCGTTTAAAACAAGCTTCAAACTTTCTAACAGGCATTTATATGACAGATTTATCCCTGTTAGCTGATTTCCTGCCAACTGACTGCACCTGGTTGACTCTAAATGAGTTACAGCTAATTGTCAATAAATGGGAAGAAGCTCCCCTTCTAATTTTCTCTTGGCTGTAAAGCTGGCAAATCGAGTTGTTGTGGCCATTTTTCAGGCAGAGTATTGTTACATGCATAAGTTTAGTGGAAAATAAAAAAGATAAAAAAGCAAATAGTGGTGGTGATTACTCCTTTCTCTGTATTTTCTAGTGCATGTTGTGTGAATACAGCTGCATTAAGTTATGTTAAGGTGCTCGTTAATTCAGCTGAGCCCTGGGTGGAGACACCATAAAGGGTGTGGGGGTTACCTTGTTTTTTTTTCCATCAGTGAAGGAAGAATGGTTGATTTAGGAGATGGAGTAGACAGAAGGAAACTCTATAGGTAAGATTTTATATATGTTATTCTAGTAGGTGCTTTTTTTTTTTTTCTCTCGTACTTATCCTCTTCTAGCAGGATAGGGGAGGAGGCAGAGGTTAAAAGTACATTTTTCCATGGAGAGTTGGATGGAGTGATTAATGAGGTTTTTGCTCTGTGCAGGATGTGATTTGTATATCTCTTGATTTCCTTCCTTAAGTTTTACAACAACAAATATAAATATGCTTTTAAGATCTGTTTGGGTTCTTTGGGCATTTTTAATTTAATTTTTTTCAAGTGTAATGTCTTGTTAACTCTTTCATAAGATAACTAAAGGAAATAGGTGGGGGCCAGGGGTGGGAGGAAGACTTTTTACTTTTTCTTTCTCTGTACCTCTCCTGACCTGTTGCACCTGCTGTTCCTGTTAGTTCAGCATGCTTACAATTGTTGGAAAGGCTGAAGCAACTCTAGTATGTAAACCCAAATGATGTAAAGGTTGTCATAGACTTGGTAGTTAAGCCCTTTTACAGCAGTACAGACTCTCTTGGAACAATTGTTCTCTAATTAAGAAATATGTTTACCAGAGATAAACTTGCTTCCTTGCACTTATTGTGTAGAAAGTGAGGTTCGGGATTCAGAGAAAATTTATGTTTTGGTTCTTAGTCAATTTTCTGCTTCTATAACCACACTCTTCTGTTGAATTTTTCTTGACAATTGGAAGCTCTAGTTTGAACTTTCAGTTATATATGTGTCTGTGGCTTTTCTTTACTTATTTTCCGTTATAAATTGTCTCATAGAAGACAAGAAATATGACAGAAATTGTAGCTATCAGGTTTCGATTCTTTTCCTCTCTTTGCTGTCTTGTGTCATTGTGAAGTGCGCAGCTTCATCCCATCCCCTGCGTCTCTATGCCTAGCTCTGTCTGTCTTCTGTGGGTGGTTGCTACAGCACAAAGAAAATGTCTCTTGGATCCAAAATCAAAAGTCAAAAGTTTTGCTGCTTCTCTTCTCATTTTGAATGCTATGGATACTGACTACTAGGCTTCCTCCTAGTAAGATGGCTGTCATCTTCCTCTCTTCACTAGCTATGTATATTCAAGCAAAAATGCCGTTTTAAAAGTTAGATGTTTTCTTGTGGGGTTCAGATAAGGCATCCCAATGCTTTCTTAGTTGTGATGTTTATAGTCATATTTATCTACTAGCAGGTCTGTAGATACAAATGCCAGATTTTTATGGAAATCTAGTTTTCTGTAGACACAGGGAAAACAAAAATTATCTTAGAGATTTTTAATTAATAGTAGTAAAGTAGGTAAATAACTAATTGAATACCATCTGTTTGCTTACACTGAGAATCAAAAATATGTCTGTTAGCTCAGGGAAAGAATATTCATGAAGCAGAGCATCGCTTTTCCAAGCTCCTGCTTTTGCAACACTATTTCTTTGACCTTGCAGTGGTAAAATATTTATTTATTTGTTTATTTTAGGGCATTTATTGGTATTCATTGTTCTACACTTTTGTTTTAGGACTACTTTTTTCAGTCATCTGCTTCCCCTTTCCTCTGGGAGTCAAAAAACCCCAAAAAGGCAGGGCAAAACAAATATACAAAGCGTTGTAACATCCTTTCCTCTCTTCCATATGCCTGTGTGAGAGTGGATGGGGAGGAGCTGCTGAGTGCTGGCTGGGGAGGGCACTGCGTTGCCGAAAATACCAGCTGTTCTGCCAGAGCCTGAAACAAACTCTGAACAAGAAAATGAAGGTGCTTGCAACACTGGGGAGTTTTTTCTGTGCTTCCATAACCAGTTTTGAAGCAAAAGCCAGTTTTAATTTTGCACAGCTACACAAAGTACTAGAGAAGATATCTAGTGATCTGGGTCAGTAATTGGACCAGTGGCAAAAAGAAAAAATTAAAGTTTGAGTGTCACGGCAAACAGAGAAAATTAAAACACATCCACCCTCACCCTCTCAAACTAAGCAAGCAAGAAAACTCTTGTTTCTGTTGTCTTCCTTTTATCCTTATGTTGGAGGTAGGTGGGAAGGGGAGAGACACGAGTGTAGTGTTCTACATAACAGCCTGTGTAGTTTTGCTTAGTATTTTATTGCATAAATAATAGCTTTCTTTTTAATTGTGTGAAGCAGAGATTTAGTTGTTGGTTG
>VXBW01005782.1:296313-355597 GCA_013400375.1 Thinocorus orbignyianus | reverse complement strand
TTTTTTTTTTTTTTATCAGAGGTTATAGATAACAATTGAGGACTGAGGTTTATTGAGGTTCAGTTGAACTTTTTTTTGTGAATAGCTTCTGCATCCGTGGGTTTGTAAAATACTTTTGGAGTGTTTTTAAAATTGGAATGTACTATACTAGCAATATTAAGAGTGCGCTTAATCGGCCAGTATGTAAACATTCCCTTCTCTTAGCATTTTTCATGTTTGATTGTGTTGGTTTTTTAAAAAAGTTAATTTTCAAAAATTCCTACAACACTGCTCACAAGAATTTTCTAGCAATTTATAGTGGAAAACCAGAAGTTTTTACAGTAACACCTTTTTTAAGCTACTGCTTAAGGAATTGTTGCAAGACTTTCCACATGCTGGATAAATTATCTAACTGTTCATCTACAAATTTCTGTGATACTGATCTGTGGTTTAGGCTAGAAATTACATCCTATTTTTTTTTTTTTCAAACAGAGTCCAGCCAGGCCTGTGCAATTAGAACAGTTCTGACAAATCTGTATTTGATTAAACAGATCTTCTGAAGATGCAGTCCTGAGTCAGAGTGCTAAAAAGGAGGAGTGAGAAAGAATAATAAAAATGCAATTGTTGCATGTGACAGTGGAAACGATGTTGAAAACTGTGGCTGTGGAAAATGTGACCATGGGAAGATGTAATTGGCCCAGGAAAACTCACGATGAAATACAATTCAGTTGTATTTAAAAAACAAAAAAAAAAATTTAATTGCATGTTTGGTTTTGGGTTTTTTAAGTTAAACACTGACTGAGGGACTTTTGCCTTGGAAGAATTTCTGTGCTATAAAGCAAAACTTCTAAGTGTCTCGGTAAAGTGCTGTTTGTTCTGGACTCCTAAACCTGGCAGGATTTGAACTTGTTTGTTTTTAAATGAAGTTCAAATCTCTGTATGAAAGGTGAATTCAAGCATTTTTGAAGAAACTTACTTCCACGGGGTAACAGTCTAGAACAAACAGGGAGAGTCTGGATGCAAAAGCATTTTTACATGTGAGTATTTTTTTAAAGCAGAGTGACAGATATGTACTGAGGAAATTTGTGGGGAGTTTTGTTTTTTTTTCCTCCACCCAAAGGTGTATTTCCGAACAGTTATAACTACAACATTCAATCATATATCTTTGTATAGCATCCAATGATGCAATGGCTGAAAGACAAGGAAGCAGTGGAGTAACTGGATGGACACACTGGATATTAGCAATAATTCTGGTGCTGTGGGGCCACCAGGTCAGTGGACAAGGACAAGGTAAGTGAAGATTTTTTATTATTCTTATATTTTTCCACTTGTTTAATATTGCAGAGGATTAGTTGGAGAAATGAGGGTGTGTGATGAAGTGCTTAACTTGTGTGAACTGCTGACAGGAAATAAGTATTTCAAAGGATGAAGTACTTTAGTTGAAAAGTCAAATGCTGTTTGGAAAATGTCTCAATGCCTTTTGGGATTTTGCATATACTCAAATCTGCTCTTTTGTGCTCTGTGATTGGAGTATGTCTTGAAATAAATCTATTGTTATCTGTTGTTGGCTCTATAGGTGTGGAGAAGTAGTTGTTTATAGATATGGATGCTGTGCATTACTTAGTTGTGATATGTGCAATGAACATGCAATATTCAGAAAGGCTTTTGTTGCAGTGCTATAAATATTTCCCATGTTGTATTCCTGTCTCACTGATGATGGTGCATAATAACAGCTGCCAGAATGCAGACAGGCAAAAAAAAAAAAGTAACTGACAAACAAACGAGCTTCTTGAGGTTTTAATTTTGAAAAATGAAGCATTATTCCCTATTTCTGATCTGAAGACTGTATCTAAGGGCTTGTAACTGGAGCAGTAATAACAGGCTATTGTATTATTTTTAACTATATACTTAGGATAAAAGATATTGGAACGCTGTGTCAAATTGGGAGAGGGGGAAATCTGTGATAGCTCTGAAGCATTGCAATTAAAGAGAAGTGGATAGACATTTACTTTTGAGGTATTTCGAGACAGCTTTAGGAAAAAACATGTTAGAGACCATCTGAGTTTTCCGTGTCCTTAACTTACTTTTTCAAGTGGGGAAAAGGCTGTACTCTTTCCTACTGCAGGTTATCTGTTCTATGTTGTTCTAGTTGATTACGAACATGATACTAGGTCTATTTCACTGCACAGTGTGGGCAGAAGCAGTAGTACTTGGCTGTTGGAATAATAACAATGCTTGGTGCAGCTGTAGGTGTAGAAATCAGATGCAATTCTGCGGAACTTAACATTAACTCTGCAGACACGGAAGGCCAACCTCACAGCCCAGAGTGCATTTTTGTGAGGGTCATGAACATTTTGCAGCTTATCACCACACATGCAGAAGAGCTTTTCTGTGATATAAGCTGTCTTTGTACAAAAGGTGAGCTGGTTTTCTAAAGATTTTGTTGTGTGGTTGTTTTTTCTTTAATTTCTTTTTTAAAGCTTCCATTTTGACAATATAATCTTTGATTTGGAAAAACAGTTATATTTGACAACTTTTGTGGTATTGTGCTTAAATGTAGCTATATGGTAAATTTTTGTGGTTTATGATATGCTGGTAAATGGCATTGGAGACAACGGGATATTGGAAAGAAAGAAATGGTAACTTGAGTTTGTTTTCAGAGTGGAGAGTGTGAGGGAATTTGTGCTGTGAAATATGCTCTCCATGGTTCTAAACTTACTTTGAATTTCTGGCTGATGAGAGGTATTGAAGATTGCAGACTTTATCTGTGAGCTGATCTTTCAGTCATGTAGTTGTATATGTTTCTGTTTTCTAATAATTACCACAATGTAACTTAGGAAAATGAAACGTTAACGGTGTGGCAAAATATTGTGTTATCTTTGAATGTAAAATGTCCTCCTAAAATTGGCCATAACTCTTACTAGGAAAGAGATGTGAGCTTCCATCGTGCTACTTTGGTTTAATTCTAAATAAATTTTCTAGATTGGTCTGTAACTTGTGAATATTAAGAAATGCATTTAAGTAGTAAAGCTGGCTCTGTTGGTAGACTTTGTACTCTGCTGTGATGGAAGTTTAGTGTAGATTTTTGAACATATGTACTTATTGC
This sequence comes from Thinocorus orbignyianus, assembly GCA_013400375.1. Taxonomy (NCBI): domain Eukaryota; kingdom Metazoa; phylum Chordata; class Aves; order Ciconiiformes; family Thinocoridae; genus Thinocorus; species Thinocorus orbignyianus. Next base: position 352,512 of record VXBW01005782.1, on the reverse strand, counting down.
AACTGCTGATGATTGCTTAAACCTTCATTTGAGAAATGTGAATTTTTAATCCTCTGGCAATGAATTAGTAAGTTAAAAGCAAGGAACAAATATTTTCTTGGTGTAATTGCATGTACAGGGTGTTTGGAAAATGTTAAATCTATTTAAGTTGCCAGATATATCCCTAATTTTGTTGTGGATTTCTATTAACATTTTCTTTTAAAGTAAGAAACAAAGTTGTTTGGATTTGACTTGCAGGAATCTGAGAAATGTGAAGGAGAACTAGAGTAATTTGGGTTAAATTATGAACTTTGAGTATTCAGAGTCTATCAGGACAATTAAATGAAGAAATAATTATTCTATGTCTGGGCATCAAACCAAAAGGGCTTAAAAGCCATATGGCTGCATTTAAAGAAAACAGCTTCTGAGTCATGTAACTTCAATATGAGTGGGTTGCTATGGAAGTTAGAAAGAAACCAACATTTGTTCCACTTCCATTTCCAATCTGAATAGTAAACTCAAATTAAAACCCTTTGTTTTTCAACAGCTACTCCTATCTGTCTCTTTTTACACATTTAGCCAAGTCATTCTCTGTCTTTTGGGGTCTGTGGAGCTGCATCTTGCTCTGTTTAATTGTTGCTTACCCAGAGTTACTTCAGTCTGCCCAGTATAAGTGTAAAGTAGAGACTACAGTGTGAAAGAAACTGTCTTGTTTTATTCTGAGCTCTTGCACATTAGTCAAATGTGTAGTTTTATTGAGTTTTGCACCCGTTTGGCTTTTCTCACTTACCTGAGTATTACCAGTTAATTCCTCTGTATCCAGGATAACCTTGGCCTGCATTTTATTCTTAGAAGTAACTTCAGAAAAATGTTTTCTCTCTTTTACATTGAGCCATGAGTAATCTGAAGAATGTCTTGAAACAGTTATGCTCATTTCTTTTTCTTGGTGAACTTGGAGAAATGTCATAGTTCAAAGTCTTAAGTTACTTGAACAGTGAACAGACGATTAGTGTTCTGTGATATTCACAAGCAGTGTTAATGTTGGTACTTTATTTAAGACAGAAGATGAATCAAGAGTCTTGGAATCTAATAAATTTCAGGCTTGCAAAAGAACTGAAGATTTTGCAATATGTGGAATTTCATTGCTGTATAGAGTTAAGCAGGTGTTGTCTTTGAAGCTCCAGAGATGCTGGATAAAATGGTGTCTGCTTGCTTGAAGAACGCAGCAGTAGTGCTGGTGTTCTTGGATGCATGCTTCCAGCAGAAGATCCTTTCAAACCTATTTTTTTTCAGAGCTGTCAGTGTGTAGTGTTGACAAGTTGCTTTCTTTAATGATCAAGCATAAAGGCTGTGCAATGTGCTACAGCCATGAGGCTTCAGAGCTCAAACTGAAGGTGCTAGAAAGCAGTGGGTGTTGCTGGCTGGCTGAGGTCTGACCCCTCTGCCGGCAGGAACTTCTTTTTTCCCCTACACAGGAATATCTGGAGAAAAATAATATTAAATTTTGAATTAAACAACAGTGTGGGGAATATTTGTGTTCTCTTTTTACACGTAGTAACTTTAACTAATGAGAAAGCAGGTTATGGTCTGCCAATATTACGGCTTACTTGGAATATACAGGAGTATATATCTACAGACCTTCAGAAAGAGTAAGCGGGAGTGTTTGCTGGATTTCAGAGAGTCACAAGGTTAGTCTTTATAGTCGAAAACAAGCATTCAAATTACTTCCCTTCCACCTTATTTTTGTGTGTGTATATGTTGCTGAGGAAAAGCAGATGTGCCCTGCAACAGGTTCCAAAAACAACGAATAACAATGTCTTTTCTCAGTCCTGAAATCCTGAGATTACTGTGGTTTGTTATTGGTGGGAACAAGACAGATTGAAGATACCCAGGATTTCTTCACAGACCTAACCTCAGTGACTTGTTTTGACTACGGGTAGGATGCTGAAATATTGTGACAATTTTAACTAGTTAGAAAGTGGAAGACTAAGCTTAGGTATTACTTCTAATCGCTTCAAGTTGCTGTGGGCTAAAGCAGCTATGTGTGAGTACATTTCTCACTCTCCTCTATTTGCTTGTCTGACAAGGTAGGGAATTAAATATTTTATATACATGGAGTGAGTATGTGTGTATATATACAGTTGTATAACATTAAATTTATAAATGGCTAGTGATTTTTGTTTAAAAATGAACCATAAACCACCAGAGAAGACAAATCTCTACATAGAGAGCGACAGTCTCGGAACTGGTTCCAATTTCACGCCTCGGCTACTCCTGATGCTCTGCATTGGCTCTGTGGTGCAGTGGTTTGCCTCCAGCATGGCCGAATCTGTGAAATTCATGTGTGTAACCTGGCTCGTGACTCCTGATGTGAAGATAAGCACTTCTGTGGTGTGACACACAGTAGGACTCAGGTGGCATCACTGCCCCAGGGCCCTGGAGAGGGATGCTGCCCAGGTCAGCTTTGCTCACAGGGAGCTCAGCTAGCTAATGGGTCACCCAGCCCCTCCAAAGCTTGTAGTGTAACCTACCAGAGTGTGACAGTTTTATGTGCTCGGAGGAAGAAACTTGAGATGTGTTCTGGGTGCCTGAGGTTAGATGAATTGCAGGCTGTTGTTTTAATGTTAGCTTCCACTATTTGAAAATCAGTTCTCTTAATGTCAATATTTCAGAGTAGCCATTTTAAAAATAATAATAAAAATATGTACAAACCCACAGGTAATCTGTACACTCTTTTTCAAGTATATAATGTGTATATAATGTAGCTCTCCAGAAAAGGTCACGAATATTTTTGTGGGCAGTATCAAGTGTGAGTGAGTAGCATGCCCTGAAGGTGATGAAAATGAACTACAATGCTGTGTGGTGTTAACAGGGGTACAGCAGGCAGTAATGAGCATAATGGTCATGCTCCTATATTTGGTACTTAAGGGGCTGCATCAGGGATGCTGTATTGAGTTTTGGGCATCTCAATGTAAAAGATGTTGGCAAAGTGTAGTGAATGCAGCTGAGGGCCATTGAGATCATTGGGGACTGGAAAATGGATGTGCAGGAAGATGGAGCGAGACTTTTCTCAAAAATGCACAACAGGAACGGTTGGGAGGTGCAGCAAGGGAAATCCTAGTCAGAGACAAGAACAGGATTGTTCATTCTGTGTGTGGTCAAGCACTGACTCAGGTTACCCAGAGAGGTTCTGGAATCACCATCCTTGGAGATAATCAGGACTTGATAGTACAAGGCCCTGGGCAACCTGAGATAAAGTGAAGTTGACCCAGCTTTGAGCAGGAGGTTGGGTCTTTATGCCTTCAGAGATCCCTTTCAACCTGGTCTTTTTCCATGGTTAATTGAAAATGTTTATCTACAGAATAATTGCTCTTTTAAAAATAACATAAATTGTACGCTTCCAAACAAGTCAGCAATCAAATACAACTCCCAGCAACTACAAAGTCACTGATTTTAGTAAAATCCTCACTTTCTCTGTTAGAAGTAGCAAATACAACATAAACACCTGGAGGCAGAAAAAAATGCAAAAAACCAGACTGATTAGGTTTGCAGACTTCCTGGACCAGGTCAAGTTGAATTGCTGTTCCTAGCCTGAGAGCCTCTCTATGCTGGTGCTCTGAAATATAAAACGTTTCTTTTTTTTTGCTGGCAATGTAAATAGGGAAAGTCACATTTGTTCCTTAAACATTATGCATGCTCTTGCAGACATATTAGAACATGTCTTCTATGTATATGTAATATATATTTTAGAAAATTATTGCATTTTGGACAGCACATGTACTACAGTAGGTTTTATGTATTAATCTGATAGTAACGAGAAGAGAAAACTTGTGGGGCAAGTCAGTGCGCACAAAAGCCACAACAAATCAGAAATTCTAAGACTGTTTTACGTTACTTTTGCTGGAAAAAAATATTTTCCGGAAAGCAAATATTTGGGGTAGGAGAACCGGGGAGAGAGAGATTGCCTGCAGGAACTCCCGTACCCATTTCTGAGTCACTCTGTAGTCCCAGCTTTCACCTCAAATTCTACTTAAATATATTGTAAAATTTTAATTTAAAGGAAATTGTCACCTACATTCATATCTCCTTTTAGGTAAGTAGGTACTAATGAGATATGGGTAATTTTAATGTGTCTCCAAAGATTATGAGAGTGTGTTGTACAATGTATTCAATTGTTTTAAGATAATCAGCTCGTGTCTTTTAAATGAAACTGAAGCTTATTCTAGCAAAATCAAACTGAACTTTACTGCTCTCCTGCGAAGCATCCTGTTGCAGAGAGCTGGTGAGCACTCACTTGGGATTCTGTGTCATGTCTCTGATAGACCTGCTTTTTGATGCAAATTTAGATTAAACCTGGTTGACAACCTTAACAATCTTTGCTTGAGCATTACCACCTGCTGTACATTCTGGTGGTGTAATAAGAATAACTGGGGGTAGGACAAGCAAAGCTGTCTGGGCATGTTGTGTTATGTTACAGTTGTTCCTTCTTACTGCTTCCTCACTGTGGAGTTCTAGTAGATGTTTAAGTTGTAACGAAGGAATTCATTGACTATGGGTCTAGACCTGTATCCTCATAGTGGGTAGGTAAAGGTATTTAGAGACATTTGAGTGACTTCTGTAGCAACAGCAAGCTCAGAGCCACTGCTCTTGGGACCAAAACGTACAATGTTGGAAAGAAGAGGAAGCATGTGTGTGAATGGTACACTTAAAACTCACACGTTCTCACTTCTGCCTATGCATATTTGATGCTACCTTTTATAGGTGGAAGGGAAAGGTGATTTGTATATGTCTGTGTACAAAAGAAAAACATTCTTGAACTGCAAAGAGAAATATTATTTCTGTTTCAGCAGTCTGTATTGGAGGGACTGGGCTAGCTTAGCTTTAATGAAAGAAACTTCGGCCTTAATACAAAGTGACTGTTGCATGTCTCATAACAAGGCTTTCAAAATACATTTGAAAATATGGTATCAGCGTGTGCCTTTACCCTATCAAAGTATAGTAGTTTTTTAAAGCATCTGAACATGATTTAGTACTTAACCTTTATCTCTTGTACATTATGCAGCTTTGCTAATGGCTAACAACACAGTACACTTTGAAGGGAGCGTTGTTTTTAATGGAGTGGTTAGTCTTGGCCACTTTAAAATTGGCAAGTAGACCTTTTTTTTTTTCCCCAGAAAAAAAAAAAAAAGACTGTTAACTAGTAATATCCTACATTTTTGAAAAGAGGTCTCGTTGTCTTCATCTGTCTAAGCAACACCCTTTGTAGAAACTCTTGATAGAAGAGGAAACCAATCTAGTGTTTCTTTGAAGTATTCTCCTTGTGTGTGTTCCTGCCACAGGTATTGGCTAATTGAAAAGAGAAATGTTTGCTGCCTGCTTCAATTAAGCCAAAGTATTAAAAAAAAAAAAAAAAAAAAGACAACTGCACATAACATTTTGGAAGGCAGCTGAACTCCTACGTGAGTTGTGGAATTTAAATTTGATCAGAAAGCATGCTTTGCTTTCAATTATATTTCCATTTGTCATAAATCCTCCTTGCAGGCAAAGACACTGTGCAAAGTTAATGCAATCTACAATTTCTTTGGAATTAATCTTCATTGACTTCCAGAAAAGTATAAGATATTAAGCATGAAGACATTCTGCTTTGTTGCCAATCATCAGAAAATGTTTTGTCATGCCTATTTCGGAGAGATTCAGTACAAACCAAACAACACACAATTAAACATAAAATGTATCATCTGTGAAGATCCCACTACAATAATTTTCAGATATCATATAACAGAATGTAAGAATACTTTTTAGCTTTAAATACAGGAGAAGATGACTTGAGCAAACCCCCTATTATTAATCAGGAAGTAGAAAATCCTTATAGTTTGTGAAACTGACAAGTGCTAACTAAGTAGCTAGGGTCAATTGGTTCTCATTACTGAAGTGACAAAAACATGATAGCTTTTGGTATCAGGTAATAAAAGGACTTAAAAATTCTAAGGAAAACTGTGAAATATCTAAGCATAAATTAAGGGTTTCCTTATGAGTAATTTGCATAAATTTGCCTCAGGTTATTTGTATGACTTTGTTTTATGACCTGAGAAGTACCTGCCTTTTCTGTGGACTGTTTCAGGAGCTGTTTTCCCCAGGGTTGCTAGTTTGCATCTTTGAGGGGTGAAAAACCTGCTTTCCCTTGAAGGGTTTTATGGGGAGCAAGAAATGAATTGTTCCGTGTTGGGCAGCAATATATAGGACACTAGACCTGATGTACGAGACAAGACCTTCTATTCTTCAGGAATTGTGTTCATGTTCCATACATGAAGAGTGCAGGTATTCTGATGGTCTTCAGTTCTCCTAGCTTAGAGAATCAAAAATTGATGAGAGCAGGTACAGGGTGCACCTTCTTAGAACTTGTTTTGCAAAAGCAGACATTATGTTTTTAGCATATGAAAAATTAAAAAGAAACGGAGACAATCCCACTGTTAAACTCTTGAATTAATCTAACACAATTCAAGATACAGGAACTTTTTAACATGAAGGACATTAGAAAGTTAGTTGTGGGCCACAAGGAGCTGTATAGGAAGAATGCTTCTGAGAGCAGATGTGTGGTTTGTGTGGGATGGTTGGATGGTTGTTTTTGTGTAGAAGATTCGGTGTTTGCAGTCTGCAACAGGTTAAATACTCAAGAATTACTTTCCAGGAAGCTTTAATTTTAAATAATGAGAACTTTCTAGTGAATATGTGTAACTGAGAACCTCAGCTGTTATCTCCTGGAAATGAGCTTTGATGTAGATAATTGTTAGTGCTGCTGTGGCACCCACTGCTCTGGGTGAGCCAGAGCTCACATCCTGTCATGTAGAAATTAAAAATGATCCTATGGCTCTACCACCAAACTCAAAACCAATTTAGGTCTTCCATTACAAAAGGTAAGTTTCTTTACTGAAGAACAGGGTATGAGTAAAACCACCATTTGATACCATTAAATGATATCAAGTGAAACTTTTTTTTTATATAAAGTAAATCTTTCAGTTTTCAAAATATGGTGTTCTTGGTGCTTTAACAGAATGTATGAGGTTTCAACAAAATGTTCTTGGCAGTCACTGTGGTAGTAAGCTTCATAAAAAATAACAAAAATTGGCAGTAAAAAGAGTGATACAATGCATGTAGTATAAAACACTTAATCCTGGAACCTGTACAAGTACTAAGTGTTCTAATGTATATTTATTGAGGTACAGCTTGGAATTTTATTTATGTTGCACTTTAAGGTATTTCAGGATTCAGCTGTCTGTCTTTGTCCTCTTTGTATGTACTTTAAATTAAAAAGTTACCATACCCATAAACTCTCAGGTATTGGCAAGTTGAGAAGGATATTCTGGCAAGCAGCTTGTAGCTCAAACAAGCTTGTTTATTATATTGGGTAGCTGAAAGATTTGTTTTTAAGCAAGGTTTCTTTTGCTAACTTTCAGCTGCCCTTTGGGATTCACTTCTTTCAACATTAAAGACTAATAATTATAAAATAAAAAAAAGCAAACAAACCCAATAGCAAAGTCATTTTAGCTTCTTCAAAAACAGAGCTACTCATAAACAAGTGCTGTGAAAACTTTTTTAGAATGAAAATACCAAGCCTGGGTTCAACCATTAATAGCTAATTTGTGACAAGGTCAGCATCTACCCATCTTCACACTGTCAGCTCCTATGCTGACTGGGAGACACTTGGGAAACAGATACTCGTTTTGCCATCCGCCACTCACTGTTTTCTGTTTAGATCCTCACTTCTCTAGGAGGAACATAGCCCAGCAAAGGCTTTTGGAATTACAAACCTTAACTAAAAAAAGCCAACAAAGGTATCTCAAAGAGTTGTCTTGACTACTGGTAACCAGAACACCAAATCTCGACTACCAAAACTAAAAATCTATGCAGAATTGGAAAAATGTATCTGCGTAGTGGTCAATAACCAATGAGTTGTGTGAAAATACAGATGAGGAAGTGACATCCTTGGGATGAAGAGTGAAACAAAGTTAAAAGATCATCAGTAGTTCTTCCAGCTCTGCTTTCTTGAGAAGAACCAAAGCCTGTTTAACTGCAGGTGTGTAAATATAAAGGCAGAGTGTCCTATGCAGTATCTTATATGTAAATCAGTTAATTGAAATTTGTGCTGAGTCTCACTTAGGCCTTTTTATTGCTCATTCTAGAGGTGAATTATTTCTTGAAGGTCTTGAATCTTTCTGTATTTCAACATCAGTTGTGGAAGTGATGGTCATCAAAGAAAGCAATTTTTTTTAAATGAAAATTGTATTTTTTGGTTATACTTATCAGATGACATTTTGTTAAAGTGAGGAGCTTCTCATTAGCACTCTGTTCAGGGGAAGTGGTCTTCAAAGGATCATCTCAACTGTATTAGATGAAAGTGTTCAGTGATTTGCAATTTCACTACAGTCTTGCATTCACAATTTAAAAATTGCCAGCAAATGCACAATTAATTACATAACAATTTAACTTTGACAGCTCATTTATGGATCAGATAAAATAAGTCACAGTTTTCTCATCTTGTTAAATGATATTTCAGTGCTTTGTGACTATGCTTCATAGTTGTAGGGTCATATCATTAAAAATACATGGGTAGGAATGTTGTTTCCATTATCCTAATATGTAGTAGAAAATACAGATTATTTCTTATCTGTTTAAATCTATTACTGTGAAAGTGAATGTTTTCAATTCTCTCAGTCTGCATTTAAGGGAATAAATAGCAGCTACTAGATATATTTTTTTAGGCAAATAGTATCAGACACATGTCTTTCAACTATACAAGTTAAAAAGATAAGCCTATTGAGAAGAATTAAAGTTTTATTTTGCTGCTAAGAAATACTCTATAGCTGAAGTCAAAAGCATGCTATCCTCTTTGTTTAATCTGCAATCTGTTTCTTTCAGAAACTCTGATATCAGTCATTACTAGTAATAAGTCCTTTGTTATAGAAAAGTAGCCTAGGGGAATTTTTATCATATGTATTATAAAACTGCAGATACATATGTATGTGGATGTGCCAAGCACTTTACTCTTACTGCCTGGTGGTTTGATTTGCTACAACAGTTTATTATTTATTAATTTGAAATGAATAATTCGATTTACATGAGATAGTGGCTCTTGAAGTACACTTTGAAAATTTAAATAGTAACAGACTTGAAAACCAACTGGTAAAGAGCTTTTACATTTTTTTGCTTTAGAGCAGCATGAAGTTCCCAAGTGACCTTTATAAGTAGCTTGAGGGTTAGGGTTTCACAATGTTTATATTTAGCCCTGTCCACTTGTATTTTGATGGTCAAGAGTACTGTATATGAGATATTTAACTTCTTTTTATTTTTACCCTTTAAAATCTCAGTTGAAGCAACAAAATGTATAGGATTTTAAGTTGTATGTAGAAAGCAGTCAGATATTCTCAGAATGGCTGAGGTTGGAAGGGACTTAGCAAGATCATCTGTGCCAATCTCCATGCTCAGTGTAGGCTCAGCAACATGCACAGACACCTGTGCTATACAAATATTTTGGAGATGTTGAATTATTATGGCTCTCTAGACCATCTTAAAAAGCTGAGGGGGAGGAAATTTGCAATTCTGGATGTAGTTTTGCATATTAATTTATGCATGTGTATGACAGGCAAATTCAGTCTCTGTTGATTGTTTCACTGGGCTGACCATCAGCTGGCGAATGAGTTTAACAAATATGTTTGCTCTTGTACAAATCAGAGAGCAGATGCTATGCTTGAAGTGCCGCTGTACACAGCATGAGTTTATACATGCCTGTTAAGAAAAATAAACACAAGTGTGATAGGTTTTCATGTGAAACTGCTAACTTCATTTGACAGGTCACATTGTCATTATCTTGGACTTGAAATACAATGGCAGCATTGTTGTCCCCCCACACCCGCAAAATGTTTCTCTTTCTTGTAGAGCCTGCGTATTGGAGTAAATTATTGTTGTGAGGAATCCTTTGCTTTAGCTTCCAATGTGCACGCTGAATTTGTACCACATATATCCTGTGCAGCAGGGGAGTTAGGTGCTTTAGCTCTCTTCTGATCTACAAATGCTAAGTCGGTTGTGATGAAATATAAGAATATTTTGCTGAATTGGCACCTCATCTGATGGAGGTTTAGGTTGGTCAACAAAAACTCCACAAGCAAAAGACAATAATTTAAAATTGTATGCAAAACATGTCTTTGTTGTGTGTGGCTTTGTGTTAAGCGTTACTGTTTTCCATAGCAGAAGTATTAAATCCAGCTTCAGTAATTATTCATGTGCAGTTGATGCACCTATTTCTTCTATGGAAAATACAATTTTCGCTACTTGATTTTTCTTGTTACGTCCTCATGCGAGAAATTCTGCTTTCCTTCATCTAAACCCTTCAAAGAAGTAATATTGTGATCCTGTATTTTCAAGTTGAAAATGAATGACATGGAGTGAATATGTGATGAGGGGCACCATGCACACAGACCATGTGTAACTGGACACCTGTAAGCTTTCGCTCTTTATGAGCTATTAAATAAGATAAGCAGCTTCAATTTTATTGACAAAGCAAGCAAATAAGTGAATTCTAAATGTTTAAAATCGGCTATATGTCTGATAAGAATATAATCCAATAGAGAAACACTTGACTGCTTTTGGCCTCTCTGTTCTGTGCGTGGTCTTTCTTTACATTAGTTCCTAGTGGAAGTAGTATTGTGATTAATGCTTTCTACCACAGCCAGCTCATAAATCTTACCATCTTGAATCTTGTCTAATAGATTCTTTTGTTTTTTACAAGGCCAGCCACTGAGAAGGTCTGTGACTTTCTGATGACAGATTGCATATGTTTGAAGTAATTTTTTCCCTTAAAAACAAACAAAACTCTGCGTATTCCTCAGTATTTTCTAGATCTGATATGCAGACCAGTTCCAGGACCAACATAAAAATAGCAGCATTTTAAAGAGTATGTAAATTGGGGTCTTGGGGTTTTTTTTTTTGCTAAATGGATACAAATCCTAAAAATATATTAATATGGTGAAATGTTACAATGCAGTTGTTAGAAGAGGTGGTTCTTGCTGAGGTGGTGCTGGGAAGTAACGAAGTCTAATTAAGTTCCACAGAAAAGTCCAGAAAGCACTTCTGTGAGAATGCTTTACGAGCTTGCTGAAGGCAGCAGTCTCCTTCTAACTGTAAAAGCATGAAAAAAATGGTTCTAATTCCTGTTTTCACAGTAATAACTGTCATAGCTTAATATAGATATTTCCATTACAGCACTTGTATTAAGTTAGCTTAGCTTATTGAGAGGTAATAATGACTTTCCTACAAGGATGAGGAAGCAAAAAAAAAAAAAAAATCAAATTAATATGAAAGGAAGCTGCAAATACTTGGTAAGTAAAGACAGACAGAAGTTAGGCAAGTTTGTAGTGGAAATATGTTTATTAAGGATGGTGATTTATTTTGGTTTGGTTTTTTATAACTTTTCCAGCTTATCAGTATCTGGAAACTTTCTTGTGGAAGTACACAAGTTTCACATTCATAACTTCTTGTGTAGCTTAGATTATATAGTTCACATAGGTCATATATTAAAGTTTAGACCTTTTCCACTAATCTCTATGCATTAATCTACATTTCTTTCTACTCTCCAGTGGGTATTCGCACCTGGAATTGAAAAGCACCAACCTAGATCATCTAACATCATCTTTATGATTTCCACAGCTGATGATACTTTAATGTCTAGTATTTTCCTCTTTAAAGGCAACAGTGAAAAGGCCTTGAAGAGGCCTTTGGGGGGAGTTGGGTTTGATACGGATTTACAACCTCCCCATCAATAAGATTTAAGTCCAACCTTTCTCGTTGGCTTGACGCCAACATATCCTGGGCTGTTTTGCTCTGGACTTTTATATTGACTTTTTATTAAATCTACCATGGTACCTACTAACCTTTTTATGTGTAGGTGTGAGTGGATAGATACAACAGGTGAGTTCTGCCAGTAACCATCATCACTCCTACACTCCAGATAAGGAACTGCCTGTGTTTTTTTTCTCTCCCAGAGGGCAAAAGGAGTTCTGTAGCTTTGGTAACACAAAGTTTAGTGCTATTTTTTGCTTTGGGGGTAATGTTTGGATTATTAGCTGGAATAAGGAGCAACATGTGATATTTGGAGGCTGGTTGCAGGCTACCTCTTTAGAGAAATTTATATTATGTTGATGAATTCCACATGGAATAAAACACTATCCATTTTACTGCGTTGCACATATGGTGTGAATGGTATTAATAGCTCCAGGCAACAGGAAGCATTTCCTTTTTAAATTCTTTTTTTAATTTTTTCTTTTTTTAATTCTCAGTTTGCCTATCTGCCTTCCTCTGTCAATATGCCATGTGTAGGAACACAGTGGGGAGAACTTACCCTTCTACTGAAATAGCATGCAGTATGTATTACTTTTATTCAGTGAAGTTCGTTTAATATGAAAATTAAAGTACCAGCAATGATCTTGCTGGTGTTTCTGGGAAGATACTAAATGCTGTGTCATGCCTTCCAAATGCAGAAGAGACTAAAGAAATGCCATTGCCTGATCAAGGCAGAAGTACCTGTTGTAACAACTTGCTCAAGTAGTGAATAAGGCAAGGCATTTGTGTCTGTTGCAGGCTCTCAAACCAAGTAAGTCTGAAAGTAGTGGTTCCTGGCCGTGGGTGTCTAGGACCATCTCCTTAAGCCAAAGCATCTTCATCTTGCTTGTTGTCCTTCTGTGGTACATGAGACCAGGATATCACCATTGCTCCCTTTAGCCAGCATCTCCATCTCCAGCTATTATGTGTGGCTCCTCTCCTTTCTTGACTGTGTGGGCTGCTTGCTTCGTTTTGGAGGAAGAGAGAGGTGCAAAGGAGTTGAAGATCTACTGAACTACAACAGCATCCCTCTGGCAGCAGTCTGAAGCCATCTCTCCCTGAGAAGACAAAAGCTGTGTGGTAGTGGCTTAGCTTCTGCTGCAGCTGGCAGTGTGTCCACCTTCACAGCAAGACATCTACATGTGTTTTGGTTTTCCCTTGGGGATAGCATGGGGCAGCCGGCACCATGGGGTTGATGTTATGCTGTGTATCTGGTGCCACCACCATTCCCTTCTCCATCCTGGAGCTTCCTAACCTCTCTCTTGCCCACACACACGTGTCTTGAAAATGTGCCTTAATGTTTAATTCATAACATGAAGCTTGCGATTAGGGGAAAGTAGATGCTTCAGATTTGGAGCTGGAGGATCTGCTTATATCAATTTATATACTGAAGTTAGGCAGGGACTCACCATCAAGTGTTTTGGCAGGAGACCAGCTAAGCATTACTGTCGCATTTGATTCTTTGTTAGGCACTGTAAATGGATATTGGAGTTCAGAGAAAATAAGATCTAGCATAAATATTGGCTTAATTTGTGTATGTTGAATGGGTTTACACCAAGCTTTGGCTTGTTTACTTTCAATTAGGTACGGTATGGAAAAAGATTTATGTGATAATCCATACCAAAGGGCCAGTTACTAATGAAGACATTGGTAATTCTATGAGTAATTAAATTTCAGCTAAGCTAATTACTGAGGTATTCTAATTCGGAAGCAGCTAGCCACAAATATTGAAAATCTATTTATTTAACTCAGCTTTTACTTAGTCTGTCACACTAGTTGATAATACACATTCAATTCTAAAACATTTCCTTGAGGTATTCTTTTTCTCCTCCCTTTCTTGCTGTGGGTATGTGTCTGCACATACTTCCTCTCTATTTGAAATGCAATAGAAAATGATCTTCTATGCATCCAAGTCCACAATAAAGCAACCCAAAATCCAGTAAAGTTTTTTTAATCTTTGATTACAACAAAAACTGGTTTTGAGGAGAACTGAATCCATATATTTCCTGATATTTTGTCATATACCACAAATCTTTTGTTATTTCCTATCATTCTCTCTACACACATCATATCCTGATGTATTGTGATATGTAAAGCTTGTTCTGGTAGCTGTAACACAGTCTTATGTTACTGCAGCTGATAGCAGAACCTAATAGGAAAGGAAACCTGACTCATTTATTACCAATTCAAAATTTGGTTGGAGCGAAATAAATGAAAAATCTTAAATAGCTAAGGACCTGGTTCTACTTGCATTTGAGCAAATTTATAGAAATTTTGTTATACTTCTTGATGACATAATTAACATGACCACTCTTCCCCCTGTACTCCTTTTGCAAAAGAAGGCTTTATGTAGTCTTGGGAGCAAATTGGACAACATAACTTGTATGCTAACCTTTGTATCCAGATTAAGAGCTTTACTCAAAATTCTCTTTCAGAAGATCTTTATAAAGGAGTTTCATTTACACAGTAGTATCTGCAACTGTTTTTCTGATCGCTTATGATATTAGATAAGTGATTAAACAGTATGTACTGTATACTTAATTAAAATTGCTTGCTATGTGTTCTATAAAGGCAGTATTTTCTTACATGCAGTTCTAATTCTTTATCAGCATCACCAACCATACTTTTTAAATAGCTCATCCCAGTTTAAAAGACAAAACAGAAAACTTTTACAGTAATTTCTTAATTGCCTGATACAATGTTAAAAGAGTTATATATTTTTTTTAAGCTTAGCAAAGTTGTTTCGGTATTCACTATTACTATGCAATCAAACTACTTAATAAACATTTCCTGTAATCAAATCTTGCCTTGAAAATCTACAATTGACTCTTGACAGAAACAAAAGGTGTTTTTGTAATCCATTATCAAAGTAATATTGACCCAAGCACCTTCTTTTTTTAACTGTGCTCTCCCTTCTTTAGTGTATCTTGTAATTTACTTACCCTTTTGTCTCATCACTATTTTCTTTGTTTCTCTGCCCTCTGTACAGGGTAGTGTGTGTTTATGTATTACTCTTAGCACTGCATATATGATGAGCGTCTGTCCTGTCATGTTTCTGTCATTCCCATAGCATTTTGTAGTCTGCATTAATATTTCAGGTTTCAGAATTTTGTTACCTAAATATAAACAAAGTTTAGTGAATTCCACTTATGATGGATTGTGACTTCCTAATTAATTTAGCCCACATCTTTCTCTGCCATTGCCAGACCATTGTTTTATTCACTATAGAATGCTTATTTTTTATCTTTTCGTCTGCTGTTCTTTCCCATTCAGTGCAGTATTTTTAGAGGGAGATCAACTACTCTATTCCTGCTTCTGTCTAATCAAGGAAGTGATACTTTAGATTGTCCTTCTTACATCCTTGGCAAGTATCTTCAGTATCTGACCTGTTAAAGGCACCATGTCATTTTTCCTTTAAGGAATTGTGACTAAATCTAGATGTTTTGTTTGCCTGTGCCAAACAATCCAACTCAAAATGAAACACTTGTTTAAACAAAATTAAGTAAGTCATATCAGTTTAAGCTATTAAGACATTCTTCTTTTTTTTTTTTTCTTTTTTTTTCTTTTATTGATTTTACTACCATAATTGAAAACTGGGTATTTGGTCAGCCTGGCAGAGTGGGTACAAATTATTTATTGTTATGACTACAGGATATATTGCTGCTGAGGAAATAGAGTATACATGAAGATGTTTGGCTGTTTTCTGGTGGTACTGGATGATCTTTTATTTTGAAATGTTATAAAAGGCTGATGGGTATTTCATGAATATGCTGAGACTTAGAAACTGTAGCTGAAATATTGTTAAACTGAATAAAATGAGTACTAAACCACTGAATAAAACCTGAAGTATTGAAATAAAATCTGTTTTTAATAAATGCTAAGCATAGTATTGCATAGGACATTCCATTTGAAGCAAAGCCTGCATTTTCCTCAAACTAGAAATGGTATTTTTAAGTAGTATGTTGCTTGAAAATGTTTTCTTATAAAGGTGATGCGTAAGAAATACTACTACCTCGTCACATATGTCTAGTCCCATTTGGAAGGAAATCTGTTTTCAGAAACTAGGAATTCTCAAGATCTGGTTTTTGAAATAGGTTGAATTAATTTCTGATATTACTAATTCATAATTTTCATAAGCAGTGCAGTTGAGCCCTGAAAACTCTGATAGAAGCTATGGTGCCTGATATAAACCCCCAAGGATATCCATGGCTTCCATCTTCCCTAGCAGCTTGGTGCCCCTGGGGATCAGCTCTTTTGATGATGGTTCAGTGAGGAATCCCCTTGCCTTTGTTGTAATGTGGGGGACCTCCATCCCTGCTGTGGAACTATACCCAACTCTAATGCCAAATAAAAGGATATTTGTTTGTTACAAATGGTGTTTTGTTTCGTATTAGAGCTGTGGGAAGTTTGTCTGTGAGAAGTTGCATTGATGGAAAGACAAGTTTAAACTTGAATTGTGAAAATTGCTGGCAACATTCATTTTGCAGGTTAAAAATAAATGTTACTCAACTTATTTGCCATGCTACTTTTCATAAATAATTCAGAAATTGGAATTTCAATTTTCAGACTTCTCTGGTAACACGTTTACCCATTTATTCACCTTTCATCCCCTTTAAAAATCCAATCAAGTTAAGTGCATTTTAATGCACTTCAAATACGTGCATTACCCAGAATTTCAGATGAAAGTAGAAAATGGGTCCTTGTGACTGTTGTAAGCAGTGTTCAGGAGTTACTTTAGGAATGATAAAATTCATTCCATTTAACTGTGTTGTGATGGAAATATTTTCCAATTTAAAAACACATCCTCCAAGGATCACTTTAAGTGCTGGAAAACTTATACTGTATACTTTGACCTACTCTGAAGACAATTAAATCAAACTAATCTGTTTTGCTACCAATAATTATGAAGACCACAACTTGGTACCTTTGAAGAAAAGGGTGATTCGTAGTAGTTGTGCAGGGAACATGTCTGTGTGATCCTTGTAGTGCTCAGTTGTTGATTTGTTCGTGGCAAGGGCTAAGGCCCAGAAGTAGTGGACAGCCATTTAAAATTCTCAAGAGAAATGGTTACAAAAATCCAGCTGCAGACTAAATAATTGTAAAATGATTTCTGCTAGTTGGAATTAGTCCTCCTGCTTCAAATGAATACTTCTTTCCTCCTGACACTTGAGACTAAGGGGATGAAAATGAAAATGACCTGTGGCAGAACAATGCTCGATGTTATGATGGACTGATGGGTCCTGAAGTTGAGTGAAAGTGGAGTTTCTTGTTTCTCTGTAGTAAGTGGGAGACACAAAGGTTGGCATTGACTGGCCAACTAGTAGTCCAGATAATTTGGAAAATGAAAAGTGATTGTAAGCAAGAAAAGGTGCTGTGTTATTATTTGGTGTGTTTGGATATTGAATTAGAAGTGAGCTTCAAGCAGTAAGTGAAAGAGGAGTTGTAATAAAGAGAGGGAAAAACAGCTCCACTAACTGGCAAGTGGCACGTAATATTGTGGATTGCCAGTTAAATATACTTCTTTTGAAGTTAGCTCTTCTCTTCCTGTTTCCTGTAACTAGTGTCTGGAAAAGGCAATACTAGAACACGTCTTAGTTTCACCTTATATTTTTGTTGTAAGAATTGTATGTGTGTAAGTGCTTGGGAAGCACAAAAAGTACTATGGGAATTGTGTATAACAAAGTGGAAAAAGAACTGGAGGTAAACTTCACAAAACCACATTTTCATGCTAAAATCTTTGTATGTGAGTTTGTTAATTTTAACTTGATCATTTTTAACTTATATAGTCATAAAACTAAATGAAAGTGACCAGCTGGGTCATCTTCATTTTAAAGACCTGTTTGCTAAGGAGAAAAATAAGAGGTCACTGCTTTAATGGTAAGATCCTAATGATTCTCTACTGGGCATGAAAACAGGCCATAAAATTAAAGGAAATTAAGAAAAAGCGCATAAAATTAAAGAGTATCTTTTCATTGGCTTCACCTAGGGTCTTCTCAGATAATATTAACTCACATTCACTGTAAAATTGTTACACTGAAAATAAAAATGGAATTATCTTTGGGTTTGGTTTGAAAGGCTTTGATAGATTGTCACAATGGCAATTTAATGTATGTGATTTAACATATTAAGATGTATCAGCGTAAGATATATTTGAGTTATAGGCTTGTAAGTGAAATACAGCAGGTGTGACTTTCTGATCAACCCAAGTCAGTGGTACTAAAGTAAACGCCTTGTGGTGGTGTTCCTTAGGCATTGTAGCATTTTATAGGGAAATTGTTTTTATGTATTTTGTGGAATTCAAAGCTATTTATTGATTTTATGTTCCATGCAGTAAAATATTCTGATGTGAAGAATTTGTATCTGACTTACATTTTTTTGATGTGAGATACTATTTTAGGACAAGTGCATCTGTCTTTGGAGATGTGTAGCTCTATTGCAGTAGGTAGTCTGGTGTAAGGTAGAAGGCAGGCAGTCATTCACTATCTCTAGAGAAAAGACCATTCTCTGGTGTTTTTTAGCTAGTCTCCTACACCTTTTTAATGTCTTCACTGCAGCTAGTGACTGTCAGATTATTTTCCCTTCTTAATGTAGAGCACTTCTGAAGAAATTTCAGCTTTTATTCAAATAAGGTACAGTTGGATTTGATAAGGCTCTGTAGTGCCAGGTTGCATTTGGATAATTTTTTTATGTTACTACTTATTTTCTTAAAATGTTTGAAGCATTTCATAAAAGCTGGAGGGTGAAGGAAGGCTTTCTTCCCATTTCATTAGCAAGTGTCTTGCTTTGCTTTTCTCGACTGGATGGACAAGGTTGACCCTAGTATTAGAACAGACAGAATCCTAGAAAATTCTTCTACACCAGTTGTTGCTACAATTGAAATATAAGTATACCAAAATTGTATTTCTGAATGGTACCATTAATTATGATGTCTGATACATTTAGTGTTATCCCTAATACAGGTCTGTGCCTCTCAGGTAGGTAATTCAAATATGTAAATAATTGCATTGTAAAGGAATAAAGCAATACCCCTTTGAATAACTGCAATGATTTTCATAGACGTGGGTGACACATGCTGTAGAAAAATATTTTAATAGAACTGTCTTATCAGCATTGGCAAAATACTCCAGAAATGCCCATTTTAGAGTCCAAATTTATTTGACAATGGAGCTATTTGTATTTCGGTTCTTGGAAATGCACAGAGACTGGAAAATTCACTGAAAGCAAAGCCTCTGGCTTAAGTTAGTTTGCAAATATCAGATGAGGTGTAAGAAGCTGTTCAGATAAAGCTGAAAACAAAAGAGTGCAGTAGCATAAACTAATACATAAGAATTAATTTAACTTCTTTTCCGTGTCTCTCTTCATTTTATTCTATTGAATGCATAGCTTGCAACTTCTATTTTTTTTTTTCTATTAAAATAGCTGTGAAAATTCAAAGTGCATACATTGTTTGCATATCTTGGAAGAAAATGAATTTTAACCTGTTCAATAAATATTTAATGTATGCTTTTATTTCTTTGGCTAAGACTTAAGCTTCTGTCCGCAGTGGTAAGCAATTTGTAAGGTATGTTTCAGTTGTATTTTGTTTGAAGTCTTCTTCAGATCAAATTTTCTCCATTTCCATAAGACAGTACTGTTTGGAGACTTCATGTAATGTGATGTTATTTTCTTGCTGTGAAAATAAACAAAATGCCAGTTACTAATACAGAAATCAGAATGTGTCCTACTGTTTACATATCTTGAGGATATTGCTACTATATAGTAGCTAAAATCTACAAAATTAGTCCATTTTGAGATCATGGAAAATATGCTCCTAAAACCAGTGCTTGGAAAAAATATGGGTCTTCCAGCCCTTTCTACTGGAATGGGAAGTAAGACCTCTTGTCTCCCTCAGCCTTCATGGTTTAGAACATAACATTTAAGTTGAAGTGAAACTGGTACAGTTCATGTTGAATGCCTGAGGTATGAGCAAATGTGGAAATGTGAGGGCTGTTTCATTTCTCTGTTTGCTCAGCAAAGAGGGAACAGCTGGGGTAATTTACCCCGTCAGTCATATCAACCGTGTTGTCCTTGTTGGCAAGCAAGAGCCTTTGCTTTCCTTACATGTTTAGTTTGTGCAAACGTACAAAGTCACCACCATTCCCAGCTCAGAAGAGGCCAGATAGTTACGGATTCAGCCGTAATTAACCTTTGAGAGCTATGCAATTTCCGTTTATGTCTTTGATGAGATGTATAAAGACTTTTTTTTTTAATTTGGTTCAGTTGGTTCTGTTCAAATGATAGAAATATATCTGTATACACGCCTCCAAAAAAATGTTAGATGGTTTTATTTTTCATGCTTTTTACAACTAGCCTACAATCTTCTTCTATGAAAGTCATGTAAATAAAATGAGAGCCTTACGAACACACGTCTATATGCTCTGGTTGGATGATGGGAGGGTAATAATAATTTTCGTTGAGGTACTCACAGAATCTTTGCTTTCTTTTCAAGATTTTTGTGCCTGGCTACTTTTTGTGTTTTGTCATGGTTTAACTGCAGCTGGTGACTAGGACCCCATGGTTGCTCACTCACTCCCTTAGTTGGGATGGAAGAGAGAATTGGAAGAGTAAAAGTGAAAAAACTTGTTGGGCTGAGATAAAGTTAGTTTAATAAGTAAAGCAAAAGCCATGCCCATAAGCAAAGCAAAACAAGGAATTCATTCACTGCTTCCCATCTGCAGGCAGGTGTTCAGCCATCTCCAGGAAAGCAGGGCTTCATCATGCATAATAGTTACTTCGGAAGACAAAATACCATCACTCAAAAGTTCTACCCTTCCTTCCTCTTCCCCTGGTATTTACTGAGCTTGATGTCCCATGGCACAGAATATTCCTTTGGTCAGTTGGAGTCAGCTGTCCCAGCTGTGCTTCCTCTCTACTTCTTGTGTCCTCTTACCTACTCACTGAGAGGCCAGGGTGAGGAGCAGAAAAGGCTTTGACTGCTTAACAGCCACCAAAACCATTGATGTTTTACCAACACTCTTTACCATACTGAACCCAAAACATAGTGGTATACCAGCTGCTAGTAAGATGTTCAACTCTCCTGGCTGAAACCATGTCAGTTGCTAATTCCTGAAGATAAGTTGTAACAGAGGTGAATATGTGGAAAAAAAAATAAAATACTTCCCCTGATACATTGCATTTATACAAAAAGGTTAAGGTGCGTATATTGCATGTATTACCGTAATCGCAGAATCCATCACAGATCTTTAAGCTGTTTGTTTCAAAAGAACCCAATGAGATGAAGTGCAACTCCTTTTAGAGAGGGGGGCTGAGAAACTGAAATTATGTTTTAGAAGCATGTTGTCATCTTTTAGAAGACATGCTTAATTTGACTTAAAGACTCTAAGACATGTCACTGAAACATGTTATGACCACACGGTAGGCCTCAACTTGTTTTGTCTTTGAGGAGATGTCTTGTGACTTTTATTACAGATTTTCTATTAGACAGTGCATTTGGAGACTTCTAAATACTGTTGTACGTTGAAACACTTGGTACTGCTAAGCCCAAAACTGAACACAATTGCAAGCTCCTTTAGACACAGTCTGGTTTTCTTGAGCCCCAAAGTCCCCTCTGTTGTTATGTTAAGAATCACAGACTGGTTAGAGTTGAAAGGGACCTTCAAGTTCCAATCTCCCTGCCACAGGCAGGGACACCTCCCTCTAGACCAGGTTGCTCAAAACCCCATCCAGCCTGGCCTTAGTTGACTGTTTAAAAGATTGATGTTTACTTTTTAATTTACTATTTAATTGCAGTAAATTTTCTCCTGCTGTAAAACCTACTGCTTTATGCTACTAACTTGTTTGGTCTCTAAATACAGAACTTGTGGTCTTAGAAAATTCTGTTAGGTCTAATTTATATACAGTTCATTTGCTTCAGTTTGACACCAAATTGCACAGGACAAGGGAGAGCTGTGTTATTGCACAAATGTTTACGAATATACTGAGAATACCTTCAAAGAAATTACACTATTTTTTCCCCGCATCAGGAGCTGCTTAGGTTGCTTGCAAAATTTTCTTTGTATGTATAACTTTTTGTTTTCTGCATTCAGGTCTACCATAAGATCTTTGCTTACCAATGTGGAGTTGAAGCTGATGTCTAAAGGTCTCTCTTATGTATGTAATCCCAAAACAGAAAGTATGGGAGGATTTTTTATTTTTTAACTTGTAAATAAAGACTTGTGTGAAATAGGAAGACTCTCAGTTGAAGTCAGATGTTGACCTTTGGATTTGTTGCACTGCCAATTATCTGATTCTGTTCCTTTTTCTACTTGCATGCCATCAGTAGCATAAACATGTCTTAAGTATTCAGTTTTGCTTGTATTCTGAGTATAATGTTGGCAGACAAGGATTTTTTTTCACCTAAAGTGCATATAAAAAGTACACTATAGTTACTTACACGTTTTGTGCTATAGACAAATTCAAACTTGTGTAAACAGAAGAAGTGCTGTTTTGAAAAAATATATTTTTATGAAATACTGTCTTACCACCTCTTCTTTAAGAAACTGACACAAGGAATTTGAGATGGCTGTATTTCTTACACCTGTTTAGTGCAGATAATAGATATTATGAAAGATTTATTTCAGAGAAAAAACCACTTGAATAATTTAATTTCAATTTAGAAGTGTTTGTTATTTTTAAACATTTATACAACATAAAATGAACCTTAAATGGGAGAAATTATCTAAAATTCTGTAACCTGCCTTTTGCACTACATAATTTCAAATTGTTTGTACATAATTGCTACTTTTTTGTATAAATTTCAATGAGTTTACAAAGCATCTACAGTGAATCATTCCCTTTTGAATTTCAGATGGCATCCAAGCTTGGTAACAGAAGGTACAAGGGATTAATATTTCGCTGCAAAACAACAGTTTGAGCAGGTGGTACTTGATGCTATTACACATATAGGTCACTTGGGAGAGTGCTTAATCACTGAACTGAATATTAATTAGGACAGCTTTCTCAGACAATTTTTTAAAATAGAATACTTCTTAAGGAGGGGGGAAAAATCCACCAAACCCAGCAAAGGTCTGGAGTTTTGAAAATTAAGCTTCCAATTGTAAAAACTGGCTATACAGTTGGGATTCAGGTTTTTTTTTGGATGGGCATAATTTTGTGATAAATAAGAACCACTGTGAACTTCAAGTATAATCTAGGTGCGAACCCAGTCTTCCCTCTTAATTTCTCTTTCTGAACTTTTCTGTAGTTATCTGCCTGGATTTCAGACTGTCCTGTTAAATGCCTAACCAAAAATACTTCGGTGATTTGAATCTGTATGTTTACATAGGTACAAACCAGTACTTTACAACTTTTTGGGCTTGAAATCCTGAATGGAATTAATGCGATTAATATATCTGAGTTGAAAAACTAAACAGTTCATGAAATGGAAGAGAGAAATAACTGACTTCATTACATGAGTTGCAGAATGTAAAATCTACTTTCTTTGACATAGTTTTCTGTACCAAGTCATGCTTAAACTACTAAATTATTCTGAGTCTGGTTTTAAAAGTTATAAGGTAAGTCTGCACAATGCTTAGATGCTCTGAAACATAATATTCATTTCTTTTGGCCATGCCTGATGTTACCCTGGATTAAATCCTCTGAAATTCAGGGCTTCACCAGAAGGAGGTGATGGAGTTTCCTGAAGGTAACGTTAGCTATTGTCTCTGCAATGTCTGCAGTACGACAGCTGGCATCGATATGCTGTATCAACTAGTCTCTGCTGCACTGTCTGAAACTCCTTTAGGAGCTTCAATTATTTTTTTTTTTATTTCATCTTTTTTCTCAGGGCCCTGTTTGGGAGTCACTGGCTGTCACAGCTGTGTGACAGTGATGAGCAGCAAGATTTTCTCTCCACCCCAGGTTGGGGCATGGGAACTGCACAGCTGTCTCCTGGAGTGAGCACTTGGATGGGGGAAATGGGCTTAGAAATTGAGGAAGAAAGGTTTTTCCGGGGAGGGCAGAAGGCTCCCATGTGGGGCTGGGACCTCCTGGGAGGCAGCTGCCTTGCCCTGCTTCCCTTTGCTTCCCAGTCTAGGAAAGAATGTCCCTTTAGGAGAGGCAACTTTACCTTCTTTCTCACTGCCTTCTGAATCCAAAGCCCTAGTCCGGTTTTCCTCCTGACCCGCACCAGCTTTCAGCATTGCAATTTCTACTCTTTAACAAAGGGTCCTGATGCAGTGTCTTGTGCCTGTGTTTTCAGGCTGGTTCCTGTGTTGCGACAGCACTTGTGTCATTTCACGTGGGGCTAGACCGTTCACATTAGCTGCCTTGAAACCTTTCAGAAGGTTGGGTGTTCAGTGAAAGTGATGCACACCTGATGAGACACTGCATCCTTTTTTCTTTAATGGCATCTTCCTTGTAAGGCTCATGAAGTTACCAACTGCTGGGAATACTACTGCTTTGACCTATTTCCCAATGCATTGAGGTTGAAGTATAATGTCACTTTATGGTTACTACCGTGCAAATCGTTGCTGATCTTCCCTGTGTAGCGGGCCATTCACTAAGTCTCAGCACTTGTCCATTGAAAGCTATCAGTGAAATTCAAGTTTTACATGTATTGATAATATAGTCCCATGATTATGAACATAATTCCATTTTGAAAGCTCATCTTCTTAAATTTATCTTGTGCTCATAAATACATATGGGAGGGGGGACTTCTCTGGGTTTTTTTGGCTCAAAGATAAAATTCAATGTTATATTAAATATCGAGGATAGAAATTAGTTAGCAGTTGCCTTTGTTACTTAGCTGCTGTAAACCTAGCAATGTGTGCGATGTTCCAAGCTGAACGCAGACTAGATGAAACATAGATCTAGGGTAAGCAGAAGAAAAGCTTGGGTAGAAATGAGTTTGAAACTGATTCTGAATTGGACCCTATGCATGCATGAAGAATAGCAGCCAGATGGCGCTGTGTCAAAGATAGCCGAGATAAGAAGGTAATGCAGTGGCAAAAGACTTAAGAGAAAAACGGAGTTTTGTCTCGTGAGATTTCAGGGTAGGTCTGAATAAATGGAAACACTAGGGAGATTAAGACTAGGTGTATCAATTCGCAGAATAAGCACAAAAGTTAGCTGGTGCCTAGTAGAAAAGCGTAAATATTTCTGGAAATTAAAATGATGGATATAAGATGACTAGACTTAGGAATGCAGGATAGGGAACTGAAAAACAGAAGAACTACACAACGTAGGTCAAAATAGTAGGATAAGGTTAGTAAGTCTAGAAAGGTATCCTGGATTTTTAACAAGAAGTGGAGAATTGGAAAATTGAGATTTGGGAANGGGGGGGGGGGGGGGAGGGAAGGTGAGAGAGGAAGCCAATGTATGACCAATATAGTTAGGGAGCTGAAGACAAAGTTTATTGGGGGGAGTTGAATGGTTTGAAAAATCTGTTGCCAAAAGAGCATGTTTCCTTCCAGAGCCCACAATAACACTTTGTGTTCTTGACTCTTGTTGTCAGCAAACCTGTGAAAACTTTCTGGCCAATTCTATCCCCAGAAACCGATGGTGTAAAAACTGCTACCATTTACTCCCTCAGCTCAAGGGGTAGAGATCTGGTCATTGTATGTGAGTTTCAAACATCACTGATGGGCAGAGTGGTCACAAAAGACCACTAAAAAGTATTAAAAGAAAAATGAAGAATTTATAGTCAGATATGGTTAATGACTCCTGCAACAGAAGTTTGCCTCCAGTTGTATACTGTACAGTACTCCTTAATTATGTTATATCATGCTATTCTTTTCCAAAGTATTCTTGCTTTATTCAGTTTGTGAGACAGACAGGGCTTGTTCAATGAACAGATGTTCACTATTTTGTACAACGTGTGGCCTCAGGCCTTATTTCCTGAATTTTATTCAGACCCTTACTCTGAAGTCAAAATGATTCTTCTCCCCAGGGGCTTTTCATGATTCTCATCACTGTAATATCTGAATAGCTTCTCCAAAAATAATTAATTTACCTTCACAACACTCTTGAGGTATGAAAGTTTTATCTTTTACAAGCAAGCAATAAAGGCAGAATGTTATTGAGATCAAATATCTACTATGGTTTTGGACTGTTGAATCTGAGATACCCAAGTCACTGTCAGGATGGACACTTTTTGCCAGTTTCTTGTTACGCACAAAATATTAGAATTTGGGCCTTCATTTCCAAATTTTAGTGCTCTAGAGTTCTGTCCTGGTTTCCAGCAGGGACGGGAAACCCTTTTGTTGCCGCTGAGGCTAAACCGTGACAAGTTCATACCATGGGATACTAAATTGGGGAATGTGAAAAAGGGAAAAACAGATTTCTCATTGTTTCTTGACATTTGGGTTGTGTGATTCACTTAGCAGGATCAGAGTCTGGACCTTAAAGAAGCAGTACCCTGACACAACTTGCTGCTTTTTTCATTCTCTTGTACTGTTAAACATGTGCACGAAATTGGACAGGAGTCCCACAAATGAGTGTACGTCCTTAGTCACTCTCTCTGATGTGGGCTGGATCTATGCACCAAAGGAAGCTTCTTCTAGGTACAAAATGATAAATAACTTCATCATTTATCATCCTGCTTAAATAGTGTTTGGGAGCTAAACTCAGGTTAAGGTTATAGTCTTTGATCCACTACCATTTGGATTTATTAGCACTAGTCTTTGAAGCTTTAACGCTCTCCCTTGTATTGCAGAGTTTTTTGTAATGTATTTTCTTCTTTAAACAAGCATGACAATCTAGAAAATATGCAATTATGAGGGAATGAAAACGAGTGCTCCCCAGTCCCTTAAGTAGATTGTTTTAAACAATGTCTACAAATCCATACAGTGAAATCTAATATAGTATATTGTCAGTTTCTAATAATTTCTAGGCTGTTCACTGAAGTTTTGAAATGAAAGAAAAACAAATAATTAGAACTTGTAATTTGTCTTCATAGCAGTTAAATTGAATAATTAAGGAATGATTGCAAATATCATTATGAACAGAAATTAACTTTCAATGTCATAAATAGTGCAACTGTGCAGAAGAGACCCTGATTAGAGAGGAAGCTTTTGTTACAAAAATGCTTCTGATGTTGACAGGAGGATTTTTTTTTTTAATTTAAGGAAATGAAATTTTTTTGCTTGTTACTGAAAGGTTAACTACTCTTGAATCCATGTATTTCAAGAGTATATTGGAATACCTGCTCTGTTCTTGATAGGATGGTAACTTCATATACTGTGTGAAGTTTGTCGCCTGATAAATCTGAACTATCTTTTTGCCTTACAGTGCCAATTCATTACTAACCCGTCAGTAAAGTTCATATTTGCAGGTCTCTTTGAGAAATAGTCCCTTTATATAGCTATCAAAACATACAAAGTTATATTTAAAATGAAAATGTCAATGTTTATATATAAAAGTATAAATGGTTAAATGTCAAGCTTGGTTGACAGAAAGCTTATTGATTGTCTCCAGCCAGTGGAAACCCAGAGTTCACTTCCTCAGCCTTGTGTGCACCAAAAATTATACCTCTTGCAGGATGTTGCTCCAGGAGGGCCCTGTAATTACCCCTCATATAGGCCTCTGAAAGATGTTCTACTTCATATAAAGGAATTAAAAAATATTTATTAGACTGTAAGATTGAGTAAAACCAATAAGCTGTGTGACTTCCTTCTCTCTTTTTTTGTTAGGAAATCTTGAGTTGCAGTCCCTGTCTCAAGGACTGTTTTGTTCACTTTTGCGGTATTTCATCCAGTGATGGTAGTATGGTAGTAATAACGTGTGTGTCCCCTCTCTCATCCTCCACCTGCTTATTTATTTAAAGGTTTTGTGCTTTTATTTTAAGCTTTTGAGGTAAGCATTTATGTGCCTGATTTCAGAGTAAGGTCCGTGGCTATAGATAGAAGTTCACTCCTGTAGGTCAGAGTTGCAGAAACAAGTGTGGGAGTCAACATCGGGAGAGGTCAAAACCTGGTTATTGTAGGCTCCTGTTAGATGTATCTGGTAGCATCCTACTCAGGGTAGTGGTTACTGAAGTCTTCATTACTTTTTGACCATCTCACTTCAGGGTCACTTCTAGGCTACAAGGTGCCCAAATACTGACTTGTCAACGCTGAGCATTTTAATGAATGTGGCCTTTGTGGATGTAGCTTTAACATCTCTGTGTCTAGTACTCCGCTTGGTAGAGACATTTCTGTCAAGTGTTGCTATGAGATAGTAAGATGTCCAGACACTAGGTTGGGGCTGTGATGCAGAAATGCAGAGTGCTTAGATAAACTCCGTTGCCTGCCATTGGCAGAGAGATCAGACCCTGTATCTCAGAGTTGTGGGGGTTCTGTGAAACTGAGGTTTGTGTCATAGCAGCTCCTCCTACAGGGATGTGCTACTGGTGGGGTAATCTATGTCCTGAGGTGGTCCTCCCCCAATTGTGAAATTCAGGAATGCTTCCTGTCCTCCCTCTTTTTCCCACAACCTTGCTGATAGTGATTTGTTGGGATAGGTATAATCTTTGTACTTCTTCAAATCCCAGTCAAGCTGCTCACCTTGGAGAAGACAATAACTAGTAATTTTTTACTGGCTTTTGTGGTACAATTCTGTTTCTTCAGCACTTCAGTCTACTGTCTCCATCTCCCTGCTGTACAAGCCTGCAAGCCACTCCTCCCAGTGGCTGAACCTGAAAAAGGTTTCTCAAATGAAAAATTTGCACTGAACTTCGTTAAGCAACCCTGAATTTTTACCTACTTTGGTCTGTTGTAGCTCCTGTGTAAAATACAGAATGGTGGCTAGCCTGTGGGATATAGTTTGCGGTTAGTAGCAGACTGTGCTGTTCATTTGACGGTTACCTTCTGAACGAAATACTTGCAAATTTCTTGTAAGCCAAGCAGAAGCTACCACTGCTCAGTAAGTTGAGCGCTAGCACCATTACACTTTTTGGGAAATTTTACGTGCTGATCTTTGAATAGGAAAGTGCCTTTTAAGGATAGTGGCAGGGTTTATAGGCAGAAATGAGTGTGAAGAAAGCTTTATTCATATTTCATTTTGTGCTTGGATCTTACGGATTTCAACTTGAAATGGCAAAAGAAAAGGGGAGGAGAGGGAGAAGAGTTGAATGGCACTGAATGGGTAACTGGAACAGGGAAGACCAGCTGTAAATGGGGAGCATCATGTCTATTTAATAACAAAGGCACTGTGTCTGTGCCAGTACATACAGAAGACGCAAATAGCAGTTCACATTCTGCTTTTTCCCTAACTGAAGCTGCCTTTTGAATGACTGGATTTGACAAGGTCATGATCCGTGTGTCTTGTGAATTTGACTGATCTTAATGACCTGAAACAGGGCAAGTAGAAACTGTCACTGTCAGAGGAAGGTTACCCAGAACACCAGAAAGAGTTAACAGCATCTAATATTTATGAATGCAGTAGTGAAAGTTGCTGAGGCAACATAAAAATGTGCAGAGCGCTACCTGAGCCTGTAGAAGGTGGCACGGCTGCCATGCCTCGTTGTCCACTCCGGCTCTGCATTTCTAATTTGTGGGCAATCTGGCACAATTCATTAGTTCTTTCTGTGACCATGACCTGTGTATGCTTGTGCATATGAGAAATATTTACTCTTTCATTCAAGATGCCCAATAGACTCTACTGTCATGTTTGTTCTTTTTTTTTTTTTTTATCTCAAACACTCAAGGTCAGAGTGATCATAAAAAAAAAAAAAAAAAAAAGAGTATTTTTTTCCCTGGTTGTATCTGTGCTACAGAAGTTGCTGTCAGTCATCTGTGACCAATACATCTGGAGTTGACACTTCCAGCAAAAACATTTGGGGGACATAAACAATGCTGAAAGCTCTTAGGAGAGAGTCTCTTTGTCTATGCTTTTGTATTTTTTAGCATAGTGAGCTCTGTACTGGATCCTCTGGATACTGCACGTTACAAAAAATAGGAAAGAGAAGACAGATGTGGTTTTTGAAACTGAGAGTTACTTATAATCTCACACTATGGAAGTATTCATCTTTGTACTGGGTAACTAAGAAATGAAGTATTTTTTTTTTTTATTTCAAAATGCTAGTAAAAGGTATACGTGTTTTCAATTATATGTATTGTACAAATAGAAAGGTATCTTAAAACTGTGATCTGATCATGCTAATACATTATTAAGC
The DNA here is from genome assembly GCA_013400375.1 of Thinocorus orbignyianus. Classification (NCBI taxonomy): domain Eukaryota; kingdom Metazoa; phylum Chordata; class Aves; order Ciconiiformes; family Thinocoridae; genus Thinocorus; species Thinocorus orbignyianus. Next base: position 322,532 of record VXBW01005782.1, on the reverse strand, counting down.
AAGTCCCATATGAATTCAGCAAGTGACTTCTGCTATTTCCTGTCCTGCTAGGTCATTTTTGCAATTAGTTCTGTGCAAAGATTTCTTTAGGTTTTACCCTCTGATCTTAGGTCTGCAATATTGAGGATGACCACTGGATGGAACCATTACATTTTATTTAATATGGTGATGCAAAACCTTGCTGTATGTGACTGAAATACATATTCTTAAGGAAAAAAGCTTTCATTATATAATTATGTTGATTTTTTTTTTTATGTATAAAAACCAGTTAAAAAGCAGATTTTTAAGAAGTGCTTCTATGAATTCAGAATGATCAAGAGGGAATATTTTCTCTTTTGCAGTCTGTAGTTATTTCATTTGCAATAGTAGAGTTGGAAAACAAACCAGAACTTAAATTACACTTTTTGAAGTCATGAGGGCTTATAGGAAAGATACTGTGTACACTATACAGTAGTATTAGCCAGTAGATTATACAGTCAGAAGTTTTTGAGTCTTAATGTTGTTTGGCAGATAGCAAAAAGCTTCCACTGTGGAAAATATTAGGCAAGTGGCTTTTAAGAAGTCATGCTTCAATTATTCTGGTTAATTAAAAAGAAAGTAAGTCCGTAATTAAGGGAGTAGTTGTTAGTTTTTTTTTTTTTTATCCTTTTTTTTTTTTCTTTTTTTTTCCAAATGAACTTCAAAGTTAATTTAGAGCTAAGATTAAGGGGTTTATTCTCTCTGGCCTTTCACTTAAGAGTGGATAAAAATGATGACTGCTGTCATAAACTGTGTGCTACATGTGAGACCTCCAGAGATAAACGTTTGTGTTGATCAGCAGTCTGAATTTAAAGAACTAGCTCCTATATTTCACTCCTATCATTTCAGATTCATACCAAGCTATTCTTTGCATGATGATGAATATGATGTCAGCGAAGGATTACAGTAGAAAGCTACTTTTATGATTTGCTAGCAAGACATTTTGTTTAAACACAAATAATAAACTTCCGTGTATAGTGGTGGTAAAACAGAATTTTTCTTGCCCCTCTTGAAGATGAAAATATGGTTATAGCAACTCATTATGGTATCATCCCCTAGGAAGCGGAGAGTGGGAAACTCTCATTGTGACTCATACTGGAGTCCTGAAATATTCATTCATCTTGCATGCATGGCAGGAGTGTTATGGAGGGAGGCTGCCTTCATGGGTGGTTAATGACTGGCATGAGGAGGGTTAACAAGATGTGGAGACTTCTTAGTCCTCCTTTTCTGTCCCATGTTGTAGTGATGGGATTCGAAAAGAGGAACATAGCCTCTGAATGTCTGTAATAACTTGTAAATCATGTGATATTTAGCTCTTTAAGAAAGGAGACGGCCATGCTAAATATGAATGTTTTTCTTTCCTTTTTATTTGTTATAGCTGTTTTATAAGGCTAAACAGCCCTGGCAAAACTAACACTGAAAATCTAAGAGTGCCTGTATGCCTTCTACCAATTTAAGGAGCACAAATAGAAGATAAAGGAGTGTAGGAGTATAGTCCTGTTTAATCCAAGAGGTTTGTTAGTGTGGTGGCTCCAAGGATCTGCACGTAAACTACTGAAATTCTGCTTGTATAACAAAATTACCAAATTTGTAAAATGAGATCAAAGTTAGGCTGAATATTTAAACCCATTATTTCTTTTGAGAGAGAAGAGTATCTTAGAGTCAGCCTTTATTTCTCATGAATTTGAGGAAATCCAGCCCTTATGGGGAAAAGAAGAAGAAATGTCTAATTTGCAGCACAAAGCAAAGGAGTGATTAGTTAGAGAAATCTATAAGCTTTCGTATTTTTCATCCTTACTTTTCAGATTGCTAAAACACAACAGAGAACAGCTGTGTTTCCCAAGCTAGATTAGCTAAGCCTGCTGCTTTATCTCCTTTGCTATGACTGGCATGAAAAGGGTGGTGGAGTTCTTTTTCTCCACTTGCCATGATAGTTATCTTTAAATTAATTTTAAAAAGAGATTGGTTTTCACAAACTGAAAATCACCTTGTTTTTTTTAGCATTTAAACAAGATGAATGTTCTAGTTACAAGTAAAAACAAAAATACCTTATTTTTTTGATGATTAGACTTTTCATAAAATTTTCTGCTTACATTTGTTTAGCCTTACTTTGACTTTCCTGTAAAAATGCATACCACCTTATACGTGTCACTACAGATACTTGTCATTTTGTGGTATCTTCAGCTGGGTTAACTCTACCTACTTCTGGTTGTGAAAAATTTTCTTTTGTGGCTGTTGGCTTAGATGACTTGTTCTTTAGAAGGCTTTTTGTTTAATAAATATAACAAAACACAGAGCTGGGAGGCTAATCCTGGGTAGAGCTTTCATTTAAGGAAAGCAAAAATGAATTCTGTTGTATCATCATCAGTCATAATGTCAGCATCTCCCTGTCATTTCACAGAATCTCCCAAGTGCTGAAGATTTCAATCTGCCCTACTTAATAGGTCCTTACCTGTCTTGCTCCTTGCAACCAGACTACCTTTAGCATAACTGAGAATTTCAGGCTGCACAAGCATCAGACAATGATGAGGTTTTTTTTTTTTGTTTTGTTTTTTTTTTTGTTTAAACCTAATTAACTGTTAACTTGTTAATTGGTGAAAATTTCTACATCAGAGATCAGAAGTTCGTGTTGATAATTATCATGATCTGGTACGTGAAACTGCTGACGCTGGCAATATTGGCAGACTGGAATAATTAGAGGTAGACAGAAGGAAAACCAGAGTACTTATAATCTAATATATTTAACGGGATACTGTTTTTCATTGCTGCATGTCCTCCTCTTGCCCCCTCATCCTGCCTAAACAATAATAAGAATAGCATATGGGTTGCTGCACATATTAGAAACTCGAGTATTATATGATCAAGTTCAGTAACCAAATAAGAAATGTATGAACTAGTGGAAAAAAACAAAACAAAACAAAAAACCTCTCTTGAGGGAGTATAGTATAAGTTTGTACAACATTGGAAGCCAGAGCTTCTTGGTTTTGAACTTTTGGCTGCTGGGGAGTTGCACTTCATGGTTGGGTCAGCATAGCTGCATGGTGCTGCTCAGATGGTGAGTGACATATGTGGCGGTGGCAGCCCAGACTGGTGGCTGGAGAGACCAGAGTACCTTGTTGGTCCAAGACAGGTCTCTTGGTGAGAGCCAGCAGTGTACAGTAAGATGGCAAAACACATAACATAGAATAACGTTTAAAGACCCAGAGTTGTAACGAGCATGAGCTATTGCAATTCCTTTGGTGAACCTGTCTTTGGTGGTGTTAATGACCAAATGTTAAAATACATAATCCAAAATGCTTTAGGACTACTTGTTTCTAAACTTGACCTTTTTTATATAGAGTTGAGGTGGTGTGCATTGCTTTTGTTTTATGGACATGTTCTGTTTTGCTTTAAGGCGGAAACTTGTTCTTGTAAGATAATATTGCTGAGCCTGTTATTTCTCTATATTTCTTCTTGCTTCTCTGTTGTGTTCTTTGTTATCTCTTTTTCTTCTTTTTGCTTGCTTGTGCTCTTTTACTTGCTAGCGTAGTATTTCCTTTGCTTCGCAAGTGATGGTGGGGAGAAGTCTGCCTCTGGTGTCGCCTGCCCACTTAGTTGGTGTATTGTGGCTAGACGCTTAGTGAGCACAGTGGAAAAATCACACCAACGCTTTGTAGGACAGGTGGATGCTGGCACCTGAGTGGTGGCCATGATCTGCTTTGATCTGGCTGGGTGAAATCAAATGGAATAAAGTACTATAAAGCAGGAACACAGAAGGGAAATGGAAAGATGAGTTAGCAGCTGCCCACAGGTGAGGTGTGTCATAGTGCAATAAATACAGTGTGAGTAGAAAGGGAGGAAAAGCTTTGGGTAGACGTGGTGCTTAAGGGACATGGTTTAGTGGTGGTTGTGGCAGTGTTAGGTTGGTGGTTAGACTCGATGAACTTAAAGATCTCTTTCAACCTACCTGATTCTATGATTCTACTAAAAAGGCCAAGGTAGATCAAGTATACACAAAAATGCCATCACAGATAAAAGGAGGAAAAAGAAATTGGGAGGGAGAGCTCCAAGCAAAGGCTGGGAGGAATATAGAAAGAAATTGAAGGACTATAAAAATTGATGAGAAAAGCAAAGGCAGATGATAAAGATTTCCCTTATTTTTAAAAGTATTTAAGATATATATTTTTTTTTTCATCCAGATGGAAAAGACTCTTATCTCACCTGATAAACCCTGTAGTACTCAGACAGGGTGAGGAAGAGACGGTAGCAGATCTGCTCCAAATCAATCAGAAAAAGAAAAAAAAAATTAAAAACTGTTTTAAAAACAAAGCAGTAGATGCCATCACTGAGCAGCTGTTGGGAGTGTACTAGGCCTCACTGTCTAGGCCCATGCCACTGTGCCCCCAGGCAGCGGCACTAAGTTGGGTAGTGCCAGCCCCATCACTGGGCTGAGGTGTGGGGAACTCAAACACGAAGCCAAAGGAGGGCTGAGGTGTCCAGTGAGGCAGACCCGGCCCGCCAGAACCCTTCTGTAGAGCCAAAGGGAGAAGCAGCCATGTTTGGGAGGGTTAGGCGAAGTAGGTCTCCTCTCGCAGGTTCAGCCTCACCTCTGCTCTTCTCAACATCAGTACTAAGAAAACATTCCCCCTCATGCCACCTATCTGCTCCCAGTCTTGCATTTTAGAGTATTTTGGCATGGTTTGATCAATTTTCTTCAGTGAGCTAGAGTCACTATTTTGTAACAAGTGGTGTTGAGCAGGCAGTATTTAACCTCCCAGGAAAATGCAGTCATGACTCTTCAAATGCCAGTCCTCTCCTTAAAGCGGGGTTTCTGCGTCTGTGGTAGAAAACAGCATGTTTTTCTCCTTTCTTTTTGAGTCCAAATCATCCTCCTAATGGTAAGTACAGGAGTTCCTTGAATTTGAAACAGTTGATGAGGTATAGACCTGAGATGAGTCTTTCGCCTCTCCTCAAGTTTCTGCAGCTACTGCAGGGTAAAACCACAACAAAACCAGAACCAGCTCCTCCTAAGGCCAGCATTCCTTTAACATTGAAATAGTTTCCTGCAAGTCAAAGGACCCAGTGCAAATCCATACAGACATCCCCCACCCCCCGAGCCAGCTGGGTATTTAAAACTCAGTAGAAAGTACAGGTTTTGTTTTGTTTGTTTGGTTTTTTAATAAGGAAAATTCTTTTTGTATAGTTGAGTATTGTTTAAAAAGTCTGTCTCTTCATCACAATTTTAGGTTTTTCACAGAAAACATTGAGAGGGAGGGAAGTACCTTATAGCAGTTGGTAGCTTGACCACTGTGGCACTGTTGGGGCAGTGAGATTTAAGTCCCTGGTTTGAACTGAAGCATGCAGTAGTCTGGTGAGCATGTTCTGCTTTTGAGATGCTTTTAAAAAACAAAACCCCCCAAAGTTCTGGGTGACTCTTATATCAATTATGCAGCTCTTAATGTTACCTCGAAGTATCACATCAAGAATCTACTTTGTATGAGCTCTGATTTTTTTCCAGCAGTTCCCTCTCAAAAATCTTTAGGACTTTACCTGTAAATACTTAAAAACTGCATACTGATCCAACAAAAAAAAAAAAAACAAAACAAAACACCTAAAATATATGGAACGTGATTCAGTCTGTCAGTCATCTGTCAGGTTTTTTTCTCTTGGAGGCAGTGGAGGGAGGTTATTTATCAGTGTGCACATCGGTAGCTCTGGCTGTCTGCTTCATGTTGCACGGATCTTGGTGCCCATGTATAGTAATATGACCTGTAATTCTCAGACTTTAGGTCCCCAGGTAAATGACTGCCATGGACTGATGAACAAGGACATTTCAGTAACATCTTCCAAAGTTAAACTGACAGGTTAGAGTCATTCTGTGCGTTTACTGTCGTATAACACCCAGAGAGCATGCAGGAAGGTCAAACGATAGCTGAAGATGAACTAATACCAATGAAAATCTCTACAACCTTTCCTTCAGTTTTTTTTTGTGTGTGTGTGTGTGGTTTTTTTTTTTGTTGTTGTTTTGGTTTGGTGTGGTGTTTTGGTTTTTTTTGGGTTTTTTGTTTGTTTTTTTTTTTGTGTTTGTGTGGTTTTTTTTTTTTTTTTTTTTTTTGTTTTGGTGGGGTTTTTTGTTTTTTTTTGGTTTTTTTTTTTTTTTTTTTTTTTTTTTTTTTTTTTTTGACAATAGGTGAGATTTCTGCCAGTGTATTTGTGTTTAAGAGGTGTAATGCATAAAATGTTGTAGCGGGTAATTCTGGAATAGCCTGTCTCAGTTTCTTAAAATTATGAAAGAAGATGGTTAATATTCTGGAATATAAACACATCCTACATCTTGAGCTTGGTGTGTTTGCTGGGGAATCACTACTGTGGTGATGCTAGCTTGTTCTGTTGCAACTTGCTCTGCCTCCATGTTTCTACACAGACTCTGCTTCCTACAGAAAAGGGTCACTGGAATGTGATGCCTCAGATTGCCAGAAAATGAAGCAGTAAGTAGAAGACTCAAAGCATGAACACAAATGCTGCTTTCAGCTTCTCTTGAAGTTTAATGAGTTCCTACCTTTAGCTGAAGGTCAGTTGTGACGATGGCGTTGTTTAATCTATCAAACATTTTGACTGTGTGACAAAGTATAAAAACATAGCTATTTGATGTTTTAATACAGAAATGAAATCTTAGAACTTCTTCAAAAGTCATAGGTAGGATTTCTGTAGTAACACAATGAAATTGCAAGGTAAAATTTGTGGAGTTACCTAACATGTTTTAACCCAGTGCCTGCATGCAATAGAACAAGCAAAGCAAATTTTCAACATTTTCAAAGTAGGTTTAAAGTTTTTTATAAAAAGGTGAGAGATTAACACCGCATGCATTTTTGAGTATTTCTATATGTTGTCTGAAAACAGTAAAAGTATTTCTAATAAATAGAAGTTGTAAAACAGTGTGCTATGAAAAGGCAATTGATTTTACAGTTGGTAATGCAGGATGCAGTAGAGTAACACTAAATAACATATAATGCAGTGAATTTGGCAAAGTGCTAACTGCATACTTAGATGATTGTGCTATTAACCTCTTCCATATACCATGTCTAGTTTGTGGGTTACCTTTTATTACAGTTATAAGCAATATAGACTGCTATTAGCATTAGGCGATTAATAGTGCCCCCCTAATTCAGTTTTCTCATCCATGCTGTTAGGACAATGACCTATATGTAGTCTTTAAAATGAAATTAATTTTGATTCAGAGGGCCCGCGTATGGCTTATGATTCCCTTAAGTCCTATTTAAGCTTTACTTTGATGTTTTATTTAGTGTATCTTGTATAACAATTAAGCTCAGACGAGAATATTGCATTATGGTTTTGCCCTGTTTGTTTGTGTAGGTGCTGTTCTTTCCTTAGAAATTGTTCAAAGAACTATATTTATTTGGTTTGGTGGTCACAAGCCAGATGCTGCTGCAGCTGAAGCGGTGTATTGCATAGTCCTTGGCTGTGCTCCTTCTGATACGTCTATTAGGATTTATTCTTGAATTAGATTGTCACATGCTCTGTAATAAACCCTTCTTGGAGTTTAGATGAATTTTTGTAGAATACGGCACAGAATGCATTATTTATATATTATTTTTTGGAATTTATTAGTTAGTGAAACTCTTTTAAACTATATGGTTAATTTTAGTGAGTCTGATCAGTGGTAGAATACTCAAAACTAAAGGTTTTGAAGAATTATTTTGTAAAAGACAACCAAGTTTCTCAAGGGTAAAGCTCACTTCTTACTAAACCCCATATAATTAGCCAAGAAAGATTTTATGAATACACCAACACCCAGAAAAGCTTTAAATAGGGTTTGTACCTTATAGAAAGAATAATCCTTTCTTCTGTCAAGGATTGTCCTTGCTTTGATTTTCTGATAACATGGTATGAGTTGAGGCTAAAGAGTCAATGGATGCTAAATGGTTATTGAGGCAAAACAGTGAACATGATATGAAACATTTTATAAATCCATTGGAAACTAGGTAGTGTTCTCCTGTAGGTTAATACACGTGTCTTTTTCATGTGAGTATGAACTGTGAAAGTCTTTAATTCCATGCTTATTTTCAGTAAAATTTTTCCCTCTTTCCATATACTTGTGCCTTCATTTTTATGCATGGATAGACTCTTTATCTTGCTTACGTCAAGTTTAGACATGTAATGAATTTCAGTAGCTTTTAAAAGTGCGTTTGAAGTTTGTACCTGTTTCTCTATTATGAGACCTGTAGGGATCCCACTTTTTTTTTATCTCTTTGTGTTCAGTTCTGTGGACAAGTGGACCTGATGAAGCATACTTGTCTCTGTGTTCTGTAACAGAATTGGTACCTGTGCAAAGACAAAAATCCGTAATTTGGGTTAATTCTTTTAAAGGATGCAGGATAAACATGTTCCACCGTGACACTTCTTGTTGCCCTTTCCAAGCACATCGAACCTTGAAAACTTGAGGTAAACTGAAAGAAGTCTGTGCTTTTGAAGGCAAGGAGACTGGATAATAGCACAAATCAAAATCCAAATTCCAAATGCATAACCATAGTCTCAGAAATTCATTTTAGGAAAGCGTGGTGCAGACTAATCCTAAATTCAGTCATAGGTCACATGAGACTGTTCTGACATTTAAAATGGTCCTCAGCACGGCAAGCTTTCAGGGTGACATTTAGATGGAACTTTTTAGAAATACATCACCTTCTCAGGAAAGTGCTGTGGAGTAGAGCAGATTTATAGAGCAGGGAGCCTATTATGCAGAACTGTAGATCACTGCTGTCTGCCAATAAGGCTAGCTTTTTGCTAATATTCACCAAGTGTCCTTTGCCTTTCTCCTCTCCTTGTTGAAGTAACAATTCAATTTGATAGTGTTCTTTTGAAATATTTTTGCTGGGAACGCTAAACTTTTATCTTTTGTCTAATCACCTGCTCTATCCACCAGCCATTTTTCTTTTAACTGTTTCTTCCATTTTGGTTTAAGCTGCCTGTTTACTCCAAAGTTAGATCAACATACTGAACATACAGTATAGCAGGGTTCTGGATAGGGCATCTACCACGTTCTTGCATACTGTATGTATGCAATTACAATGATAAAATAGATCAATGAAAAGTAATTTCTAGAATGCTGTGTTACTATGTGGAGTGCAGTGTTACCCTGAGAAATGTCATCTTCATAGAGTGGAAAAACATTTAAAAACATAAAAAGGAGTTGGTGGGAAGGGGGCTGAAGGCATAAGATGACTGTGGTTACCTGGTGTCAAATTTTGTAAAATGAATACTATAGCACACTTTCAGAGTTCTGTAACCTATATGGGATTTCCTGTGACATAGATTTCTAGGTAATATTTTTATCTATAACCACAGTGTTTCAAGAGTGTCGCTTTTTTCTTTTTTTTTTTTTTTTTTTTTCCCCTTTGATAAATCTATGACTACTGAGCACTTACGCTTCTTAATCTACTGGTCAAATAGCAACATAACTGAATTTGGATTATCTGGGTTCAGAGGCTCAAGTCCCTGAAGCTTTTATTCGCACATCCTCTTTTTTCCTGTGTATCTGATTCATCCAGTTGCACAGGGTAGAGGCCTGGCTGGCACTTCAGCTGGATTCAGCAACCGACTTAGTTGGCTTTACGTGATAGGTACTCTTCATTAGTGGTTTGAATGAGGGTTTCTATTATGTATCAATGGAAAAAGGGCTGATGAAATAGGTAGAAATAATGAATGCCTTATATGAATACAATGCATTAAATGAACTCTGGGGCCACAGATGAGTTTGAGTATGGGAATGCTGTTTACTGATGACAGTACAGAAATGAGCAATGGAAATTTTAAAGATGTGATATTATAGCAATGAAAGAGAGATTGTTCTGTGTGTGTTTTAAGTTAATTAATTCATAGTTGAAGTCCTTTTTACTAGTTTACTGTCACATTACCTCTTTTATCTATGTCCTCATTTATACTGCTTCTATATTCTACTGCTAGAAGTATATTCTAATTAACTTTTTCACAGACTAGAGTAATTGAAGTTACACCTTGGTGAAGCTGAGGGTCAGTGCACCTTCATGATGACTGGGGGATTAGGAAGATATTAAAAAACTTAGAGTTGATAAAAATGCATGAGAAGAGAGCCAGTCATTAACCTGATTTCAGCTAAAAAGAAATTTGCAATTGCTTTCATGATTTTAAGAGTCCTTCTGATTTGTGAAAAGCTTGCTGCATTCTTTCTGTGCAAATTTCCTGAAATTATGTGAACTCTGGATGTTGCAAAACGTAAGGTGCTCAACTGGTCTATCCAAATGGAGTTAGATATTTTTGTGTTGATGGAGAAAGGGGTGTATCTGACATTATTTCATTTAATGATTTACATTCTCATAAAGAGGTTTATAGATGAATTATGGAAGACTGTAATTCATTTAACTCAGTAGAACTTGAGAAGATAGAACTAACAGAGAATATTCATGGAAAGTTTCATTCAGACTGCTAAAATAATTCACTTTTTAGTTCAGCAGGTAGACAGAAAACTTTAAAAATTATCAGGTCAATCCAGGCTGAAATAAATGTCTTTATGTAGTATGTGAGCATCGGCTATCCTTTCCACATCGCCAAAAAGCATAGTCCTAGAATGGCAGTATGTTGTTAGAGAAAAAATTCAAGGGAAAAAAAAAAGTAAACTAAGATATGGATGAAAATGCATTTATTGCAATTTTTCTTGGAAAAGGAATGAAGCATTTAGAGCACTTATGCAGTGATGTGCCCCAAAATCTCAGTGGTCTCCTTGTTTAAGTCTCCTCCCATCCCACTCTACAGGTGAGTTTGCTAACCTTTGGGTATGAAAGGCATGTTGGGATTGTCTCTGCTTTTCTCAGGGGCGCACAGTCCTCCCATGTGTAGGAGGAGAGTGCTGGCTATCAGTGTCCTCATTTTCTAAATACACGTTGATGTTTTCAAATACATTTTGAATGCTCTAAAACTACAAAAGAGCAAAATCAAGTTATTGTGGTCTGCTTTCTGCATTAGACCTTTTATGGTGATCTAGAGTATAGATAGGATGTTGCTGGTTCTATTTATTCTTGGTACTTACAGACCTATTGGAGTGAAATTTTGGTGTCAGTTCTGGGGTTTTCTTTTGTTGGGTGTTGGGTTGGGTTTTTTTCCCCCTTTCCTGCTAGATCAGGTTATCTCAATAGTTAGAAGCAAGTATCTTAACAATAAAACTTGCAAAAGCAGGATAATCTGTAATGTCAGTAAATAGCTTTATGGGAACTAGTATAAAGATTAATGTTAATTGAGTAGGGGTTTTTGTGCCTAACAAAATAATTGCTAGCTACAGGTCTTAAATGAATACTTATTCCTCACTAGGTTTTAAAAAAATACGATGTAGTAAGACTGAGCTAGAAGCTGAGAGGTGTATTTCTTTTTGACTTATTTTTTAATTATTGAAATCAAGACTGTGTCAATTCCCCTTGCATACAGAAAGGAAAAGAAGCACAAGAATAGAGAATTCATGGCCAAAGGTATGCAGTAAATAATTTTACAAATTGAAAGAGTAGAAGACATTCTAGAAATAAGATAGATTAATTTTCCTTGGGTGATGACCAGTTAAATAAAAACCCCAAAATTATTAATTAATTTATACCTGTAAGGACAGTTGGTGACAAAAATGACACAAAAAAGACAATTAACTTTATGCTTGAGGTAGCCTGCCTGTGAAATAACTTCTTGTGCTGTAGGTTCAGGACATTGCTTCAACTAAGATTAAGAAACAGACTTACTTGATTGAAATCAATGCATAAGGTTCCTACAGAAATATAGAAAATTAAGTGGCTGTTCTGAAATTGTGGGATTGCCCGCATAACTTTATCTATAGCTTTGCCTTCTAGATACTTAAACCTGTAAAGGGTTGCTCTTTGAATTCCCAACATACTTTCCCTAATATTTTTCGTGGAGAGCATTTCTGTCTTTGCCAGTAATGACCACAGGGTGGCAATGTTAAAAAATTAAACCCCAAAGCATGAACCCTCATTAAACAGATTCACAGGTAAGGCAAGGGCTGGGTTTTGTATAGATTTTAGATTGTGCCATGTGAGGGCAATTTCAAGCTTGTCTGAGGATGTGACAGAGCCTTAGGTTTTTGTATTAAGTTCAGTAGCTTTAGAGCTCATGATTACAACCTCTAGTTTTACTCAGAGATGCAGGAAGAGAAACTTGCTTCAGAACAAAACTGTTTCAGTCTTTGCTCCGCTTCAAAACATTTTATGTTACAGAAGGCAGTGTTTTATTCTGATAACCTGAAGGGAAGAGTTACTGATCTGTTGAAAGCATTGACTAGCAGTTGTTATGATGCACAAAAATATGCTGAAGTGTTACCATGATAAAGGAATAGGAAAAAAAAAGCCAACCTGCTACTAATATTAATATTAATCTGAAATTTTAGAGTATTAAAGTTTACATATGCAGCAAATAAATTGATTTTAGAATTCTCAGTAGTATATTAAACTGCATATATTTCATTTTGTCTTCTCTTTTCTAGTATAATCAATTTCTTTAAAATATTAAAAAAAAGCAGTCTCAGTGCCATTTCACAAGTGGCTTATGTTTGTTCTGAATATTTATTTTTAAAACAATAAAGTCCTTGAGACTTGAGGTATGTACAGTTAGCACCTGTTTCAGTATTCCAACATGCTTATAAATGCACGTACTACATTTCATTCTAGAAATACATTCACATAAGGTATAATGGTTTTCTGTTGTTTCAGTCTAGCGAAGTGAAGAAGTGTGATGGGGTGAATTTAAGCCCTGCTGATTAATCTATGAATGGATTGTAATCTGTTTTTCAAAATGAGTTTGAGGGGGATATGGTCCAATTCACATGGCTTGCTTTGTGCTCCTTTATTGGATGACCTGTTTTTTAATAAGAAAGAAGAGATTCTGAATGAATCATTGGAACTTTGAAAGCCTCCAGGAGACAATTAGAAGAACGTTTAATAATAAAAGATTTAGTACTCAGGTTGAATAATGGTAAGACCTACTAAATCTTTTTCTCTTCCATTTATAAGAGTATTTCAGTAAATCTATGGGACACAGTCTTAGTAGCTCATACAAAAATGCAAAAGAGGAAAAAAATTACCAGCTGCATGTCAGACTTGATATCAACTTACTGTTAAGCACATCTGGAGTAAGCAATTGTGTTTTTGCATGTGCATACATCTACAAAAAGACTAACTATCCCCATGAGCAGTTCCTACAACTGTTACCTAACATAATGCATATGTAAATGGTGTGGCATCCTTTATCTACATGCTTTCCATGTTTTTTTCCAGTCAATATTTATGTTTTTACTTTTTGACTTATATGACAACAGGATAAAAATTATTAGATTATTAGTTTTTCCATATCTTTTGTTAGCTCTATCTGGTAGAAGAAAACTAAGGAATGATAGTGCTGCAAAAGTATTTTCCTCAAAAAAATGGCTAAATTAGTAATTTGAAGCCTGTTAAACTAAGAAGGAAAAGCAGCTGATAAATCTGTGAACATAGGCCTACCCTATACTGCTGAATTTTCATGTATTTGAATTTCACACTAAATGATATCCACACAGGACTGGTATGCGTTACTGGAGGAAAGACTAGTGTGCAGCATACATTTAATATTTCCTGCTGCACTCTTTCTGTCTAGTAGCTCCAAGTCGAGATTCAGACTTTTGCTTTGTGCTAAGAGAATGTGCAGACTTTTCCTTTTAAGGTGGTGACAGCCACTGCAGATGTCACAATTTATCACTTGGCTTTAACACAAGTGTGACATGATCTCATTAAATTTCTGCCATGAGATTTTATTGCTTTAATAATTTTTTGCAATATTTATAGAATACTATGATGAATTGTATTGAATTTATCATATTATCCAATAAATAACATGACAGAACAATAAATCAACCATATTTCAAAAAGTGTTAAAATTCTATCATCTAAAATTCTAGATTTGAGCATAATGAGGGCTCCTCTGAAAATAAAGGGATGTTTATTAACTTGAAATTTTTCATAGTAAACTGACTAGTTTGGGTCTTGATCAAAAACGCCTTAAGCTATTGTCTGGTATTTGGTGACTGAACTTTTCAAAATAGAGTACTTCGGTTATGAGTATTGTCTGCTCCTGGGATAGGTACATAGACTGAATGCAGGAACAGAGAATAAATGATCACTTGAGGCCTCCAGCTGAAATGGTTCATGTCCAGTGTTGACTTATCTTTTAATTTAGTTGAATAGTAGTGACACCATCAATAGTAGTGACATCTATTTTATTTTTACCCTGTCATTTCAATAGGTGCTTAGCAGTTTCCATGAAAATTCGTTGGGAAGCAGGTTGACAATGCTAGGACAAATAAGAGAACTTTACATCATAACATCCCAAGGGATATACTGGAGTAATTATTTGAACAATGGGAAGTTTTAGCTCCTGATCTGGATCCAGAGGAACTACAATGAAGTTTGTTATAGTACATCATGGTACAGTAAGATTGAGCTGATCTCTCTAGTGCAGGTTCAAAACAGTTCCCTCCTGCTGTGAAGTGAAGAAGCATTTTATATGATGTCTGTTTTCTGAGACAGAAAGGGTTTCCTACTTATCTTATACAAAGAAAAGAGGATTCCTCACAAATCGCCAATCTTGTTATTATTTTATTTGTGCAGCTTTTTCTTAATTCAACTTACTCGTCACCAGGCTGAGCAGATTACTCAGAAAAGAGAAAGAAAATACCCCAAGAAAACAAAGAGGAAGACATTTGGTGCACAGTTGATTTTACTTACCCAGTGACTGCCATGCTGGAGTTGGGTATTACCAGAAGTAACCAGTTAATTCCCTTCTTAGTTACTGCTACCAACATCCTGTGACTGACCACAGTATTGGTATATATCTGATGACTGCTTTTAAGTTTCCAGGATGTTTAATTTGCTTACAAACCACCCCACACCATCAACAACCCCCCAGATTATTTCAGACAACCAGAAATACTCTTTTCAGTATCATTAAATCATATGTCAGTCTTTTTAAACTTACCTTTCCTCAAAAATCAAGTATGTCTCTATTTAGCCATTTACTGTTCTTTTAGAAATGACCTTAACAAATTTGTACTCTTACAGTCATATCAGGATTTTAAATATTCTTTTACAATAGAACTTGAATAGTTCTTTACCTTGTTTTGCTGTAATTTTTCTTAATACTCTTCTATATTGTAACAACTTGGGGAAACATCAGTCAAAAGTTTAGGCGTTTCTAAGAACAAAAGAAAGGAAAATCAAGTTATTTAAATGGGGTAACAACGTGTTGTGTTTAAAGCCCTGTTCTGAATGAATAGTGTCACTTCGGATGTGGTTCACCATGCTTGCTTTCAGCTGCTGCTTTCCCTGGGCTGGTGTGAGTGGGTGCTGGCCAAGAGGCACATCTCTTAAGCTGAACTTTGCTCTGCCATCATTCTCCATCTTTCCCCAACAATGTTTGGAAAACAGGGAGGAAGAGCTGGCATAACAAAATACAAAATGCATGTGACAAAGAATCAGCAGAAAAAACAAGCCTTCAACTTAGTTGACAATTGATGATCTTTTCCCTAACAGTTTAGTATTGTGTCTTGAAATTACTTGTAATATTTTCTTTTGGAAAATCAATGATAAGGGACAGAAACAATATTTGCAGTACTTTAATAGAATTATCTGGCAAAATAACGACTACTCTATCCTTTTAGAAGTAACAGCAGAACTAAAAGTTTGCTTGGACTTGTGATGTTTATGCTACATAGCTATTATTGTGAGACAGTGTCATGCTTCTCCAGACTGGCTGTGTGGATGCATTTTCTTATTTAGGATATACCTGGTTTCTTTTATCTGGGCAGAGAAGGTGAGTAAGTTTGATGCCTTTTTTTTTTTTTCTTTTTTTTTCCCCCTGCTTTTTCTTTCTTAAACTGTTATACTTCCAGTCTTAAAGGTTGCTTACAGTTAGCAGTAATGTGTTTTATTTTCCTTATCTTGACATAGTTTTGGCTTCCTTTTGTTCCATTTTGGGAGAGCAAAGCAATGGTAACTTGGTGACTTCCTTCTAATGCAGTTGGCAATTGTGATTTCTATTTTCTCATGTTATTAATGAGGATGAGCGAGACATGGTAGCACTAATTTAATTGGAGGTACAGGAACTCTTAGTTCTAAGATTTACCATCAAGATTACTCTTTCTTTCTCTCCCCTTGCATACCACCCTCCCCTCTACAGGCATGCATTCAAAGTGACCAACATTTCAGTGCTGCATGAGAAGAGACATGTTTTATGTATGGTTTTATATTCTGAGGAAATGTTTTAGTTCCACTGGAAATGATGACATTTGGATGAACAATAATATTGATATGGGTGTCTTGAGTTTTTCTGAATTGCTTTTTTTGGGTATGACTAAATTTCAAGTTCAGATAAAGTAAGAGTTTGCTAAGGATTTTTGATGTTTCAATTTGAGTGCTGAATTTACAAAGAATGAAGACAGTGGATCCCAAACAGGTCTGGCCTCCCTAGGGAGCCATCAAGGGGAATAGCTGTACCAGCTTCAATACCATACCATTGCAAGCACTAAGCCTGGAATTTGTATATTCACATTTTAGTAATTATCTGCTTATACCTTTCAAATAGGCCTTCTTAGTGGTGTTATCAAGAATTTTAATAAAAAAGTTCTTTCGCATTAAACTAAGATTTACTAGAAAAACCGTTTAAATGCTTGAATACTTTAAGAATAGTAAGTTTTAGAAATATTTACATTATCTAAGTAGTAGTGATTTTTCCCTGTGATGAGGTGTTTCATTTTTCATAGAGTGGTCATTTAAGAGACAAATTATTCTGTAAGACCTTAAAAGAAAAAGGTTGCTTAATGCAGAATGTGCATCTGTATAATTTATACTCCAATTAATAGCCTGAATCATGGCAGACAGCTGAGTTAAAAATCACTATGGTTTCATGCCAAAATCCATAACATAACATTCATTTTGCTCCATATAATATAATTTTATTTGTAGAACACATCTGACTAGATGAAGACATCAGAGTTTTTTGGACAAGAGACTGGCAATAATCCCATATATTTGCCATCATTATATTATACAGTTGTCACTGTTTCTAGGATTGGAAGAAACCCTTCCTTTGGAAAGCTTTCTTTGCCTTCCTGTTGCTTCCCTGGGAGACTTTAGTGGTTCTGGGGAGATATAAATGCAATTAAATTAAAAATTTTACATACGAGTTGAGAAGTATTCAGGCATCTTCCTTAAAGATTTAATTCTTTCCCAGACTGAGAAATCCTAGGGCTTCACACAGTTGGAGCTGTGATAGGGTAGCCATAGAGTACGTAGAGAAGTGATGCAGTTTTTGCAAACTTTTTTCTTAAATTGTTAGTGTACAGCACAGCAATAATCAAGGATTTCAATTTAAGACCCTGGCTCTTCTCCTTCTAGATTGTTAGAATATTTTCTTGTAGCTTTAAAGAAAGTAAGGGTATATATAATATGAAACATGGGAAGAAAAATTAATAAAAATGAGCAGTTTACATGATATTAAAAAGTAGCCATTTGATTTCCCTCTCTGTGTTGGTTTAAACAAGGGTTATGCCCCTAAATTATCAAAGGATTTCTGAAAATCTAATCCGAACTGTATCAGATGACAGTGTTTTATAAATCGTTCAGTCTCTTAAAAAAAAAAAAAGTGGCCAGACTGATCAGTAGCCTAATGCATTTACCCTTGGGAATCCTAGAATATCACTTTAAGTGATTAAGTAATGGCAAAAGAGCTTAATCTCTTAACGGCTTGTCTACAAGTAAGGAAGATCAAAGGCAGTGATCAGGTTTGCTGGCTTTCCTGCCCTTCTGAGACTAGGAAATTAAAACAGTTCCTCATAAACTTAGATTTGTAGTCCTGTCCTGAACAAAGATGTTCATAAATATATGAGAAGTTGAAGAAGAGAACAATTTGTCATACCTTGAGAGAAAACTACTATCTTCATGAAGAATTAATATACCGGTTTACAAAAGGTCTGTCAGCTTGGTGAGATCAGCTCCAAGATAAGCACCAGTTGGAGCACCGCGTTAGGAGTTGTTCTGCTTGAGGTGAAGACATAGCGTGCAGACAGAGCATGCCACATGCTTCTGTGGCTCCAAGAGCACCTTGTAGCTCTGGCCCCTCCAACTGTAGGCAGTAGATTTGGAAATATCCCTCCTAGATGTGCAGTGGCTACCCAAGGAAACTTACGCTCTTGTAGTGCTCAGTGGTGATGAAAGCAGATCTTCTCATGGGACTTCTGGTTTCCTCAGTTTTCTTTAGTGGTGGTTGGTCTGACACCTAAAACAAATTTCCTTGGTGAAATGTGAAATCAGGTCAGTCTGTTATTGGGTGGGATCCTCACTCACTCAAATAACCACTTGGTCATTTTCATGCTTGCTAATATGGCTTTTTTATGCTTTCCTTTTTCTTTCTTTCAGTCTGCAACTTTTTTGCCTCCAAATTTACAATTTATAGTGCATTTTATTTTTTTGCATGTTAGACACTTGGGCTTGGTTTTCTCTGTTACCCTGGAAAGCCAGTTCCGCCTAGCAAGAGTAAAGCAAATTAATTATGGCTAGTTCACTAGCTGTCAGTAGAGGAATTGCTATTTGTATCTAAATCAAGTGGAAACAAAGCTCCGTGCAAGTGAAGGCATGTTTAAACAAAGTGAGCCCCAGTCAGGAGCCCTTTGGAAGCACCACACAAAACCTTTGGCTTGTTACTAGCAGTGGCAATACTCGGGAGTTGGAGTTGCCAGTACTGGGCAATGACAGAGTTTCGGGGTTAGGTAGCCTAAAGTACTTCATGGTGTTCTGTACTATCTGCTATACAGACATGAAAGCCTACTTGGAGAAGAGCGAAAAGCAGTTTTATCTTACAAGGGAGCTTACATTGGGACTTGCCACAATATCTGAAATTGCTGATGCTAACATGTTGATATCCGAAAATACTGTTGTGTGCAGGGAGCTTACTAAATACGCAAGTTTTGGCCCATGCTGATTTTGGAGAATACGGTGCTAGCTCAGGTGTTAGTCTCACGCCTTGCCACACTGTTTACCCATAGCTGACAGGTAGGAAGAAGTAGATGCTTGTGAAGAGCTACCCTGCAATAAATCCTCACTTTCCGGTGATGCCCATAACTAGGAGCAGAACGTCCTTGTCCTGATCCTTGGGCTCTCACCCAGTGCACCACACAGAGCATCAAGAGAAAAACTGAGCGCTGGCACAGCATGGATGTTTACGGTGCGGATCAGATACAATCTTATCCAACCAGATCATTATGTTCTTCACTGTAGCTATCACCAGGTGGTGCTGGTGTACACAGCCCTTACATTTTTGTTCTGTGCTATTTCTTGGGGAGGCTTGCTATAGGGGTATTATCTTCAGGTGTAATAAAAACTAGGATGTGTTGCTGTGTGAAATTGGAAGGTAGTTTCCTTCAGAGCCAGAAGCTGCCCTCTGTTTAAAATAAAACCTTGAGGCACAGATGCTTCGTGAAGCGTAAGTGCTGGGCCGAAGGTTCTTGGCAATCTTGCAGATCTCCAGAGGGTATAATTTCCACAGGAATATATGTGAAATGAAGGAAAGTTGCACTTTAAATATAATTATCTTTATTGCCTTGTTCTCCACTGTGGAGCTGACTTGAAAAGCCTTGAAATGTGGGAGTGGGAGGGGTTTTTTGTTTGCGGGGGTTTTTTTGGTTGGTTGGTTGGTTTTTGTTGTTTTTTTTTGTTTGTTTGTTTGTTGTTTTTTTTTTTGAAAAGGGGTGATAATGACTTTAAAAAAATAAAAGGGCAGTGTGAGGTGGTATTGGAACTTTCAGTTGGGCCAAGGCCTCCTGCTTTCTTCCCAGGAATCTCTGCGTGCTTACATGCAAATATCATTAACAGAAGAGTGAGTGTAATTGATCTGTTAATGTAGAGGTTACTTGTGAAATCTGTATCTTGCAGACTTCAGAAATAGTTTCAAATGTTGCTGTTTGGGAAAACACTCGGTGTTTTTAATAATGATTTCGTTAGTTTAGCTGGTTTAGTCACCAGCAAAAAGAAATGCATGGGAAAAAGGAGAGGATATTATGGAATTCCTCAGGGTTTAAAAGTGATTTTATTTTATTTTTTTCTCAAGAGAAAGGAATGAGTATAACTTTACAATAAGCAAGGGAGAAACTGGTACACTTTGTCAAAAATCAAAGTTTTCATATCTGAGTGTAACTGAACAGCCTTAAACAATGTATGGGTATTCAAACTATGTTTAATTTAAAAAATAATTTTATGGAGAAAAAGGTTGTGATAGTTAAAAATGTCCAAAATGCATTTTTCACTGTAAATCTTGCATCCGCGAAATTTCATTTGATGGATAAATTACTCTGGGCAAGGGACCAAAAGGAAGCAGCCAAATGACAGCAATTTGATAAGGGAATGAGAATGTATTGTAGCCAAAAGGATGTGGGTGCAGTTTCTTAAATCCTTTGAACGACTAATAGTCTCATTAGAGTTCTTTTTTTAAATGTGGTATTTATAAGCCTTCTTTGAAATTCCTGTTGAGTTTAAACAATTTAATGAAAGCATCTAGGGCTGATATTTTTCAAATAGCTAATAATATCTGTGATGGCTGCTGCTACAAAGTTTTATTTCATTAGTAATTTAGTTAGAATTTAAAAACTATTACCACAAACTTATATATTTGATCTTAATTTAAATGATTGAGAGAAGCTAAGCAAAGGAAGAAGGGCTCCAAAACCGAAATCTGATGTGTAAAAAAAACCAACAAAAACCAAAAAAAATTTCCAAAAACAAACAAAAAACCCCACCACCTAAAAATCTGAAAGCATACCTATTCCTAATACAAGAGAGCAGGAATTTGCATTAGATATATCAAGGGTAGTTGAGAATTTGAGAGACTGAGGAAAATGTACTACTTAGACATGACAGTTCAGTAATTTCTTCCTCATTCTAAGAAGAGTATTAATAGTTAAAAATGTCTTAAAGTCAGAGAAGAAAACATGGGGTTAATTGATTAAAAAACACAGAAAGGGAAAGAACTTAATAAACATTTTTGCTCATTTGCTGGTTATTTGGGATGTTTGTCAGGCATGCTTTCTAGAGCTGGATTTTTCAGATAATTTCCATCCATATGGGTAGGTCTTAAAGTAGACTCTTAACATCCTCTCTGTGTTCTACTCTACTGGTGTTTCGTGGATGCTGAACTGAAGTGCTATTTCACTGCTTTTTTGCAGACACTCCCAGATACCCAAACACGGTGTATGTATGAAAAAACCTATACAGACTGTTTCTACTGTTTCTTTTCTCCCTCCTCCTCTCTCACATCTGCACTACAGATGAGGATTTGGATGTTGGATGTCCAAACTCCCTCAAATTGGACAAACCTTCTCTCTAACTAACTGCTTAAGGTTACTGTGCTTTTCCTTGTGTACGTAATAATACACTGTGGAGTATGCTTGCCCTGTAGAGTGTCAATGATTTCCTGTATGCAAGCTGTACTGGAGCTAGCAATTTTTAATGTAATTTGGCTGTGTTTCAAAACAAGGAATCACATTACTGGCAATAATGCAAAGATGTTATACTGTTCATTCAGCTGCAAAAAAATCACACCTCCTGAATGCTGTAAAAGAAAAATGATTTGCTTTTTCTTTTTTTTTTCTTTCTTTTTTTTTTTAATGGCTAAAGTACACTTAGAAAGCACAATGAGGAACACTATAGAAGATCCTTGTGTCAGCTTTTTCTGTCATAGAATATTATACATTCACTTAGGAAACCTAAAAATTCATTGAGTTTAAGAACATAAGCAAGTATTTTCAAAGCCTTCTTTAATGAAAACAGTTCTTTTCTCTGTGTAGGAAGATGGGTTTTTTTGTTGACAGAATCTAGTTCAGTTAAAATGAAGATAACATAAAATGTCAAATTTAATCGAATTCTGAAATATGGAACTACATTAAGTTAGTGTAAGAATATTGTTTTCATTAATCAGTTGATTGATATATGTTGAGTTCTAGGCATAAAACTAAAAATATCCCAGTAAAGGTATGCTCCTTGAATTAATTCATAAATCCATGGTTCAGGTCCCAGGGCCTACCATTGTGCAGTTCAATGACATCTGACTTAGAGGTGAGTTAAAACTTGGTTATTATTTTAGAGATTCAGGAGTTGAATTTAAAAAAACAAAAGTGTTTGAATCATTTTAATCCTGGTTGAAACAAAGTATTCCTGAGAGGAGAACCTTGTTCCCTCACAGGAAAAAAAATAAATCCTTTAGCCTATATAAACTAGTGTTGCAGGGATTTTTTTAAAACTGGACCATTTATGAAACTTCATTGTTTCAAAACTTACCAGCCACCTAAGGCATAGGGGACCCAGGGTTATATCTCTGCTGTTGAATGGCACAAGGAATGTATTAGAGTTTTGTCTCTCTTTTAAGAAAACCTTGTAATTAGAAGGATAAAGTCACCCTAATGTTCTGTTTCACATACAGGATGTTCCACATCATGCGAATTACACAAACATTACTAAGCAATATATGAGGCTTTTTTAACGAAGATTGCTGCAGTACTCTCAGAGGTGATGCGAGCTCCAGCTTCTGCTACAGTGATGATTTGATATTTATATCAAATATGATTTGATATTTATATCAAATATTATTTGATATTTATATGAAACAGAACAGGATTTACAAATAACTGTCAAAATATTTTCCGCTTCATAATGTTGTATTCTAGAGTGCTTAGGTAGATTGTGGAGTCTTCATCCTTAAATAACCCAACCCCAAGTGGACATGCCCTGAGCAACCAGATCCACTCTCAAACCCAGTTTTCACAGTCTGCATAGCCTGGTAGTTTTCTTTTTCCTGTGTCCTTCCCCACAGCCTTGCTCAGGAGACTTATGTAGATGTTAACACTGATGACTGCTTACTGTATTACAGTATAACATATAGAAGGCATGCTGTAAAGAACTCCAAAGGCATTTCACAGTGTATGCATTCTTTTTATAGGAGAATACTCCATTTAAACATTCAGTTGAACAAAATTTAGGTAGTAATTAAAAGTGTTTAACCCACATAAAAAATTTTATGTGGGCTATACAATTAATTTTATTACAGAAATTGCATTTAACTTAAGAACTGATGACCTTATCTTAATGTGCTAATGTATTTTTCATTAAAATGAAACATCCTGTTAGCCAGGCAATAACCAGCAAGAAAGGAAGAGATGGAAAAGGTCCACAATATACCATGTACAACATCTGTCTTAAAGGAAAAAAAATAGCCAGTAATGCAGCATTTTTCAATTTATTACTGTGTCAGATTGGAAAGTTTAAACTGTAATTAAATGGATGGGAACTACTAATACACTGTCATTTTACAACTTGGATGGCTTCTGCTGCTGAGCTGTCCTACCTCCTTCAGTAAATTACAGCTGCTGCTTGGTCTTTTATGCAGGCTTTTACACGTGGGATGTATTAATCATCAAGGAAGATTATTGAATGCATTTCCAGACATAGGAACAGACAATATTTCTTCTGTCAAATCCAGCTTCCACCTGTTTGCTACAATGCTGTGTATGTTTTTAGGTTGTTTTTTTAAAAATATATTTATGCTCTATGTCATTAGCAGCAAGCATCTTACAGATAAAGCTATCTAAACGACTTAAGAAGTTTACCTGTGGAAGAGTGAATATGTGAATGCTACTCTTTTTGCCAGATTGTTTTTAAAGTGCACCCAATTCAAATACTGATATATAGGTATTTGTTTTTAGAAGGAATCAATATTTTTAGCAACATTATACTATAACTCTTAGGGGAATTCTTTTATATACAACAACTGACTAATGTTCATGGATTGCATATAGAATCTTAAAAATAGAACCATAAAATGGTTTTGGTTGAAAGGGATCTTAAAGATCGAGTTCCAACCCCTCTGCCATGGATGGGTATACCTTCCACTAGACCAGGTTACTCAAAGCCCCATCCAACCTGGCCTTGAGCACTGCCAGGGATGGGGCATTCACAACTTCTCTGGGCAACCTGTTCCAGTGTATCTGACCTTTCCTGAGGCTTGCTCCAGTAATTGTGGGGAGCCCAGCACTGCCAGGTATCTCTTACCAGTACTAAGCAGAGCCGGAAGGATCACCCATCAATCTGCTAGCTACCTTCTGCCTAATGCTGCTCTGGAGGCTGTTTGTCAGTCATTGCTCCAAAAGTGCATTGCTTGAGTTAGTGTCCAACTGGGTGTCAGTTAGGACCCCTGGGGCCTTTTCCATGTATCTTCTTCTCAGCTGGTCAGCCCCCAGTCTGTACAGGTGCATGGTGTTTGCATTTCCCATTATTGAAATTCATATAGTTCCTGTCAGTCCATCTCTCCACCCTGCTGAAGTCCTTCTGAATGGCGACACAACCCTCTGTTGCATCAACCACTCCCCCTAGTTTTGTGTTGTCTGCAAAAGTGTCATGCTTTGTGTGTAAAGATTAAGCTTTTGTGTCTGTTGCAGAAAGGGTGAAGACAGGCAGCCTTGAGGCTGAGACTGCTGGTTGCTAATCAGCTGTTGGTTTCTAGAATGGCTTATTACCAATTATAATTTTTTTTAACCTTTTTTCACTAGACATTTTGCCATAAAAATGCCTAAGGTCTTGCAGTCAGATACCCTGATTTTCTTCAGTGATTATTTGTTGATGTCCAATGGATGATGCCAATAAAATTAAATTGATTTTGTTAGCTCAGCTGTGTGGCATCAATAATGATCCATTGCCCGTATCAACGCTTCTATATAATTTTTTTTTCACTTTGATATTTATTGTTATTAGTGTTACTATATATAGGTTTTTACTTCAAAATTACTTTTTAAGGTAATTGCGACATACTTTCATAGACAGAGGGATATACTTCCAATTTCTGCATGAAATTATGGTACTGAAGTAGTTGAAATCCTATTATTGTTAAGGAATTGATTAATTCCCTTCAAGGAGCTTGTTTTTTCTTGGGGAGGATAGGGATTGGAACATTGGTGAATTCATGACCTCTGTTAATTATTTTGTACCATCCAACAAACTCAACCAGGTTTCAAGAAACTAGTTACCCCCAGTAAATACAAGATAGGTATTAGTATGAACTTGTAAACATTGTTATTTTTTCCTTACTGTGAGTGAGCAAATGAAATGGCAGTTGTAAACTATTTTTGTCTATTTCTATGTTCGGTTTTCCCTTTAACAATACTGCTGAGGCTTACTTTACTATATGCTCTCTCTCTGCATGTGACACGCTTGTGTTAGTGGTGCTCCTGGAGTACTGAGAGATCACTTGAGAGGGTTAATCAAGGCATGCAAAATATCTTATTTATGAACACTTCAAGGAGAGCCCAAAGTTAGTTCTTTCTCTTATGGATATGATGCTGAAGATGCTTCAGCTGTGTAAGATTTATCAGCCGGGAAGGAGTCTGTTCAGATGCCTGCTGTGAGACAGTGTGTGAAAGGGATCTTCTGGTTGAGATGGCAGGTGACAAAGTCTTTAGCAGTGGAGCTAGCTGTTCCCTGGACATCCAGCCTCATGAGCTAGGAGGCAGGGAGGGAAAGCAGAATGAGGTCATTGCAATTAAAGAGGAAGTGGTCAGTGGCCTGCTACACCGCTTGGATGCACACAACTTTATAGGACTGGATGGGTGTTACACTCAAGAGTGCTGAAAGAGTTGGCAGATGTGCTTGCCAAGCCACTTTCCATTATTTACCTGAAGCCATGGCTAAATGGGGAGGTCCCAATGGACTGGAGGTTAGCAAATGTAGCGCTCATCTACAAGAAAGGTAAAAAGGCAAAAAGGAGGATCTAGGAAACTATAGACCTGACAGTCTGACCTCGGTACCAGGAAAAATCATAGAGCAGGTCATCTTGAATGCCATTACAAGCTGTATAATAGACAACCAGGGGATGAGGCCTAGTCAGCATGGGTTTATAAAAGGCAGATCCTGCCTGATGAACATGATGTCTTTCTATGACAAGATGATGCAGTTATTGTATGAGGGAAAGGCTGTGGATATTGTCTACCTAGACTTTTGAAAAGCATTTGACACTGTTCCCCATAGAATTCTCATGGAAAAACTGGCCGCTCATGGTCTGGTTGAGCATGCGATCTGCTGGATCAAGCACTGGCTGGATAGACCAGTCCCAAAGAG
>VXBW01005782.1:214898-296290 GCA_013400375.1 Thinocorus orbignyianus | reverse complement strand
AGTATTGTGTTCAGCTCTGGGCACCTCAACACGCGAGAGATATCAAGGTGCTGGAGTGAGTGCAGAGGAGGGCAACAAAGCTGGTGAAGGGCCTGGAGAATAAATCTCATGAAGAGCGACTGAAGGCACTGGGACTGTTTAGTTTGAAGAAGAAGAGGTTGCTTACTTTCTACAACTACTTGTGAGGACATTGTAGAGAGGTTAGTTCTGGCCTCTTCTCACAGGTAATTAGCGATAGAATGAGAGGGAATGGCATCAAGCTGCAACAAGATAGGTTTAGATTGGACATTAGGACAAAATTCTTCACAGAAGGAGTCATCAAGCACTGGAATAAGCTGCCCAGGGAGGTGATTCAGTCACTATCCCTGAATGTTTGAGTTGTTTAGATGTGGTATTGAGGGATACGGTGTAAGGGAGAACTTTGTAGAGTAGGGTTGATGGTTGGACATGATGAACCCAAGGGTCTTTTCCAACCCGAATGATTCTACGAAAGGAGAGTAATGCGTAAAAGCCTTGGTGGTAGAGTAAGGTTTTTGCATGGTGGTGAGTAGGGCTTGTGAGGCTCTGCGGTGTTGCAGAGGGATGCATTATTTCTGGATGTGGCCCCAGAGAGGGTACATTGCCAACTTGGTGGGCCAGGAGTTGAAGTTTAACAGCCTCAGCACCCAACATGTTGCAGGTGCCTTATCAAGAGGCACAGGATACTTGGGATGGGGCTGAGATTATATTGGCAGGGAATCTGCATAAATCTCCAATGCATCACTCCTGCCACCAGCTGGGAGGAAGAGAGGAACTGAGGTGATCTAAGCTTCTCTGTTTTGGTGCATCTCCAGTTTATTTTTTGACTTCTCGCTGAGATCCAGTAATTTGGCGTGTGAGCACATTTAAGTCTCTCCAGCACAGAGCTAAGGAATTTATTTTAAAAGCCTAATCTATTTTCTTTGCCATGAAAGGGATTAAGAGCATTCTCACGAGGCCTCTCATCAGGGTGCATGCTGTTCACAGAAATCAGGAGCTGTTTTCTGAAACATGTTCTTAGCTGTTCCTGACTGAGCATGTGCTTTCAGTTCACCTTGGAGCAAAGGCCAACAACTGAGTTTAAGCGTGTCAGAAAGGGTTTAATCTGACCTGAGTGACTTTGCACCAAGAAGCACTCACACTGTAAAGGCTGTAAGTGGATGAGGAAACTTTTTCTTCACTGATTTCTTGCAGCCTTATGTCCCTCTGTGCATTCCTCACTCTGAGCATAGCTGGCATAAGCGCACATGAATCCATCACTTATGCACTTGGCATTCAAGCAAGACAAACTTGAAGTGCAGAGATGGGGAACTTAAATGTGAATAGGAAACTCATCCCTCTAGAACAGCTAGTCTAAGGTAGGTTATTCTGCAATTTGTTAAATTTCAGACTGAGGTTCTTGGAAACACAGCCACTCTTAGCAGTCAGCCTGGCAGCAGAGCAAATGCCTGGTGTAGAGTAGGCAGATGCTGTTTCAGGGGATCCTGGCCTGGACAGACTGGTGAGGTGACAGATACCTGCACAGAGAAGATAAAATTGTTTTGGAAGATGTAAATGATATGTTATCCACTTTGTGAAAACACAAATGTGAAAAATAAACTGTGGTGAAGAGAACAAATGGTATGTACTGCATATTAATTAAGACTGGTGATATTAACAGAGTATTAATGATGATAGGATGAAAGAAGAGTTCATCTGAAATGTTAATGTGAAGCAAGACTTGATCAAAATTACTAAATATAAATTCTGTATTTGATTAATCACGTTTTGTTGTTGTAGATTTTTGGATTATTTTTAGCAACTTTCCTACCTGTGAAAAAGTATTTGTGATTGAGTATAAGTGAGTAGTATTAGTAACTGGAAAGCAGATGATGCAGCAGAGAGATTATGCTGCTGAGGAATAGCAGAGAGGAATAACTGCTCATGTTTCCTTTGTTTTACCGTAAAGAAACAAGAGTTTAAATTAAAGCCATCATGGTCAGAGCAGGTGATGTTGGTTGCTAGACTAACTATAGAGGGAGCCTGTACTCCGTCTAGGGAGACATGCCCTGTTGTGCACTGAATTGAGAAAAAAATATGTATACTTCTACTGGCATGACAACCTGAACCCCCTGGGTGACATCCAAACTTATGTAATTGCAAGACCTAGATGACATTAATCATTCAACCACAAATTGAGTTTCAAGCTGAAGAAGTATTTGTCTGTCTTTCAGCAAATACAGCATTCTTGAATACATAATCATTTCAAATGTTTGCTGGGCTTTGGGAGAAAAGGTAAGCACAACGTAGAAGACAGAATATAATGGGGAAAACGAACGAACAAACAAACAAAAAACCCTACCTGCCCAATGCAATGTGTTTAGTTTTAGTAAACAACATTTTTTTTCTGATTTTAAAAATAATCTTACTTTTCCTTTGTTGGCTGCTCAGCTGCTTTAATGCTTGACATGTCCATGCACTTAGACATCCCACAACAGATCTTTGTATAGTTGAAGCATTAATTTTAATATTTTGCTTGAATTTAAGCATTAAAGAAAACGCGTAAGACTAATACTCAAGAATCTCTATGCAGTATAAAAGTAGAATTTCATCTCTGTGTTGTTTGGATTACACATAACAATGTTTCTTTAAAAAAAAAAAAAAGAGTAATGACTTTCTTATAGCTGCCTGCCTGCCTCAGTCTGGGGTCGTGTAACTGGAGGTAAGAGAAGCAGGTACATATGACAAAAAGGATGTAAAAGCTGAAAACATGTTTATCTTAGAGGATTCGGCACTCTGTTAGAGGTACTGAGATGGCATGCTTTGATTTTGAATTTTTCCTTAATAATGTTGTGGTTGAGCCGTAACTGGCACATAAAACTGTTCTGATAGTGGTGCAAGTTTACCTGCTCACTCTGAAAGCAGGCAACTCTTCTAGTTGAGATGGCTTACTTTTTTTAATACTACAGGTTCTGTTTCAACGTTCATTATATTTTCTCAACTCTACAGATATATTTGGAAATTTGAAGATAAAGTTTCCACTAGTGTCAGAATAATAGAAATCAATTTGGGGAGGGAAACTATTTAGACTTTAAGGTTTCAAGCAGCCTCTAATAATTTCCTGGAGCATCAGGGTACTTTTCTATAATCTATGTTACTTGGATAGAAATTATGATATTCCTATTTGCCTCAAAGATGCCAAAATTCATGAATAGTAAACTAATAGAGACTGCCAGTGATGCCTGTACAGTAACAGTTCTAAGCTTGTGCACAGTTTTGTGGACTTCATTGTGAGACTTTTCAATCTGCAGTACTAATGCAGAAACTATGAGAATACATCTTTCCAATTGGCAACACTAATTAAATTCGTTAAGTTTTGTTTTTCCTTTAAGCGATATATTTCATTATGTGTATCAGATTGAGTTTTATATTGTAGTTTTGGATGAGTATTGGTATAATTTAATTAGGTACAGGGATTTATCAGAGACCGAAACAAAGCACATCATTTTATCATCTTTCCAGCTAACTCCCTGTCATGATGGCTATCCTTAATTTTCAGATTTCTGAGATGGTTGCTGTTACGAAAAGTACAACAGCTTGCTTTTGCACTGAAGCTCATTCTGCTTAATTCTTTTTTATTTTTCATCATGTAGCCTGCATATATTGCAATCCAGTTCAAGATTTCCTCAAGCTTCTGTCTTTCTTTTAAAATTATTTTCCAATTTGAATTCCACAATTTTGCATAAATCTCTGGCAACCGGCGATTTAGTGAGTGTAAGGTATGTTTGCTTTGCATATAGATCTGGACTCCCAGTGAATTTTCACAAAACATAGGATTCCACAAAACTTGTGTGTAAACATCTTTTATAGGGTTGATAGAAAGCTTATGTACCAAAAGCATTTGAAGATAAGTCTTGGAGAGCGTTGTTGGCAGATGTAGTGAAAGAGCAAGCCATTTCATTAGATAGAAAGTACAGTAACATGTAATGTTTTAGTCCCTTGATAAAACAGCGTTAGCCCCTTGCTAGTCCCTGATTAAAATTTTTTTTCTGGTAGATGTAGAGATCACAGAAGGGTATAGAAAAAGCTACTTCACCATTGTAAGAGGAGTGTTCTGTGGGAGAGGTGTTTTGAGTACAGACATTTGGAAGACAGTAGAGGACGTACTCTGAAACATGTTAATTTAAATGTACTGTTTCTACTGAAAAGAGGAGTGGGATTGAAATCAGCATGCCTATTCAACATACAAAAACTTAAATTACAGGTGATGTTACTGACAATTCAGGTCCATATGTTAAAATAATTTGGGGGAGGAACTGACTCTCTTTCAATGTTCTTTTCAAAAGGGATCCCAACTTCTTGACACTGCTATAGCTCAAATGGTAATTAAAAGAAGTCTTGAAGCAGGAAAGAGCTAAAACGTGCAGTGCATTTTTTTCTCTTGCTGATACACATGTAAATTTCACTTGTGTTTCTCCAAGTTACTGAGCAAAATCTCTCACTAGTAAATCAGAGGATGAATGTGCTAACTTGCAGCTCCTTGTTGGACCATAGTGATCTTCCAAAAACTTATAAGATAAAACATTAAAATCTACATGTGTTGTGTGACTTCGGTAAAACAAATTTCATGCTTAAAGAGAATCAAATGTAACAGTTTTTGATATATAGCTGAGTAGCAAATGTCAGTTATGTAGGGCTGCATCACTTTGTCATGCAAGTTCTTAACGAGATTCCTGCTGGAGAGAACAGATTTTCATTGCCTATTTTTACATAAAAAAATAAATCTAATATTCATAATGGATTAAATGCTAGTCAGTTAGAGGGATCCACTTAGGCCTGTTGATGTCTTCTTACTGCCATTCACTTTGTGAGCTCCTGTTTGAAGTGTGAAAAGAGAAAAGAACCTTCTGTTGAAGGTTTTTCTTTTACAGTTTGTGCAGTGGGGGTGAGGAGTATGGCAAATTAAGACCTAAAATGTCCCTGGAAGGTGAAATTACTAAAATATCAATGTTTTGGTCAACCCTTGTTTGAGATTGCAAACAGTCTGAGGAGTAGAAAGGCCTTTCTAGAGAGAAAGCAATGAAATATCTATTTTGTGTCTGCCACTTCACTGGCTCTTTGTTTAGCTGGAATAAATCTGTATGAAATGGCATCATTTAAAGTACTACATAATCTGTGGGAGTTGATGATGAATTTTTAATTTGAGAAAGACTGGCTTTTTACAAAATAAGCCTCATGATCTAAGATGTAATGACTACAAATTGCTGTTTTAAATGCCAAGGCTGTGGCTTCATTATTTTTTGCACATTAAATAATGATTTTAATAAAAGTCTAGAGTTCATGTTCTTTTCTGAAAGCTATTACCTCTCAGCTACTGGCATATACCTCTTTGTCTAGAGGGCAAAGTGAACAACATCTCATATTTTTCTTAGGCACTATATGAAAGCATTAATTTCCTTCTGATGCTTTGATGGAACTCCAGTGCTGTGGGGCAAGTTAATACAAAATGATCACGTTTTCACTCATAATCAATATAGCTGTATGACAGTGGGCATCTATATTTCATTTCAGCATTCAGTAAAGCTGAATGACGTGCGGATTTTCTGCAAAAGGATCTTTTTGGAAAGCAGAGATGGAAATAGCGTTTTTAGCAGGAGGCTGGGGTCACTTAGTTATTACATCAGTTGCCTCCCAGCAAAGAAAGATCTTGATGTGTTTCACTATACACACACCTTTTCCTTTATCACTTACCTGTCGCATTTGAATAAATCAGATACTTGCCATCTTATTTAAGGAAAGAAAATAACTAGCTATTGATTTCTTGTTGAGTTTTTTGTGGAATTATTTTTTCCATTTCAGTTGCTCTGCCTGATCTTTGGCTTCTTAAACCAGCGTAGAAGCAAAGGCGGCTGCTGAAGACCAACACAGGCCTTATTTGTTATTGAGAGGAGAATGATGAAAGGAAAAAAAAATGTACTTTTAAGACAGAAGTTAAAGCATTTTGTGTGTGTGTGTGATTCTAAAGTTTTTAAGTGACCAGGCATAGAAGTCTGAATGTTTGCATATTAATATAGAAAGTAGTTTATATATTAGAGAGGTAACTTGTATTAGAAATCTACTGTAATAATTCCAACTGTTCCACAGACCCAAAAAATACATGCTCAATACTTGTACTGTCAAGTGCTGCACTTTTAATGGAAAGAAACTAACTTTTTGTTTACTGCTCCAAAGGCACCAAATAACACTCCAAACAACAGAAGGCTCACATGTGAGTATTTTAAAAAGCAACTTCCCAGGCACAGGGCATAAGAGAGAAAAATGATTTTGAAAGAGTTATACTGGTTTTGCAGGGCAAGGTTTTTGTAGAGGGTGGGCTACAGAGGTGACTTCTGAGAGAAGTTGCTAGAAGCTTTCCCTGGGTCCAGTAGAGCTAAGGTCAGCTGGCCTCAAGTGAGACCTGCTGTTGGCCAAGCCTAAAAGCCCATTAGCAAAGTAGTAACTCCTCTGTGATAATATGTATTTAAGGGGATAGAACACACATGAAACCTGTGGAGCAACAGCCAGAAGAGTGAGAAGATATGAGAGAAACAGCTATGAAGACACCACGGTCAGTGAAGAAGGATTGTTCTGGCCCAGGTGCAGAACCCTGCACTTGCTCTTGTTGAACCTCATGAAGTTCATTTGGGTCCACCTCTCCAGCCTGTCCAGGTCTCTCTGGATAACATCCCATCCTTCTGGTGTATCGACACCACCACACAACTTGATGTCATCTGCAAATTTACTAATGGTGCTCTCCCTGTCCTTATCCTGACCTATGAGCTTTTTGTTACATTTTCTCTTTCTTGTCCAGCTAAGGGAGGGGAGTGGGAAACTGGCTTTGGGCACCTGGTGTCCAGCCAGGGCCAACCCATGACAAGGAGTTTAGTATTACATTTGAAAAATGCGAAGTAAAAAATCTCTATACTTCTGTGCCTTAGCCCCAGTTACTAACATTATACGTAGTGCCTTGTTCTTATTATCAAGTGGCCAAGATTCAGAATGTGTGAATACGTATTTTAATCCCTTAGTAGAAGAAGCATCTTGTCAAGGACAGAAAATATTAGGTCTTTGAATGGATAAAAATAATTTTCAGTAATAGAGTGAGATAAACTGAAGATATTTAAAATTTCTTTTATGCATTTAAAATTGGGTGCAGTTGTAAAACTTTGCCTCCTATGTTGGTTGGAAGATCCTTCTACAGATAGCTTAATGTGAGTGGGAGGCTGATCTCCTGAAATTCTCCTATCAAGTATGTAATGGGAGATAAATGAACAGAAAATTGAAGTTAAAAAAATGGAAAAGGTATTTGAGTTATAAAAGTGACGTTATGTTTCCATCTGTTGTCAGGCATGTAGAATTTCAAACTCACCCTTAACTGAACTGCACTGATACAACAACTGGCCACTAAGAACAACCATGGACTGATTGTGATTGTTAGCCTCCTTTTGGCAGCAGTGGTACTTACTAAAGCCTTATTTTAGGATAATCAGAGTAGTCACTTTTTTTTAGTAGTACCATGATAAGCTGGCAATCTTTTTTTCAATTGGAGATAATTTTTTTTTGTTTGATCATTTCAGTAAAGAGTTACAAATGGAAAATATTCACCTAAATCTAAGAAGTCAACAGCAGGTATCAGAAATCATGTAATTATAACCTGATGAGAACATTGTGAAATACATTATGGAGGATAAGCTTTACTTTTAAAGTTCTATTTCTGGTGAGAAACAGTGCAAAAATTCTCAGAATTCTTGTTTCTTCACAGCACTGGTGTATAAGATAATTGTAAATTACAGTGTTATGCAAAGACATGTTGGGGTGGGTAGCTGAGTGAAAAGGAAAACACAAGTTTGTTCAGCTCTAGCATTCTGCAAAAACTAGCCCACTGCTAGCTCACATGAAAAAGCAGTTATTGAAAAGCCCGGTTTTGATTTTCTGTGTGTGATTGGGACCTTGAACTTACCTTTGCAGCCAGGTTTGTAACTGTTGCTGCAGTTAGCTGTGAGGTTGCTTCTCCTACCTGAGCAGATCTTACGGATTATCCCAAACACACCACAGCTGATCAGTCTTGAAACAAGATGTGTGATATTTTTGCCTTGTAAAAGTGCCATAGGACCAGGCAAACTGAGATGAATCTGACAGACACAAAGGTGTGCATTGCTTTACCAATGGACTGGCAGATACTTTCACATGAAGAAATGGTGTTTGTAAGTTCTGTCCCATCTTTAGAATGCTTCCACCTGCCAAAGCAGTATGACCTTCCTGTTGTCTGGACTGCATGTCAGCTGGCTGTGTCCTCTTCTGGCCTCTCTTCCTACCAGAAGAGTGAAGCAGCTTCTTTTGAGGCCAGAGAAAAGGCGGTCTTAAAAACTCATTCCTTTCAGAATATTGATGGTCTTCTGGCCTACGTTATATCATGCTCTTCTTTTGTTTGCTTCATTTATGTAGTAAAGAATTGATGTGACAAGCTTTCAGCCTTATGAGATATGATAAATTAGGCACACTCATATTTAAAAATAAATAAATAGATTTTTAAAATCTTGACAGCAGATTGTGCAGTTGTTTTTATTCTACAGTATCTGGAGGTCCAGAACTGTTATCAAATGCGGATGACCGCTGATTTGTCATCCTGAATACATAATTATTTGTTGGGTGCCATCTGCAAGCATGGCTAAACCTTTCAACAGCTGTCAGACACATCTAACTCTTGCTAACTACATTTTGAAGAATTTGAGATTGCTTAGTTGTTAAAGGTTGCTTGCTGTGTTCTCAGCTTAGATTTCTGTTGTTAGTAATTTCTTAAAGTAAGAAGCCAAAAAGATTCCTAAGCCAGAAAGGAAGGAACCGAAACATTCCACACTGATTTTTCCGGTAATTTGACATTTTTGTTTCTGCAAGTAACACACAGAAGCCTTCCGGTCCAGTGTTCTCCAGAATCCAACATGTAAAAAAGAAAGGTCTTCATTTCTTTTCTTAGAACTTATAAATTGTGTGTATCAAAACAGCAGGTTAATTATCGCAAACTACTCTAACAGAGAAAAGACTGGTTGTAAAAATTGTGGAATAAGAGGTGAAAGGCTGATACCAAAAACATGTTTTGAGCAATGATATACAGAATGAGCAGAGTTTAGATGCTACAGTACACAAACGCATTTTCCATGGGAAATAATTGGGAAACTATCCTTGTTCTGTGAGCTGGGTGCTGCCTATAGATTTTGAAGATTTACACCATCGTTGAAAGATGTATTTTCCTTGCTGGACAGCTTTACTTTTGTTCCACAGAACAGTGTGGAACACAAGAGGGTTCCACAGAACTCTCAATTAACAACCAGTGGTAGAAGGAAATCAGCATTGTCTAGGGTTAGGAGGTGGAAAAGGCCTTTGGTCAGTTACTCTACTGTTACTGCTCTTCTAAATTTTGTTTGTGGCACAAGTAAAAAGATCCATTAAATACTGCCAGTGTTTGGTTTGTATTCATACTGTGATGAAGCTGCAGTTGCACTTCTGGTCCAATTGCCCTGCACTGCTTAACTTTCTGCTCAGGTAGAAAATAAAGTCACGTTTGAGTCTGCTGATAAATGTTTGTGGAATAATCAAATGTAGATGAATGAGGTTATAGTGTGTAGATTAATTTTGCAAGTTCTTCCAGTTGTGTGTGTGAGGTCTCTTTGTGAATGTTCCTGTTCCTCATGCCCTGAACAAGTACAATCCTGAAGCTGGACAGAGGTCAGAACAGTAAGAGCCCTATGCTCATGGCATGCATTTTGGTATTATTCATCATCAGTGACTTTAAGATACTGCTAGTCAGTACCAGTACTGACCCAAGGAGCAGAAATTTTCATCACTACTGTGACTCCTTATATTTCTGTATCTGTGCTATTGGCCTTGGTCTGCTGCAGTATGCAATATATTCCACCTTCTAGATGGGTAAATTTGGCAGCTGCCTGTGGCAGCAGACTACTGAGGACAGAAAAGGAAATGCCTGGTCAGGAAACAGCCTGGCCTAAGCCGCAACCTACTGTCAGCTATGTCTCCTGTCCTTTACTTGGTTGTTGAAGAATGGAAGCAATCTCTCCAGTACTCTGCAAGCTCCTCTGCCAGCAGTTGCTTCTGTCTCTGCTCTAGGTGATGCCATGGTTTAGCGCTATTGATGAGTTCGCCTTGCATCGCTTACAGCAGTGATGACTAAGGCATGCTTTACCTATTGTGAAGAAGGTAAATTTAACATGCATTTAATTTTCCTCAGAAAAAAATGGCAGTCTTTATTCTTAACCCTGTATGCCCTCTGTTGGGGCTACATGTTGTGTTTGTGGGTACCCTCAAGTTCAGAGACCTGTCTAGCTGCTCTGAGTGCATGCTGGAAAAGTAATTCCATTAAAACAGTGGTTTAACCTGTTTTCCACTAGATATCCATGTGCTTTGCTAGAAAAAGTGTAGGAGCTAGTCAGGGACACCTTTTGGTTCTGCTCTGAAACAGTGAGTAACTTTGAGGTACTCTGAGATGAAGTTTCTTGACTGTTAAATGATGATAATATTTATTTCACTTATAAAACATCAACTGGAACTGATTCAAGTTTATTATTAACATTAATGTCATTACTGTAAGAGAACACTTACATTATTGAATATACAGTAACTGACAGGATTGCCATGGTGTGATGAAGCAGCCTGTGGAAGCAGATGAAACTGATATTGTTAACATGTAGAAAAACCTTAAACATCCCCTCGATTGTGGAACTGTTGTCCCCTACAGCACCACTCATTAATGAACTTCACCTTAAAATCCACTGTGCTCTTCCAGCTTCTTAATTTTACTTTGTCTTCCTGCATGTTTGCGCACTAGTTGTGATTTGAAGCAGCTTTTGGGGATTTACGTGAGCTTTTGTCTTTTGGAGAGCTTATACAGGTCCTCCTTTGTTCTCATTTTTGGTCTCCTCCCTCTTTCCTTCTCCAGATCTCTTTTCCTTATTTCCAGTAGTGAAGCCTCCCCTTCCTCTCCCATCCTTGTTCTGGTTCTTTTGGACTAGTAACACCCTTGTACCTGGGACTTGTATCCTATCTGTATCCTTGACTTGTGGACATTTCCTTACAGTCGTAAATCACGCTTTAAAAGTTTTATCCACCACTACCCACAGATCACTCTGCGTTCTGCAGTGTATTATAACTGAATATATAAGTAAGGGAATAAATCATCGGTTTCTGACTAGCAAAGAATATGCCATGCCATATGAAAATATATCAATTTTTAATTCATTTCTGAAGGTGACCCAGAAGCAAATGATCACGATGCAAGTAAAGTAGAAATACACATATAATACAGTTTCTGATGAAGAATTATATTTTAAGAGCATCTACAGGATTTATGATTTCATATTTATAATTTGCATATGTTCCATATTTGTTTTGAATTTAATATGCAGTAATTTCATAGTCATGTAAATAAATTCAGTGGGTACTGCTGCCATCTCCTGGTCAATATCTAAATTAAACAGCTCAAAAGTTAAATTGGACATTTAAGTGAGGTTTTCAAGGTCGCCATTGCTAAATCTGAACTTCAAGTTCCCAAACGCTTCAGCTTTCCAGTACAGGACCTTAGATACTGGACAGATAGGCATTTGTGTTCAGATTCACTTGAATTTAACATGAAAGGCTGGCATGACTTAATTACTTACATAATTTTTTTAATATGCAAACTTCAATAGAAATATTAAGGCCCATTGCCTGTAAACATATGCACTTCTAGATTTAGAAATTAATTTTTTTTACTGTACTTTGCAGTTGGAAAATGAAGGCTGCCTGGTGGGTTCTTTCCCAAGTGAGTTTATGATCTAAAGCAATTTCTCATCTTTCTCCTTCCACAACCGGTGGGCTTATTCCCTTTATTTCCTTCTACCAACACTTGTGCTTAAGAGAAATGAACAGCGTAACATCTGTTTAATCGCCAATATATAGTTTGAGTATGAGTTGATTGAGCTTCCTTGTTCATCCGTCAGTGTTCATTATTTGTATTAAAATGACATTCAGCTTCATGGTGAATACCATCGCTTTAAAT
This sequence comes from Thinocorus orbignyianus, assembly GCA_013400375.1. Taxonomy (NCBI): domain Eukaryota; kingdom Metazoa; phylum Chordata; class Aves; order Ciconiiformes; family Thinocoridae; genus Thinocorus; species Thinocorus orbignyianus. The sequence continues at coordinate 284,205 of VXBW01005782.1, read as the reverse complement.
TAATGTCAAAAAACCCTATTTCTTGGCTGTTTGTTTTCAAGTGTGCCTAAAGTAGGTTAGCTCTCAGAAAACTTGTATGAAACAGGTATGTTTGTGATGTTTCCCTCAAAGCCTATAGTAGTACAACATTGTGCAAAATCTAAGACATTCTGCCTCTTCCTCCTTGTTTTTATAGTAGGTTTGCCTCATTTTGACTACAGAATGTGAAAGCACGTCATAAAACAATTGCCACAGTTCTTATGCTAATTTCATTTACACAGTCTGTCTTAAGCTGTGCTCTAAGCTGGTGGATGTGTGCAGGGTCTTAGAACTAGCACTGCTATTAATCTTTAATTTCATATCCCTGTGAACTTTAACAAGTTCATTCTTAACACTTACTGTTGCAGTGGTATTTAATGTCTTCCTTTGCAACGTAGTTAGGTTGACTAACTTTTAATGTTAAGTGCTTTATTGACTCATGCATGAAATGAGAGAAAAAACTATGATTTTGCCTTTGTAGTGTTGCTTTTAAATTCATCAGAGTCACCGTGCTATGTTTTGGTCACAAGTTTACGCACAACATTAACTTCTGTCTGGTCATTCTGAAATGCCTGAAAGAAACTCTGTGCACAGGGAGGACTGACCAAAGGAAATGCCAACTCGCTTGCAATGTTTAGTTGTTTTTCTAGTAGCTAGAGCAAAGGCACACAATTTAACCAATATTTATGATTGTAGCTCATACAAAGGCTCAATTGACCAGCTGGCTTCTAGCTTCACTATTTTATCTTTTTAAATGTAGTGATATAGCTGGAAAAATAGCTGATGTTTATAAATAACAGTAAAAAAAAAAGGGTAAAATTTTCCAAAGAAGGGAGGAGAAAAAAGAAAGAGCAAGATAGTAAAAAATCTAGTAGATGTTGTGATTTTGATTAAATGCAGAACTGAACTTAATATCATTGGCAGGTTCTGTACTTTGGCTTTGACATAACAATACCGTTGCCTAAACCAAAACCCACATCATTGTTTTTTAAAACTCATCCAATTTTGAATAGTAGGAGCAACATAGAAGGTTAAAAGGCAATTACATAAATGTAGATGAAAAATACCACTTTCCTTTCTGGTTACAATATTCTGGAGTGCTGTGGAATTTTTTTCAAGCTTGCCATTTATTTTTTTTTGTGTGCCAAGCATATGAAAAAAAATTCCCACAGAGATTTTCCCTCGTCAGAATAACTTGTTAATACAGGTGCTATGCAGAATGGCAAGAATTCAGTTCCACTCAGAACAACTTTTCAGAGTTGGGATTGTTGCCTTATTTCAGATTAAGAGACAATATTTATATATGTTTTCATGCAAAAAAATAACAATCTCTGTGTGTGTATTTCCTATCCGACTCTGAACAAGCCAGATTTCCTGTTTAGAAGTCATCTGGAATGTTTTGGATGGACCCAATAAGTTGGTCTCAACAGGACTTTTTCTGTTGGTTTCCAAAGAAATGAATCCATTTAGATCTTGAGTTCCTAGTAGCAAAGATCATCTTCTTTCAGTGAGATTGTGTGGTGCCAGCGGTGACATTTTGAACACTGCCAAACTCTGCTGTTCACTTGAAATTTGTGAAGAAAGTTCAGTTTCGAAAAGAAAAATGTTTGTAACTAAATTACTCATGGGACCCAACATGAATCTTTATTGAAAATTAGTATTTATTTGCTTATTAAAGCTCATGAAGCGTGGTCCTGAAAATATTCCTTATATAAGAAATAGGGGTGGATATATGGTCTTTGAAAATAATGGGGGAAGGCTGATTTAAGAAGAGGAGTGTGAAGCACTGAAGTCAAAAGAAGTACTGATGGAGAGGGATGAGTTGCAGTCAAACTTCCTGAAGTAGCTGGGGAGATGTGTGGAAGGGCAGTTGGACTGTCCCAGTGCACACTCCCAGTGCACATGGAGAGGTTCTGTCTAGAAAACGGCCTATTTCCTGTGTTTGAATTTGTTGAGGATTTGTTGTTCTTCAGATTTTAAGGAGAACATTTTGATGAAAGGGGAGGAAGTAAAAAGCAGAGTCTAGAGAATGACTTAGGACAGAGTAACCTTGTAGTGGTTGGACCTTAACCACCTTGGACAGCTATGTGTGGTTCCCATGAGGACAAGAGAGGATTTGAGGAATAAGACATTATAAAATAATTTTCCCACAACCGTGTTTGTACTTCTCGATGAGTCAAGACACACTAGTGTTTTGCTTAATAGATGTATAATGGCTTTCATTATGAAAGTACTGCTGTAAACAGCTGAATGAAAAATATGAAGAATGAGTCCTGTCTCATTTAATTAGAGTTTAGACTTTCTGAATGAGTAGCAACCTAACTATGTCAGCTTAGGCATGTGAGTTTATTGTGTCTGGATGCAGTGTCTTTCCCATGGAGCTGATGTTTTGTTTGCTTAAAAGACAGGAAAGATTTCACTACGCTATTGTGAGGATGAAAATGATGGTATCAGGGTTGCATAAGGACCCAAAAAAGTATTAAAAATTTAATTCAGTCTAAATTCTGTAGTCTCATCATGCTTCCCTCTCTTCCATCATCTCTTTTTGTAGTGCTGTTGTACTACCAAGCACTGCTTTGGTTAGTATTTTCTCGCGGAGGTTGATTTTATTTCCTTGCTTGTCAGGTAGTTTATTCTTGCATATAAAGTACTTCATGAAGCTCTCTACATCCTTGCCACTCACATGCTTTTAGGAGAGTGTGTCTGCTGGACTGTCCTCATGTAAGTGATGTGTGAAGTACGGGTACTGCCCTCTAAGACAAGGTGCTATGGCAGGACACCTTCATTGGGACATCCTGCCTCGACCAGCACACATGGAAACAGGATGCAGAAATAAATAATTTGGCTGTGACAAAATTGGCTTCAGAAGCAGTATATCTGTATCAGCGTGAGACTGTACCAGAGCCAAATGGCCTTGGTTTTGGGCCCTGATGTAGTATTGCTATGCCATGCTGCTGCTGTCCTATGTAGCCGTACCAGTCTGCTCCAAATTGGATTGAGTGATCTTTGCACTGCAGTTCTTTGGATCTTATCGATGTGTCCCAAAATCTCCTCCTTGAGTTATGGTATTGATAAAATGAATTACTGACCCAAAATAACTGATAATATATAGTGGAATACAGCATTTATACTTGGTGTAGCTACACTGCAGAAATGATAATTATTTTAACTTGTGTACATGACAAATTTCAAATTTAATGTTGTAGTAACAAAAGTAATTTTAATTATTTCCTTTAGATAAGGATTTTAATTACACACAGCTAAACATGAGTTCTTAGCTTTGCTGGGTGTGTAAAAGAATCTGCTCTCTGAGACAAAAACCACTTTTCTCCAAAGAACTGCTATTGCACTGAAATGTTCAGCAGGTGAAGGAATAATTATTTAATCAAATGTACAGCCAAGGTTTCTGTTGCCCAGATCTCCCAAACAATCTGTAACCGAGGAGCTAATTGTGTTTACGTTCTACAAAAAAATCAGATCTGTAAGAAACAAAATTATTAAAAAGCTTAGAGGTAGGTGGGTAAATTTTGATTTCATTCCACCCAAGGAAAATCCTGTAAACTTAAAGGAATTTTATGTATTCGTGACAAGTATGACTTTAAACCATGGGTTTTAATGCTTTTTTCAGTAACACTTGAAGACATCTTGTATGATTTGAGTCTTGCATTTGCACACCCTGTGGTGATATGCATAATTGACTAATGATGTCTGTAATTTGCCTGTGTGATTAATTCATTTGAAGCTATAAATATTCTATATTAAATTATGTAGAAAATCAGCAAGTTTTTAACCGATTTATTGAAATAAAAAAAAAATAATTCTGTGGGTTATTTTCTTCGCCAATCAAACTAAGAGTAAAAAGAAATCAAATGTTATTTTAATGACAAAAAAACCCATAGTAGTTGTAAATAATATAGGTACCGAGTTTTCCTGTAATATGAATGGAAAAAAAAAGGAAATTCGCTTTTATTGTTGACTTCTAAAAACTTATTAATATTTTTAGAAAATCATCATATTAGCTTATGTTGAAGTCTGTTGTGAACCCAACAGAGAACCAGAGCTTTGTGGAATTTTTGGGGGGTGTTTTCTTGTATTTGTCTTTTCTTTCACTAACATAAAAGTAAACATTTTCTCAAAATGAAAGAAAAAAATAATAAAATCTGAAAACTATTAATGAAATGCTCAGAATGTTATTTTATGAAACTATTTTTTTCATTGTTTATTTAGCAGACTGAGGCATTTTATCTCTGTCTGATTTGACTTGAGCTTACTGAAGCAACTGAAGGTAAAGTTTAGTTGGATGACTTGGTTTTACATGTGTTCAGTTATTATAGGACACCTTGATGCCTGATCTAGTAAAACTTATGTATATTCCTGACAAACATGGAGGGGTGGGGAGAAGAGGGAAAAAGGAAATAATGGTTTATACTGATCTCTTTATTCTTTAAACAAATAAACGGTTGAGAAGTTCCTGGCTGATGCTCCAGAGGGCTGTGCCACTATCCAGCATGACCTGGACAGGCTGATGAGCTGGGCAGAACCTAATGAGGTTCAGCAAGAGCAAGTGTAGAGTCCTGTACATCAGGAGGAAGAATTCCAGGCATCAATATAGGTTAGAGGTGGACCTGCTGGAAAGGAGGAGAAAGATCTGGGAGTCCTGGTAGACAGCAAACTATCCATGTGCCAGCAATGTGCCCTTGTGACCAAGAGGGCCAATGGAATCCTGTGCTGCATAGGGAAGATTGTCGCCAGTAGGTCAAGGGAGGTTATTTTCCCCCTCTAATCTGCACTGATGAGATCACAACTGGAATAGTGCGTCCAGTGGGATGCCCAGTCAAGAGAGATAGGGAACTACCAGAGAGAGTCCAGCGTAGGGCAACAAAGATGATTTAAGAGATTGGAGCATCTCCCTTATGAGGCGCGGCTGAGAGAGCTGGGACTCTTTAGCCTGCAGAAGAGAAGGCTCAGGAGAGACCCTATTAATGCTTATAAGTATCTGAAGGGTGGGTTGAAGGAGGATGGTGATTCCCAGTGACAGAATGAGGGGCAATGGGCACAAACTGGAACATAGGAAGTCCCATTCGAATAGGAGAAAAAGCTTCTTTTTGGTGAGGGTGACAGAGCACTGGAACAGGCTGCACAGGGACATTGTGGAGTCCTTTTCTCTGGAGACCTTCAAGACCCACCTGAATGCAGTCCTGGTTAAAGGACTCCGGGCAATCGTACTTTAGCAGTGGAGTTAGACTAGATGATCTCTAGAGGTCCGTTCCAGCTCTGACAATTCCACGATTCCGTGAAGACAAATCCTGTTGTGATAGTTTTGAAGAGAAGCAAAGATTAATGAACTAACACCAGGAAGAAAAAGGTGGCTTGGTTAAATCTTGAAAAGTATTTTCCTGTCCTTCTTCACTGTGTGCTTAGTCATGGGGTGTAAGATCCTTGAAGTTCATTAAGACAGGGCCATTGATACTTGTGCCAGCTTTTTTCTGGAAAATTTGAGGCTATCTTGCCAGGGAACAATTTCTTCATAGTTTATATCATGAGCATCATTCCATGCACGTCTATATGCAGACCATGGTCAGGATTCAAGATTGTGCTCTCTAGTATTTTAGTTCCTCTTAAATAATATTTTTGTAGACCTCTGTGGTGTCACAGGGATGAGTTTTCAATAGGAATGAGATACACACTCAATAATATAGCCTTTTATTTTTTCAGCTACAACCATATTTTAATATTTGGTATCCATTGGTTTGAATCTCCTGAAGGACAAAAAGGAATGAAAGCAGTACTGAAGTTGAGAATACAGATGTTTAGAGTCTTTAGAATTCCCGGGTACCACATATGTCTGTGTGATGAGAAAAGGTCACCTTGCTCATGGCCTGGGAAATGTTGCAGTGACCAAACCATAAATATACTGGTTCTGACTGCCAGATAGAGGATAGAGGAACAGTCTGCAGATGAGGCTAGCAACAAAATTGTGCATAAGCAGGTGTTTCTGGTACCAAAAACGTGAATAAGTCAAGAGCGATGTTTAACATGTGAGTTCCTTCTTCCATCAGCTTGTAACTTCCTGATTTCAAATAAACTCAAAAGTGGTGTTGAATCCATCTTTGGACTAAAGATTCCCCCTCCATTCTGGGGGAGAGGCAGTAGGGAGAAAAAGAATTGCTACAGAGCTATGTGGGAATTGGCTGTACTAAGGCTGGATATTGAAGGATAATTCAGCTATGGGAGATTTCTGTCTGTATTCTTAAGTAAGATGCTATATTTGAATATGCAATTTATGGAAGGATTTTCTAATCTTCAAAAAAAAAAACAATCTGGAAAAATTATTCTCCGAACTGTTTGAAAGCTCGTAATGTTTGCCATAAAGCTTTCAGGTTAAGCCCACATAGTACCTAACATGTTAAACGAATGGCACTATTAGGAGCTACAACAGTATGACATTAGAAAAATTACAGCACTAATTGGCACTGCTTTTACAGACCTTAATATTGCTACTTTAAGTTCTCATTGTTCGCCTACCAGTTACATTACAAATCTCCTGATGAATGGCTTTTTGAACAGAATTGTCAGATTCAGCTTTGACAATTCATTTAATTTAATGGGTGTGTTATTCAGATAGGTTAACTCCAGAATGAAAGGGTCATCCTGAGAGTGTCTGCAACAGAAAACAAAGTAATTCCTTGTATCTTTGACAAAATGAGTCAGGAGATTGTTCATATCCATGCTTGCTTAATCAAGCAAAAACATATGGAAACTTTAGGATTGAAATCCAGACGTATTGTCCATTAAATATAAGAATAACTTATTTAAGATAGAAGTAGCCAAGATTGCATAATGAATTAAAAATAAAGTACATAGTTTTACAAAGCATGCGTTTCCAAAAAATTGGAAACCCTAGTTTAAGTCTTGTTTTAATAGAGCAGGTACTTGATTAATTCACGTATAATTCATGGTGTATTAATACTGTACAACCCAATAAACGATCATGAAACTAAATCAGTAAATTAATCTGTTGTGCATTGGATGACAATACTGTGAAGTGTGATCCCATCATAAACTAAAGCAAGAAAAATACTGTGAATGTCAAATAAACCTACTATGGAAAATATTAAAATATTTTTTTTTTAATGACAGAGTAGCAATTTGTAACCTAATCACAATAACCTTACTTTCCTTCTGAAAATGTGATTTTCATCAGATGTTTAACATGCACTGTTCTATCTTATTCAAATTTTGTTGGAAAACGACTGGGAAGATGGTGATGCTGTGAGAACTGTACCTATCATCAGAAAAGGTGACAACGGAATGCTAGATAAGCCCCCTAAGGTGCTTGCAAGGGAAAGCATCCCCTGTTGCCATGCTTATGGTCCTCCTGACTGCAGAAATGGATTCAGCCCCTGTGATATTGTCAAAATGCCAGGTTTGGCTGCTTGTCTTCATTTAGCCTGCAGTGCCCATCACAGCGCTGCCTCATGTATCCCCAGACAGCCATGATTACAGGGATATTTGCACACCTCATTATGTTTCTTCCTATTTCTTCATTTTCCTTTTTATGACCTTTGTATTTCCCAATCTTTACCCCAGCTTTCTCCTGGATAAACTGCTCACAGTAGTTAGTTTTCCCTCATCAGTGCTAGTTTTACTAAATCCATACCCAAATTTGCTATTTCTGACACAACTACCTAGGTTATCTTGGCCTTTTGGTATCACTGAAATGGTGACCTAGATACTGTTGACCATGGAGGACAACCTCCTAATGCTCCCCTCTGATGATTCATTCAGTTTAAATGTTTCTTATGTGAGAATCCCATAATAATTTGCAAAGCCCAGCAACGCCTCCTGTTACTGCCGGTAGCTTTTGTCAGCTTCTCATGTTGTGAGCTGTTGCGTCTGAACTTTCTTTTGCCACGTCCACACGGCAAATTCCAGCAATTTCCCACACCCCAAGGTCTTATCAGCAGCCTAGTCATCCACGTGCAGCTCTAATGTGATGTCATCACCTGCATGACAATACCTATTGTGTAATATATTTGCTTTGATAGCATCATGAGGGATCAACTTAGTTTTTATTTTTTTTTTGTAAGTTCACTTTGATTTTGGGAATACCCAGTAGGTGAGGCTATGATTGATTATTATACCCTAGAGGTCCGTTCCAGCTCATTTTCTAATCTTCAAGAGTTTAAGAGGGGCCGTTGTATTTAGTTTTTACGGTCAAAGCTTTGCGTGTGCAACGGGACCAAATCCTACAGCTGAAGCTCTGTGGCAGCGATGCCTGTATTTTGCAGCTATTTTCTGTGCCTTCCTCTCCACTTCTAGCTTCCTGGGTGCAATTCACATTTGAGCCTTGTCTCCCTCCCAGCCTGGCTCCATGCAGTAGAGAAGTTCACTGAAGAATGAGAGGACAAAATATCCAAAGGGTGAATTCTACTTGGGCAAGAAGAGAAAAAAGCCCAAAATGTCAGTAGTTCAAGTCACAGATTTTATTCTTGAAAGGTAACAAACTCCACAGCAATGGAATCTGCTTGGGGGTTTAGGCAGCTCTGCATTTTTATTTCATCTGTGGTGCTCAGTTTAGGCTAGATTCAAAGTTTCAGAGATGTCTTTGATTGTAGGATCTAGATATCATCTGTCAAAAGATAGAAGCTGAAACTCTTGAGAAATTCTGTGCAGGAAATCAATGTCACAGAAAATTCTGTTTCAGTACACAAGTTGCAGTGGACCTGACAATATTCAAATGTGGCCATCTCCAAGTGAAACCATGTAGTGATGCTGTGCCCTTTCATTATGTATTACTACCACTGTCGTCTTCCTGACTGGCATGTGTTCTTATTTCCTATTTATTTTAGTATTGTATGTTGCTTTGTTTAGAGGGGTCTCTTGGGTCCCATTTTGAGGCACTGAACACTCTTATCTGCTTTTGAAGTTTACTCCAAAGGAAAAAAAAAATATAGCTAATAAAGATTTAAAAGAGAAAAATCTCATGCACATGTAGATTTTGAACTTGAATAGTAAATTATTATTATTAATTTCAGAATAAAACTGAAGGAATTAATTATAAGGTAACCAGGCTCATGTATTCAGCATCTCAGAAGCAATGAACTAAATTATAGACAGATGCTTTTGGTGTCTTTTAAGTGCATGCATGCATAAGAATAAAAAATAGATCTTTAGGTTTGGGGAACATTTGAGTTGGATGGAATTTAAATTTTAGTTGATGATCTGCAATTTCTACACTGTCTTCAAGAGATCTCTTATGATGCCTGAAAAGGAACATTGTTTCTGAGGAGTGCTGTCAGTTCAAAGTTCAGTAGGATTACAGAATCAGGTCATCACTAAAACTTGTCATACATCATTAAGAATAGTTTTTGGTAATAACGTGTCTTCAGAGGTACCCAAAAGTTCAGTGAACTCATCTTGCTTTTGCTAACATCTTCTTTTCAGAAGGGGAAAAAAAGTTGGAAGATGTTTTATTTTTTAAGTGATGTTCCTTTTTGCTGTGATTGGTTTTATTAATATATATGCACATATATATATGTATATATATAAAGGCACTTTTAAGAGTATGTCTGCTAGAAATAGTAATGATGAAAATTAACAGGAAAATGTGCAAGAATATGTCAATGTATGGTTAAAGCATAGGAAATAATTTTCGAAAACTAAGCAGATTGGAAAGTGCTTCAGTTTTTTTAAATGTAGATAAGTTTCCTCAGGCTCGTGCAGAGAGGTTATGGTACTCTAATTTTTGCTATTACCTTCTATACGTTTGTGCAAAGATAATTTTACTAAATAGGTGAGAAAAATTTGTATATCAGTACGATTTTTAAAGAATATTTTCCTTGTCATTTGTCATTAAACCTCCCCCGAACAATCAAAAAACTCCAAGCCCTCCCTCCAAAAAAACACCCCACCCATTTATGGGGAAAAACAAAAAGGCAGATACTGTAGATTAATATTAGATGTTTACTGTCAGTAAAGTTAATAGAAAGAATGAGGTTTCAATCTCCAAAACAATTTCTTTTATGTTAAAAACTAGAAATTCTTGGGGACTTAATTTTGTGAGGATGCTGGCTCTGTTGTCATCCACAGTGATAGTTTACCACTCAAAACATCTGTATGAAACAAAGATACTGAAGCCTAAGTCTGAATGTCAGAAGAATTTCTCTGCATAAGGTCTGATCAAATAGAAGTAAGAACCATGGTGGTCCCTTATGCTTTGTCTTTGTTAAAGCTTTTGTGAAAAAAAAACACCACTAGTTAATTTCAGTACACAAAGATGAGTTAATTCTTGATTTTTCTGCAGAATTCATGAGGTTAATTTTATTTATTTACGGGGGGTAAAAATAGCAAACACTTTAGAATTTTGTTGGAGTTGCTCTTATTTTGTCAATATGACACAATGCAGTACTATATTTATGAATATACTTGATTTCTTGAGAATCTAATTCAGATTTTAAGTGGTGTATATTATGAGAATTTACCTTTTTCTATTTATGATTATATCTCTTTGAAAAAATAAACATGGATGTAAAGAAGCAAAGTGAAAAATACAAGGAATTGTATGCAGGAGAGGGATGCCTTTATTTAATCTGAGGAAAAAGATGCCAACAGTTAACTATATGAACGAAAGATAGCACTTCAAGAAAGTAACCTTAATGATCTGAGTCCTTCTAATGTTTTATATATTAACATCAGATAATTGAGAATTAATCCAAACATGGAAATATAGGAATTTAACTTTACCCTTTACTAATGCTGTATGGTAATCATACATCTTGGTGTATCTGATCTTAGATTAGATGAAGAAAAAACCTCACTTTTTAACAGATATCCCTCATTATCTGTCTTTTTACTACATGTATTTTCATACTGAAACGGCCTTTAGTGCAGAAGTGTAAATAGTTAATAACTAGCAGTACTAAAATATACAGCATAGAAAAGTCTGTCATACAGTTAATTCTGTGCAAACTATAATGGCAAGATTTTAACACCGATTGTAATTACTTGAACATATGGCAAGAAATAGGTAATAAAGCTGCTTTTTTAATTGTGGTATAATGAGTTTCTGAATGGTCTATACTATTTCCACTGGGATACCAAAAATTTAAAAAGTGAGAATGAGAGAAATGCAAGGGATACAAAAAGCCTTCTCTAGCTTGGAGTTAGTTGTACCCTTGAAATGAAAGAAAATGGAATTTGAGAATACTTTATAACTTAAAAAACTCAAAACTCTCCGGGTCTTCTTTAGTGAAGGTAGGTCTTGTTGTGCACATTGGATATGTTTAGTCACTTATTCCAATTTTTTTTCACAATATTTTGCAAGAAAAGTTATGTGAGATAGCATATTTTCTTCTATTTTGAATATGCATAAACCTCAGATGGACCCTTCATACTTGACTCATATTTCAGCTTTCATGCAGTTTGTTTGCTAAGCCCGTAACTATTTCAGTGATTAGTCTCTAAAACCTTGTTACAGTCTTCTGTGCTCTACAAAGACCTGTTGACTGCTGTGAGTCAGTAATTAGCTGATGTTGTTACTGAAGGGATGTGCTTGCATTGTTGTTCTTTACAATGGTTCAACATGTAGGACAGAAATAGATCTTCTGCCTCATCATAGTTTTTATATTTTTTTTTCTTATTTATTTTAGAGGAAATAAGAGGATTTTTCAGTTTTGCCCAAAATGTGAAGGGACATAAAGGACATGTATACTGATGTATGTTTCTTCCCAAACTCTGAAATTTCTTTGTGGTACTTATCAGAACTCTGGGGCAGAAATCTTTATTTTGCCTCTACTGTACAAAATACATAGTGAAGGCAGTGACTTGCAGCTTATGATACCCTTCAGTTCCTTGTTTGGAACCCACATTGGTTTCTGTATCCAGCCAGTACCTGGACCCTGAAGTGTGATAGCTAAAATGCTGATCAAGGGAATACTTTTCATTGTAGAGTTAGCAAGCCATGCCCTACGCAGCTCAACCTCTAGTGCTCAAACAAATATTTTTTCTTAAAAATTACATTTTGCACTTCTATCCCTCCCTACTGCAAATTCTCTAAGAAAACTACTTAGTTCTAGACACATTTTTTTACAAAAACATTCCATTACTTTGTTTATCTTCTCTCCTAAAGAGAAAAAGATTATTTTTTTTCACCAACCTAACTAGCAATACTTTTTCCTTAAAAATAAATATGTATTTTTAAACAAAAAAGTAAATGACTTTTTCTTTTAGTGTGTCCATAACCAACTCTTTACATTTCAAAATGGTTTGTCAACATATCACCGTTATGCTTGTCATAGCCTCTCTAAAGCTCTTAGAGTAAGTCGGAGAGTGATTTTTCTGCCAGAGGAGCCTGGCAGTGATTGCAAGCCCAGTGATACTTCTGCTGTGCAGAAAATGATTATTGATGGTGGTAAAGATAAACCTGATGAGGGAAAAGATGTTGGGCTGAGCAACGATAGACAGAGATTGGGGGTTTGAGTTTTGTTTTCGCTGGGCTGACCCTGTTTGTGTCCTGTAAAAAATACCTTTTATAGGACACCTGGTACTAGAATTGACAGTCTTAATCCTATCTTAGTTTTCTCTCTACTATTTTCAATTATTTTCCTGAACAGCCCATTAATTCTATTAGAGTGTCTTGATGAGATGGTATCAAAAGAGCAACATCAGACTTGTGTGTGGAAAAGGAGTTTTCCGAAGACCAAGAATGAGAGTCTTAATATAATTGGATAGTAAATACTTAAGATTAAAAATTCCTACTGTTTTTCTCTATCTATGGTCTACTGTGATTTCCTTTTTTACTGAATGTAGTATAATAATATTTTTTAAATTTCCTTTCAATTATAAAGAACTCTAGATTTCTCCTCGATGATTAACTGTAGTGTGACCTGCTTCTCAAGTGCTAGTTTCATATTGATCTCTGATTTCAGCAAAGTAGACTCTCTAAAATTTCCGTAGATCACCGCTATTACACATAGGAGTATGAGTATGTCTAGTGAGAAATCAAAGCCAACAATCTTTGTGAAGCTCAAGTGTGTTGCTTCAAAGTATGTACTTGAAAGTCACCATTGGTATATTCTTAAATGTTGATAAAAATGTTCACTCAGCGGATCTTGGTTCCTGAAATTATTGCTGAGTGCTGTAGTAGCTTATGGAGTTTTGGTGACGCATCAGCGTTCTTCACTCGTGTGTGACAAAAAACTTGATCATGCTGCATATAAAAACACTAGATTCATTTATGTTGTTTTCCCTTGTTTTTGTGCCAGTTCCCCTGAACTATTTAGAATGAGTTACGTAAAATATGGAGGGAACTTAACTGGGCACTATTTAGTTGCATTTAGCTGGGACATCTGTAGCTTTTAATGTCAGGTTTTGAAGACAGCTAAAATATGGAAAGACATTCTTAGGTGGTTTGGTTTTTTTGTTTGTTTGTTTTTTGGTGGGTTTTTTTTTTCAGAAAAAAAGAAGAGCAGGATGGAAAAATTAAAGTGGGGTTTTTTTAAGTTTTCAAAATGGAGTTTGCTATTTGCATGCAGGCATCAAGGCTATGTCTTCATTAGCAAACTAAACAGGGTTAAAGTATAATCTGAGCACTGGCAACTTATTTGCTAATTTTGTTTAATTCTTAGGATGATCCATGACGTGATTTTGGTCTTGGCCTAGCAACCCTTTTCCAGAGACCTCCTGAGCAAGCGCTGGGGAATAACACAGCCTGGGGGCAGTGTGGCTGGTGGTCCCGTGCGTGGGGACTGTGAGAAGATGAGAGGGTCCAGGTACCTTAGCACAGTGGGGCTGGAGAGCAGACCCAAGCCTCTTGTATATATTAGCATAGGTGTAACCCAGATGTCTTTAGTTGTGATCCTTTAGTGAAGTGTTGCCCTTTGGGATGTCCTGCAGTAACCTTGCCTGTAGATCTTCAGCTGAAATAATGGAAAAAAAAAGTCAGAAGCAGCTCACTTTTTTTTAACTTTTCAAAATAATTATTCATGCAGACTAGTAGTCCTTTCAGCACTGGTGGTAGAGGAAGCTTTCTGTGTTTGGACACGTAATAATTGTGACATACATGAATTTATTTGTAACTTCTCTCTGTAGGAAGATTTTTGTGCTGCAGGCAACGTCCACAATGTCTGTGGGGAGATGACCTATGTGCTTTTTTATATTTTATTTTGTAGCTATTTGTTCCTCTGTTCCCAGCAGAATTTCAGCCAGTACTGAAAGCAAAAGACATTTGCAGTGACCATAACTTGGGAAGTGCAAAAAAAAAAAGAAAGAGATATGCTAATTAGTAACCTCTTTAACCATCTACCTACGCTTACCTACACACCATCTGAAAAATCTATTGAGCTGTGTTACTAGCATCAGATTAGGATGTCATATGCTGATGTAAGGTTAGCTGCCTTTAACAGCACTACACAAGAGGTGCTTGTGATTCCCTGGGCCCAGCAGCACGCTATTAATCTCAAATTCCATTAATCCTAAAAGTGATCCTTGAAGTTAGTTGGGCTAGGTTTGATTATATCTAGTATTGCTAAAGCAGCTGAAGGTTTTGCATCTGAAAATTCTTCCTTTTTTATTTAAAAGAAAACAAAATAGCAAGAGGAAGAAACCTGAAACAAAAGCATGGCTGAGAAGCAGTGCTGTTGCAGTGCATTATGTTGCATCTGCTGTGTGATGGGGTTCTCCCATCGCATTTCACCTGCAGCTGCCTGTGTTAGCTCAGGACATGACCTGCCACCCCAAAAATGGCAGAAGCAAGAATAAATGCTGACCTTTAATACTACCTGTGCTCCTTTCACTCTTTCCTGTCTTTTGATCTAGAATAAACCATTTCAGTTCCACAAACAGGGAGAAAGTTAACTTAAGCTAATGTTTTTACATTATCTGTTTGGCTTAGCAAATTGAAAGACGTCATCACAGAAGATGACAATTGTCAAGAAGGGACAAATAGGCAGGCCTGCAGCAGCAGCTATGAACCTGCCTGGAAAAAGGCAGTAATGCCTCCTTCCCCCTGTCTATTAGCAAACCTGGCTCTTCACACTGCATGTTAGATTTTTTTTTTTTTAATTACTTGTTGTATATTTTTCAGTTCTATCTCGGATGTATGGACACTGGAAAAATCTGGCCCCACCCTCTACTGCATAAAAATGAGAATTTCAGTGACCCTGTTCCCCACCTTGCAGAGCACTTGTCAGTCAGTCTCTAAATTGCTAGGGAAGAACAATATGTATTTAGTTGATATATAGATATATACATACTTACTAGACCATGCTTTCTTGAAAGTATCATCTGTGGATAAGAGACTGGGATCTTTTTAAATAAGGCTTTTCTGCATCTCTCCTAGACATTAAGTGATATATAAACAACATGAATGATGTGAAACAAAGTGCTACTTAGGATTGCATCCATTGGAGATAATAAATAAATCTTTGCTCTCAGACCCATGACATTATTTCAATTCTATAGGAAACATGTTTTCAATTTCAAAATGAACTTGAGGGGAATCTCTAGCAGAAACAGTCTCTTAGGCGCTTGAAGGATCCAATCAACTAGATACAATGTCTTATGAAAAGCTGATTTGCAAGCTTGTTCTTCCAGGAAGAGGGAGAACATTTGTAAAGATATGAAAAAGAAATATTTATGAAAATCCTATTTTATTTCCTTTTAGTATGTGTGCCATCATTGCATTTCTGAATGGTTAAGCACCATAAATAAGCAGCCACCTAGCTCAGTGGTATAGCCATTGCTCTTCTGTTGATACAATTTGTGTGTACCATAGGTCCTTTAGGGAGAAAGTTATTCAAAAACCCACTTGTGAAGTTTGTTGAGTGACTTAATCCATTTATTGATTAACAGTTACTAATTCAGTATATGCTACGTTGTTTCTTCAGTATCACATGCCTATCTGACAAGATACCTTGTAGGTAAGTGTTTGTTGAAGTTTGGTTGCTGTGGTAAATATGGTCTTTGAAGATCAGCTGTATATTTCATGCAGCAATTGACCTTGCTTCATGTTTAGCAAAATATGTTTCTGTAGGAAAAGTGACAAAGGTCTTTAATTTGGATAGTTCTAACTTTTCCCCATTGGTACTCATAGGAGTTTGCATTAGAAAATCACCAAGAAAGTTCAAATATAGTTACGGACGTGTTTCTTTTTATCAGATACAGAAATTCATAGTGCATATACTATAATTATAATATAATAAAACAGGGGGAGAATATTTGATTTTTGAGAATAACAGAAATGAAACTCAGATCTGTTTAGGCTTGACTTCATTAGACTTAATCTGATACTAAGGAAATACTCATATATATGCTAATGTATATTAAAAAGTCATTAGCATTAAAATTCTTCTATCTTACTGCCTTGTCAACATGACCTGTTAACGAAAATAAATGTTTATCTGGGGAATGTTCATAGAGAAAGAAATTTCTTAATTACTGTTTCATATGAAAGGTCTGCAGATGGAAAACATCTTAAAACATGTTGTCCTTTGCCCTTGCAAATTGTTACCAGGAAGCTGGTCCGTAGGATGGAGACAACTACGCCAGCTATGCTGACAGGTCCAGCTCAGGACCCAGGCTCCCATTATATCTCCCTGAGCTGTTAGCAGAGCTGGCTGTGAGCCTGCACCTCTCCTGCTGCAGTGCAGATTTTGAGTTTTAAGTTGTTCATGAAAAGGAGTTGGAGCTAACTCCAGGTTTTGCACCCATATAGGCAAGGTGTGCAAAGTACTCTTTTCCACCAGCTTATGCTCTTGCAGGAGGGTGGGTTGCGAGGAAGAAAAAAAAAGGTAGCTGAAGGCGATAATGTCTTTCTCTAGCGCAGCTAAATTTGCTAGGTGTCGTTGCTCAGCACCCTTGCTGCCAAAGTACAACATGCGTTTCATCACTCTGCTGTGAAGCAGCAGATCCCTTTTTGTACAAATGAGAGGCTCCACAGATGCAGTGAAACAGCAAATAGTGTCTTGGGGGAACATTTGCACTCATAATTTCATACTTCTAATAGGAAGAGTAGCCCTGTTGCTGCTCTGTGAAATATTATCTACGCTGTTATTTCTCAGTCGTAAGTAATCAATTCTAACTTGAGTTGAAGAATATGTTGCTTACTCTTGCTATACTTTTCACATTACAAGAGGAAAAAAGTAAATTGTGCAGCAGATGAAACCTGATTGTGATGGTTTTTAGATTGGCTTGTTTCAGGAAGAACAATTGCTTCTTCACATTAAAGTGCTTGGTAGCTGAGGGTGCTGAGAGACACAGACATACACAGGCGTACTCTGAAATGATATTATGGGCCTAACTCAAATCTAAGTTGAAATTAACAAAGTTGAAATCTTTTCATTGACCAAAAAGGTCTTTGTATTTCAGTCTTTCTAAATATAACAATAATTTTGAAGGTAATCCTTTCTAACTTGACAGATTGTAGCAGAGTTGCGTGTGCTGCTCCGTTAGAGAGTGTCGTTTCGTCCTTGGTGAAGGAAAAATCAGTTGTTATTTGAACTATAACGTGAATCCCTCCTGACTCATCCTCACAGGAGTTTGGTGCAAGATTCCTTTCTGTTAAAGAGCCAATAATGAAAGATAGAAAAAAAATTTTTTAACTTCGAGGAATTTTAGGAATTTCACTAGGGGGAAGGTAAAATCAATTTTAAACCTGGGAAATTTAAATTGCATGATGTTTTTGACTAATTTAGTCTTCAAAAGTGGTCTAAGTAAATAAAAATGTTATCCCTGATATTTCTAAATGTTTTAGCTTCATTTTGACCATGTCTGTTTAGTGCTTTCTCTACATCTTATATTATACTTCCAAATGTGGTCTTATAAAAAGAAAAATCATTTTAAATAACATATATTCAGTGGTTGGTTTGTCTTCAGGGATTCACTGCCCTCCCCCCTTCCCCCCTTTTTTTCTAGTACAAGTATTTTCAGTTCTGAATTTCATTTTTTAATTCTGTGAAGACTCAAAAGTTAAAATTGAGCCAGGTGAAGGTACCCTATCTGGTTTTGTTGTCTACTACTTAACACATTTTTTTATTTGAAAATGAAATGGAGAATAGCTCCTTAGGCAACTGTGCCACAGAAGTGGGTCTTTGGTTGTTATGGTTCCAAAAACTATGCATTAGCAAAGAATAGAAACATCCCTCTTTTCTGATGGTTGTTTAGACAGGTGGGTCACATATATGGCAGTCAACTGTTGTGTTCTTATGGACTTCTGAACAAAACAAAATACCTGATTTTGTTTTGTAATATGGCCTGGTAAAAAACACCGCCTCCACCAGGGAAAAAAATAAACAAACTCCAACAAAACACAAAAAAAACCCAAAGAAAACAGTAAAAACTTAGTTATGCTTAGTACTGCTGTTTTCCATATCAAATGTATATGGAAATGTCTTTAAAAAATTAAGCAAGTCACTGTCTCAGACTTAAAATGAAGAAAAAAATCAAGATGCAGGTATAGGGAAAGGGAACCCAGTGGAGTATTGACAGTTAGGTAAGTGCATAGGACAGAAATACAATAGGTGGTTGCAAGGGCTGAAGAGAAGACCAGTGTGGAGAAACAATAGGGATTTACCTCCTGAAATAGATCCCAGCGAAATAATCTGTTGGAAAATGTTCAGAGGAACTGCTTCTCATATGAAAGGATTTCGCACCATGAACTTCTGGAGACTATGGACTGCGGTTACGGATGGTTTGGTGCAGGGAAGGTTGTATCTTTAATCCTGAGCACTTCTCCATCCTAGATCCTCAGGCTAGAAGAGGAAAAAGCTTTTCTGGAAAAGCAAAACACAATTAATTCAATCTAGACATCAGTTTGATGAGAGAAATTTTGGGGGCATAAGCTGAAAACAATGTTTAACAAACACTTTAACAGTAAGAATAATATAAAAATGTAAGACTACTGGGAGAAACCTTGCTGTTAAATGAAGAACATAATTTGATGATTTAAGAGGTCATAAAACTCCTCAAAGAACACTTTGTAGCTCTGATTAATATAATTCATTTAATTAAAAAATATAACAGTAAAGTCTATGGAAAAATAACTTGCAAAATAAACTGGCTCTGAAGAGTTCTCCAAAATGTTAGCAGGAAACATGTTAAAGAACCCAGAGGTTGATAACCTGGCAAATGAGCGTTACCAGGAGGTCTCCTCAGACTGCAGAAAAAGCTGAAAATAACAGGAAGTATCCTGGTGCTGTGCCTGCTTTACAAAAAAGAGAATAATTCATCCAAAGTGAGGCCAGAATATCAGCCGCAGCTATTTATGAGACAGCTGCTTCTAAAGGTTTCCCTTATCACTGTTGGAACTTTGTTTTTTTCTGGTTGAAAGGTGTGTGAGGATGGATTCAGAGATCCAGCATTTAATTTATATTGTGGGAAAACAAACCAACCTCAAAATCCCCAAACAAAACCATCACCACTAATAACAACAACAAAACCCCATAAAACCACCCCCACCCTCCCAACTTGTGTTGTGTTTTGTTTTGTTTAAATTTAGATTTTTAGTTAAGCTAGATTGAATAGGAAAAAGTGTGGTTCAAACTGTAGTAAATATAAAATGTTTTGGGTTTGAATTAAATGAATTCTTCTTGGCACAGTAGCAGTTCCAGCCTGATACACAGCAAGAGCAGACTATGTTCGCAAGTCTGCTGTGTCATTGCCCTTTTATGCAACAGTGTGGAAATGAGAGTGCTCACAGAGATTGGGAGAAAGCAAATTCCATTACCTTCCCTGCTGCTGTGGTCCTGCATCACTCTCTCATCTAAATAAGATGCTAAAATCATCAGACAATTTGTTATTCTGGATGTCTGTAGTATCCCTTCGCATAGTAAGTGAATATTCTAGCAGTGGCTGGAATCCATTTTTCAGGTTACTATCCTGAAAACGCACTCTGAATAAACTAAATATTAGAGATTAGGAAGTTCTTCTTGAATGTATGATACCCAAATTTAAATGAGCTTTGCCTTCATTAAAAGCGAAACTGTGAACTGACTTTTAAAGCACTGATAACAGCATGCTGACATGGGATATTTTTAAACATTGATTTACATTTACGCTCAAGAAACAGGAATTTCATATTTAGATCTTCTACGTGTTAGAGTCCAAGTACCTAATGACACCAGCTGAAGCTAAATTACTGTAACCTGAATTCTACTTTCAGAGAGCATAGCATACTTTTTACCCTATTCCTCCTTCACAGAACAAAATAATTACTTAGCTCCTAATATCACTTGCATTGGGAGTGTGAAAGACATTTAACTGTTGTTTATTTGCAACATTATCTGTCCTCATTAAAGTATGCTGGCAAAAAAACCCTGGCTAATGTTGGTTGTGGATGCTGCTTTTTCCAAAGACCTCAATGTTGCCAGCTCCCGTAGGTGCCTGTGTAAGTCACTGGTGCAACTGTATCTTTAAGCATATTGGCATAAAATCCATAACTAAGCAGAATATAATACACAGTAAGAGATGAAACTCAAAAAAATCTTGTATCTAGACTAGAAACTGAAGATCATTCTTTGTCATTGTAGGTAAGTACAGGTACAGCCAAAGCAGGTCAATAACGTTTTGTAGGATAGAAACTGTTTTATAAGATGTATTAGCTAAAGATACACTGAAAGTAATGAATTACTTCCTGGTGTCGTATCTGTAGAATTTCTTTTCAGCACGCAGGAGAATCTGAAAAATGGAGTCCCATTCCAACCTATACTGCCTCTTGATATAATTTAGGAGTTGGCACACGTCCATGTATCAGGAGGCTTATATTATTTTCAAGTTTAGTACATCATTCAGTTGCACTTCGAAGCTCTCTGCCTTCAGCCCTTTTACATTTCTAGTCTTCCCACCTGCTAATCTTCATTTAGATATTTTTTTTAAAAAAGTTCCTTTGTAATTAATACTTACTCAACTTGGTACTTTCAAAAAAGTACTTTGATTTTTAAATCCTTGACTGTAATGATAACACTATTTTCAATTTTATCCACGTCAAAGGATTGAATAGTACCTTAGAACTTAATAATCTAGGTTTTTGGTGAAAAGTTTTGCCTGTTAAGAAAAATGATAGAAGTCTGGAAAAAAAATAAAGGTGTTCCTAAGGGAATCCTTTAATTGATAAATAGCACTTTTCTTGTTATGCCTCGGTAAACAGATTTACTCATTCATCTGGAATTAGCATCACGCATGAACCATGGGACAATGTTTTGGCAAGAAATGAGGCTTGTCGTCTGATTTCCAATAAAGATTTGAGATGAAACATTGTATGATCACTTAATCTTGTTAAATGTAGCACAAAACACTAAGTGTATTAGAGCGTGTATTTAAATGATAACAAATCCTGCTGCTAGACCTAATAGAAAACAGTCTTTTCTCCATTCAGTTGCTGCTCTTAGAAGTGATTCTTTTCCATGTTGGAGCTATTTACTCCACCTTTTTGTTGTTGACCAGTGTTTTGATACATATTATTAATCGTTTGCTTTGAACTGTTTGCACTTATGTATTAGTTGGGTTTTTTTTTAAATAAATCTTTATGAAATAAAAATATATGTTACATTATTATACTACATAATATATAAAATGTGCATTGTTACATAAAATGAATGTAGTATAACATATACAGGGAATATAGTTATTATGTATTATATTTTGTATCAGAACAGGATTCATAATCTATTAATATAGCTCAGAGGTAATATCATGAATACAGTGCTTAAAATATCTGTGCCCATTATAGGATAAATCTGCATCCCTTTTACTGTTTTCAGCGATAGTTTGTTTTTTGTGGTGGGGTTTTTTAAAGTGTTCTGCAAAGTTAAACGTTTGTGGTCATAAACTTCAGTGAAAAGGGGTGATGGACATGGTCTAAAACAAAAAGAGAACACAGCAATGATTCAGGAATCAGCTAGCTTCTTTAATACATATTAATCTGCTTAAAAGCAGTGTGATTTTGAGAAGTTATTTTTAAAACCTGTTGTAATAGCTTATCGTGAACTATGCAAACCATTTCTGCAGGACTGATATGACATCTGTTGTCTAATGGCTGATTTTTTTTTGCCTTTCTTATAGTATGGAGGGTCACTGTGTCACACATACTTCAGCTCCACAGCTGGAACACCCATCGTTCCCTCGGCTGGCCTCTTTTGCAGGTGTTGAATCTTTGTGGTATGTGACAGAGCAGAACCACAAAGGCCATCAACACAGTTTTCACACTTACTCGCCCTATCTGGTTGTTGGTGCCTGATGTGAAAAAAAGGTCACAGTTCTGCAGGTTGCAGTCTGATGCAGGTGTATACAACCGGTAGCTTTCTGTATGTTAACACCAAGGTGCCTTCCTAATATTGCTCATCTGCACCATTTCCTGGTGTTTCAGAGTGGAAATGCAGGAAATGTGAAATGCTTTCCTTGACTCAGAAGAAGTAAAACTTCTTCAAGATATACAAATGTGTCTTTCTTTCAGGACTAGAGACAAAGGATACTCAAATACAGGTCTAGGGGCCCGAAGTGAAATTAATCTTATATAACTCTGAATAGCAGACACATCAAAATTTGGTACTAAAATAATAATATAAAATTTGGTCTTGTGTTCATGTGTATTTTTGTTAAACGTTTCACACATTGGCTGTGTGTGTGTACTCTTAACGGTAAGTTGTAACTGTAAAATATGCACATTTACGTTTGTGGATGTGTCTGCACGTTCTTTTGGTAAAGGTTCATAAAATACAGAATTATAAAACTATGCACATCTCAGCTGCTGCATATTTTCTGGATGCTATCAGTTGTCCTTTTTCACATCAAGTAGTTGTGTGTACACGCGTCATCCCTGTAATTTTCATCACATTAATGATATTCATTAGCTGTTTAGGAGGAAGAGACATGTGAGATGTTGTAGAGTAGAAGCAGATTAACTTTGAGGTTTTATTGAAATGCAGAAATAGTGTTCTGCAAACTCCCCACGAAGATGTACCTGGCATGTGTATACTAAGTAAATACAAGTGATGGTTACTAATGGCAGAACTGCCACAACTGGGCACATGCTTATCTTTCTTTAGATGCAAAATAAGATGTCTGGCAAATTATGTAAGTATCTGTACCTTTGTTGCATTTGCTGCTGTGATTGTGCCTTATGAATCAAAGCACAGTAATGAGGGACAGCAGTATGCTGAGCAAATGCAGGTACTGTTGTGCCCCTGATCTGCAGATGCAAACCCAGAAGTGCAGGGAAGGAGCTGCTGTGCCTGCTGCCATATTTTGTCTGCCTACACACCATCCAGTCCAGCCAGCTTCTTCCCAATGCAATTCCAAATTAACTGCTTGGAGCAGTTCATGTCCTTGAGGATAACCAAGTGTCAAGAGTGTGATAGCTATGAATAAAGAAAAATCCCCATAAAGGAAGTGCTCACATTGGCAACCTGGTCTGTGTGATGGTGGGAAGGGAGATGGGAAGAAAATAGGTTACAGTGTTTAATAATGTAATTACAAAAGGTGGTTGGAATTTGATTGTCTGCAAGAAATGTTGATAAGGGTAAATCTCTGTGCACTTGGAGATCTGAATGCTGAGGACAGATCAAGTCTCTGCAGACTTGCATGGAAAAGCACAGCAATTTCATGACCTCCTTCTCTCTCCCATTAGGCTCCTGCCTTGTAAAAGCAGGACGGATTTTAGACTGCATTTTATAAATACAAAAATGACCAAGTACTTTTCAGTTATGGCTGGAAAAGGTTAATTTACTTTTGTTCCTTCTTTGTGAGAAGAGATTAAAAAAGAAAAAAACCTAGGGAAACCATTTAATGAAAGAAAATATAGTGAAGGTATTATATGTTCTCCATTTAATTTTTGTTCTTATCCTGTTTTGTTTCAATAGCAGAAAAAAAAAGGGAAAAACAAGTCTTAAAAAGCAAGAGAATAAGCTGTTGTCTGTAAAAAAAATTCCTTAATCTCCTGGGTAGTCCAAAAGAAGCTATAAACTCTGATCTTAATTCTTTAATGTATACTTAAATTGATTAAGTTTTGTCTGTAAGAGCAGTTTGTGATGAATTTTCTGGCGTGTGAAGAGGCTTTTCCTGCTTTTTGTGTGTATGTGTGTTTTGTTATTTTTCTTCTCTTTCTAACTTCAGTAGCATTTCTGGTATGTCAGCAACAACATTAAGTTTTATAAAGCAAAATCACTTCAAGGTCTTCTATACAATTGCAGCACATTGGGCCTGTCCCTCCTATTTTGTGGAATGATATTGTTTTTATGCTTTCCTCTCCACCTCCTCCACCTTTATCTTCCCTATCTGTCCCTGGCACCTGTAATTCCAGTTTATCTTCACGATAGATGTACCTGGCCTGGTGGCTAAATCTCTAAACTAATGTGTTCGTATGGGGTTTTTATTGGAAAATGAAGAAAACAGGTTATCTTATTGAATCTGGAAGTTTTTCTGGCTCTCCAAGCTCCAAAGAGAGACCTGAAATAAAAAGCACTTTTTTGGTTTTGGTCTGGACTTGTTTAACAGGGATCTTTTTTGTCACAGAATAGGTGAGGAGTAGTAGGAGGAGATACTGGAGAATACATGGAATCATTTCTGGACCAGCAGTTTGTCTGCACCTGCTAAATAGTTAGGCTGATACCCGCTCAGGACACAAAACTGTGTGGAAAGAAGATATCCTTATGCTAAACACGTATTCCTCGTGAATGCAATGCAAAAACATCTTATAGCTCTTTCAGGGAACAGCGATTCACTTGCTAAGTGGAGAAATGGGATGCTAATGGCTGCCTTGGAACCGTTTGTAATTCAAGCCCCAGTTTATTCATAGCAACACACTGACTTCATTAAATTGTATACGTGGAAGACACAGTGCAACCTCACCCATTTGCAACCATGTAAGTTACTAATCTTAACTCTTGAGACCATACCAATATCATCCTTCCATTGTTCCTTTGGTATATTCTTTAAAATGATAGATCTTTGATATACTGTTTTACTTCTGTTTCCTTTGGTTTCCCTTTTCACTGATCACTTCCCATTTGGATTATAGCATTTCTTTGGGCTATTTTTCTGATTGGCTCCATAAAATTGCTGTGCTCCTGGGACTTCTGGATAGACTGTTTAAAAAAACCCCATCATTTCGCCTAGTTGGTGGAGTAGTTACTATGTGCAGGTGTTATCCTTTTCTTCTTAAATGCTGCTGTTCCCTTCTTGCTTTAGGTACTATTTTTTTCTTATTGGTAAAGGACCTGAAAACTTCTCATGTACTTTGTTAATTGTGTTAAGTGCTTTGTATTAAAAATTGCAAATATTGCCAGATGTCCTGTAGTAAAACTCAACATTTATTCTAAATAACGTTACGTGGCATTATGACTTTAACTAAAGCACAGTTGCTTGATATTAGAGAGAGCTTCTTTAAACTATTGCACTTAAAACTTAATCAGCAGCGTGATGTACACAGTGCTGTTTTATTCCTGGCATCAAGAACAGTTGTAATCAGTCCTCATAAGGAAGCTATTATCAAGTATTATTTTTTCCAGAAAAAGTAGTTTGGGGCTTAAACAATGTGGAAAACTTGCCACCACATAGCAAAGCATGAGCAAATTTATAGGATAGAAAAATATAGCAGGTGCTAATAACGGCACTCAAAGAAACATCAGTAGGTACGAGATGAAATATGGCATCAAGATAAGAAAATGTGTGTGTTGTTCAAACACTTGTTTCTTTTGTACAAGATACTAGGTTAAAACACGTATTCTAATAAAAAAAATATCTCTCACAGGTATATTTCTATAATGCAGAGCAGAACTTCATATCAAATTTTAATATTTGTCTTGGTAATAAATTGGTACTACTGAAATCAGAAATGTAGGGAGATATGAAAAATGAAGCAGCTACTTTAGTAGCATTTTTTTTTTTATTGTACCATTTAAAATGCGTATCAGTTACATGAATAGGTTTAGTATCACTGAAATAGCTCTTTCAGGAAAAAAAAAATGCACTTTTGACGTAGTTATAAAAATGAAGTTAAAAAATAAAATCTCTAATAGATTTAATTTTCATTTGATTGCTAGTTCACGTCAAAGCAAAAATATGAAAAGTGATGGATGTTCTTATTTTATAGTACCAACCCTATGTGACATGCATGTCATTTGACATTACATTTAATGAGAGAGAAGCAGGTGATCTTGACAGATGATTCTTGATTTTTTACTCTTTAACCAAATCGTTAGTGAGCTGCACTTTATGTTTCTTTTTATCTTTAAACCTGTTGATGCCTTTAACCATCTGTAAACAATATTCAACGGGATGGAAAGCTTAACTGTGTACTCTGTCTTAATGGTATGGACTGCACCGGTCTCTGAAATAGTGTGACTGGTTTAAATGGAGTTATTCAATTGGTAGGAAGGTTGTGCCCTGTCTTTCTTGTTTGCAGTCTTTCAATCTGATAGCTTTTCTAGAGCAAAATTTCATAGCTCAAATATCACCCAGCACTAGTGTGTTTGATTTCCAATGGTCAAGTTTTTGTTCCAGGAGTAAGCTAAGAAAAACAAAAAAAGCAACAATGAACGTGTTCAGAAATCAAATAGCTTATGGTTCCTTAAAAGAATCTAAAGCTGGAACAAAGTACTAGAGATGTGGGCATATAATTATCTTATCATTCTGTACCTCTACTGTATATAGACAAACTTGAAGTTTCAAGGCTATCAACAGTGCTGCTCATGAGCGATAAAATTAAATTGGAATTAGATATACTGTTAGAAATTATTTGGGTTTCTTCTAAAACTTGTAGTATGATTATTTTCAGACATCTGTGCCTCAGTTTAAAATCTCTCCTTAATGCATCTCCTACATTATGATGGGTTATTTTTCAGATTCATAGGCTAATGCAACAGGGTAACCCTACAGTGAAATACTCTGTACTTCTTATATTCTACAGGTAATTAGCTATTGCACTTTAGTTCATTACTTCATAGGTGATAAATTACTTTGGGGAAAAATGCTTTTAAAGAGTTTGACAAGTTTAATTAATCTATTAAAACTTTGACTCTTGGATGAATTTACAAGAAACATCTTCCTGTTTCAAGGGCAGCTCAACTACTACCCGCTACCACCACATCAAAATGGCACTGAGCAAGAAGCACAAACAAGACTAGTGAGATAAAAGAAAAAGGTAGTCCTGTACTTGGACACCGGGTGTATAGGCAATTGCATGTTTCACTGAATATACAGCTGTCTTTGTACTGTCTGTGTAAAGCAGTGGCAGGTAATTAGTACCCAAAGCAAAGGAAAATCACGTAGTCAGATTCCATGTATTTTCAACTGGGAACGCTGTTATTAAATCACAAAATCAAGAGAAAGAATGTTTACATTGTACTGAGAATGTAAATTTGAGCACTCAAAAGGCAAAGCAAGACTTAAAGCTTCCTTAATTGTTTGCATACTGACACATTTTAAAGTACTTTTGTACTTTAAAGTACAAAATAAGTTTAAGAAGCAGCTATTTGGGATTCTTGGTTTTTCTTCCTAGTTCTATATGTTCATTTTTATTTCTAGTCTGCTGTTCGAATTCTTCTCTGAAGGTGGAAATTCAAATTTCTGCAGGATTCTTTATTGATACTGTATCTGGTGTTTCTAAGGAATGACCATTTAAAAAAAATATATTTTATTTCTCACAGGAACTTAGTGAGTCAAAGTAGTATAATCATGTGTGTTTTGGTGTCAGTTGTGTGAGGCAATAAGAGCAAAAGCGGATGTTTATAATTTCATGGGCACTCATTTTGAATCACTGAAATTGTGACCATATCTCAATGTACTTTGCATTGTAAGACACCCAGTACGTCAATCAGGAATCAGCTGGCAATAACACAATTTTGTGGTGAGAACATTAAGATGGTCATCAAGGTTTTGGCCACGAAGCAAATGAAGCAATAGTGGCCATTTTTTCCAGTTTATTTCAGTGTCTTTCCTAGCTTCACACAGGGGTCTTTAATCAAGATAGGATAAAATTCAGTTCTCGAAGGTATCCTTCACCTGTTTTAACCATAGGTATCTTTTTCTTCCTTCTCTTCAATTTTACAATTTCTCTTTGCTTGTAACCATCATTCTCAGCAGGACTAGTCATCATTCTTAATAGGAAAGAAGGTTGATGGTGTATGCCTTTATTGCTACACAGCTCTGATTTATTCCCAGACAATTTTATTCCCACTGGAAAATGAGTTAACAGTTAAAACGAGATAGTTTTATAATTGTAAAGACTGTAGCATCAGAAGCACAGACAAGAAATGAAGCTGCAGAGAAAAACCTCTTTTACATATGTGACAGCTGACAAACTTTTGTCGCACAAACTATTTTATTAATAATAGGTATGAAAATAATCTGCAGAATGGAATGTGTGCATTTATTTAACGTATATGTTTTATCAAGTGGTTTTGACTATTTGCCTGTTTGTCCTTCCCCTCTTTGGAGTTGGTGTGTACGGGTCAAGGTGAAATGTCTTTATCCATTGAACTTTATGCATCAGCCTACATATTGACAAGAGCATTAGGACTACCATCTAAAGGGATTAACGCATATAGGACTCTTCTGGCTGTTGATTGAAACTGTATACAAAACAATGAACCACATGGTGGTTGTAGGGTTTCTAATGAGTGACTGACTCTTAAAGCCTTTTCTAGCAGGACACATTAATATTGACCTAGTCCTACAGTATTAAGCGTGTGGACACAAATACATGCCCACGTGGTGGGTCTTGGCATGTAGTTTGCTAATTTGTTAGGAAGTATTTCCATCATATGGTACCATACTGCAGGTCATCAGCAGTGTCAGTAGATCTGTTCCAGCCCATGGATACTTGCTGTTCTTGCTCATGAAAGAGCGGGTAGGACAGAAGGGTGCTTGCAAGGATTTCTTCAGTTTGCAATTCATGGAAGGCCATTTTCCCCAAGTTGAGGAGTAGGAGTGTTCAGCAGCAACATTGGTACTTGCATGGGCCTCAAGGCAAAATATTTTCTTATAACCCTGTATATCCATTTCTAATTCTGACTATTAAAAATATTCAGTGTTTCTTTTATAATGTGCTTCTGGATTAGATGTGTTGGGAAAGAAAGGATAATCCAAGCAGCCCAACAGCCTAGCCTTTAGGCAGCCTAGAGGCAGTCAGTCTTTACAGAATAATCATAATAAAAGACCCTTCACAGTGCTAGCAGCAAATATAATTATTTTTGAAAGATGTAAGTCTGTCCTTCTAAGGTAAAGCAGAGGGGAAAGTGGACAGCACAACTAAATACTAATTCTGTTAGGTTCATGACAGTGCCTTGAGAGATTTAATACAATAATATTTTAGAAGACTAGAAACAGACTGAACATGTAAGAACATTGTCCTGAGATGAAGGACCAGGGGAAGAGCTGCAGGAGAAAGAAAATTCTGCCTGCTCTACAGCAGCAGTGTGAGTTCATCATACCTTACTCTGCAGCAGCAGTAGAGGGCTGAAGACAGCAGTCCCTTCTTATTGTATGGCTTTACGTAGTGGTATGAGAGGCTGAATTGGTTGTGCATCACCTATTTGTAATCTTCAGCTTCTCCTCACATCCCATGGAAAAGATGACTGCCTGGAGAAGGCTGTGAACTACATGGACAGCCCGTCATAAGCTCATGCAGATAATCCTTCTTCAGAAGGATGACTCTACTAGTTTTGGCATCAAGGATTTCCTGGAAAAATTCAGATTCACAGATTGAAAGGTTTCAGCATTGCATGATGGATGACATCTATTTTATCTGTTTAAGTTTCTGGTACAGGTTTAAGAAATCATTTGGCTGAATCACTAGAGTGAGAGATTCCCTTGGTGGGTGAAGACTGCTCATTGCTAAGGTGGCTTCAGGGAAAAGGGGACCATGGGGCGTAAAAGAATCCAGGGAAGCAGGAGCCTAAGGTGCAAGGACACATAAAGTGCGGAAAAGAGTGAGAACCAGCCCTTCAGGCCACAGAGGAGACGGAAAGAGATTTGTATAGACCAGAGGGGCATAGGCAGGGATTACTAAAACTCAGGAAAAGATGTGTTTAGAAACAAGGGTTTGCCCTGATTCTGCGAGGTCTCACTTATTAAAATGGTAGTTATTCTAATTAATAATCCACTAAACCTTTCTGGAGTCTGGGGTGGTTTTTTTGCTGGTTGATTGGTTGGGTTTGGGGGGGTGGGGTGTTTTGTGTTTTTTGTTTGTTTTGTTTTATTTTTATTTTAAAAGCCTTCAGACCTACTTTGGTTAGTTCAGCTTACAAGAGGCTCTAGAACTTAAACCTTTGTCCAGCTGGGGATCTAGTTTTGCCAGGCAACTGCATAATGTACAGGGCCTGGAACTGCAGAAATGTATAGCTGTTAAGAAAGTAATGGTTATGTGTTCATTTTGGCTGTGGTGTCTGTTGTACATGGAAGATTCAAGCATTGCAGTTGGGACCCTGTGATTGTAGTAGAAATGCTTTATTTTTGAAAGACATGGAACCTCACACAATCTTTGTACATATGATCCATTGACCATCTGTTACTGAATGATTTTGTTAGGAGCTTCATAACTTGGATTCAGAGCTTGTGATTCTCATGTTGGGAGTGTCTGCTCCCTTCCTCCCTTACGTTTTCTGATATGATTCATTATATGCAGAATATCAGTAGAGGAGTAATATAAATTATTTCTGGCTGTTAGGTTTTTTAGAATTTATTTCAGCTCCAATAAAGTTTTCATCAAGATTTTCAGTTATTTCTTTTGTTATGGTAGAGAGAGAAGTATGCTTGCTGGGAGATGAAGATGTGTCATGTGTTGCAACTGTGCTGCATCCCAAAGAGATAAAAATTAAAAAGCTTAATTAAAAAGTTAATTTGTTAGGTGAATGGGGCAGATTACCTTATTGGAGATATGCTGCTATACAGTAATGCAATAACTTCAAGATTATTGTTGCAACATGGGATACTTTACCCATATATTGGGATGGAGATGGACCAAAATGGATCTCTGTTATTTGGGTTTGTATAGTTGCATTTGCTTGATTTTTTTCTCTTTTATTGACAAACTTTGCATCTAAGTTACAAGTGCATATTCTTTATTTAGAATATTAGATTTTCATATACTGTGGGAATGGGGTGAATATAGTGAAATCAAACTGAAATCCCCCCTTGCCCCAAATCCATGCAGACACACATGCTATTGGCTTTTTTTATTTAACTTTAAAATTTCTGTCCCTTACAATACAAAAGACATGTTCATTTTTGTGTCCATATCATCTGCATTTTGCTGTTCGTTCTACTTCTAGGGGATGAAATTAAGTTTATGTAACCTTGTCTTCAAGCTGTTGGTAAGAATGTTCAAAGTATGAAGGCATGAGTGTGAGCGTGTACGTGGACATGTGTGTGCACATGTGTATTGCATGCGTTTTGCAAAGGTAAAAGGAAAAGATGGCAAGGTCTTAAGATATAAAATAAAATGGTAACTTTGCAAGGTATATTCTTTTTGAAGTTTGAGTGTAGGTGGGTAAAGGTGACTCTTTTTGGAGGGATGCTGTAGCACACGTGCATACACAGGGAGCATCTTGTGGCACGAAGAGCTCTGTGGACCCCATAGTGGGTGCGTCAACTCTTTGTCCTAATCACTTAGTCTTTTATTGCAATTGAAGTGTATAATAGCTTAAACAAAGCTGATGAACTGCATCAGGCACATTGTATTTTTTACGGTATATGTTTTTCTCTGCAAGAGGTTTTGAACTTCTTTGGCTACATGTATAGCAGATATAAATCTGTCTAACTGTAATTTAGATGGCTATTCTCCCTGTGATTTTTACCGCATAAGCTATACCTGTGAAACTTGTATGAACCGTTGAAGCATATATTCAGCAATGGCAGGTTTTTCCACTGGTATATTATTTTTCAAGAAGCTGACGTTTTAAAGAAACTTCAGATTCATGATTGAAAGAGAAGATCAAATAAAATGTTAAAATAGCTACAAAATGCCAGAGAATGGTTGAGTGACATGGATTTTACCCCACCCCATCCCTGCTTTAAATTGATCTACATGATGAACAAATGTTAATTGTTAAAAATCTATGTTTATGTGAATTTGTGTGTGTGTATAAAATAAGTAATTGACTAACAGCAACGTCAGCTGAAAATTATAGCAGATCACAAAAAAAGACAAATATGCATAGAAACAGGGATTTTTTTGCTTTAAAAATATTGTCATTATTTATTCTTCCTGTCCAAGGAAGCAGCTTGGCAAATGTGATTTCTTAAATAGTTATTTTAATATGCTGTGGTATAGAGATGTATTTAAGCACAAGATAAAGGGCATATTGATTTTACTAGTGAAGCTGGAGATTAAACTCTGTTACCTCCACTAGTTTATTAGTACTTTGAGACTCTACATTTCCTATCTGACAGTCTTTTCTGGATGTATTTTGCAATTTGTTCTAGCCAAATAAGTCCTTTAGGATTACTTTTTCCAAAGGTGAACCTAATAGAGCCGTATGAAGTATTCCCAGAAGTGAGGATCTACCAGTTCAGAGCAAAGTCCATGTGATAGAAACATGTAAATGTAGGTAATAGCATTCAAGAGCTCTATAAAATGGAAACCATAAGACACTGTAACAGGACTGTGAAATGTGGTAGTCAGTCAGCAATTTTGTGGAGTTTAAAATTATATGAAGCAAAGAGTTTAAAATGTCATATATCTAGAGTGCGCTATCATAGCAGCAGAAGAGACGTTCAATACTAGTCTTTAATAAAAATAGTTCTTAATAAAAATACTTTGAATGATTTTACCATGTCTCTTAGTTGAACTGTTGTTCCAGATAAACACCAGAATTAGGGAAACTGTAAAATCCTGGACCCTGAGTATTAAATGACCTGATTCCAAACTCTTGGTTGTTGTTCCCAAGCTCATCACAGAACTAGAAAATCTCCGGGATATTCTTTCTTGTCTTTTTGAAGTAATCTGAGGGACCAGAATTCAGGGCAGTTTGGAGTCTGATGGTTACAAATAAAGCTGATTTTTGTTCTTGGTGAACACCAGTTGACAGTCTTTACATCTTCACAGACCAACATTTTATATCAAATAACACTGTAGAATGTAGCAAAGTACTCTTGCTATTATTTCAAGCTGCTTTCAAATGGCTTATCTGTGAGTGCTCCTTTCATTGCCACAGTGTGTGTGTGTGGTGGGGTTTCTTTTCATTTTTGACTAGCTACTCCCTTTAGCGGTGCAGTCACCTTAGTAGGAACCATCACAGCACAACAAGGAAGTAGATAAAACTTCTTCCCAGGGCTGGTGATGTGTTTGTAGGTAACGAGCCCATGGCTGAAATCACCTTACTTTTACTCTGGATGCTTTCTACTCTTCTGTCAAACACTGTGAGTGACAGAAGTTACCAAGTGCTTATTGGATTCCTATCTGGCCTCCACGTCTCTAAGAGTAGATACTATTTATTGGATTTCTTTATTTGAAATTAACACTGTGTTTGGAGTAATGATGTATACAGATCTGCCATAAACTGCTGTGCCATAAATTACAAATAATTCAAAATAATGTATTTGTTATCAGCAATTGATTTAATTTTTATAGTTTAGAAATCCAACATACCCTTGCAGAAAAATCAAGAAATAATACCTTTTTATAAAATTTATTGTAGGTGTATACACACATATCTTGATACCATTGCTTTGATTTTTAGCACAGTGTCCCCTGCATGAAGAGATTCTGGTACAAACCAAACCATGCATACAATGCCTTTGTGTATGTGCTGGAAGGCAAGGTTAGGACCATATTTCTGTGAAATGCACCGATGTTAAGCAATGCCAGAAAAGAGGCAAATAGTTTTGAGAGCATACTTGAGAAGTAAGAGCTGCCTCAGGTACACCAGATAACCCCAAACTGTCTTTTGATGTGTCTATTGATCAGGCATAGCTAGAAGTCTGCAGCATTGTACCTTTTGTAGATTGCATTGATTTTACACTTGCTGAGAATTTGTCTGTTCTTGATACAAAGAAGTCCCCCAGTGCAGGGCAAGAAAAGAGGGAGCATCTGAAACAGATCTGTATGAACAGGTGCCAAATTAGTTCTTGTGGGTAGAAAAGGCAGAGATAAGACGTTAATAGCATATTGTTCAGTCTAAAATTGTTGTCAGTGTGTTTTCAGCTAACATGTAGACAAAAGCTAGGTATGTGAGATTTCCCCCAGGAAAATTCACTGAAAAATGTGAATAGTTGTACACAAATTCTTGAACATATACTGAAGGAAACAAATAATAATTTAAGCATACAAACAGCCAAAAGTTTCCTTTAGTGAGGTTACATGAAAGACTTACATTCAATCTTGTGGATATATCAGAAACCTCATTTCACTAAAACTAAATACAGTGATTTGAAATGATGGAAATTCAGGCCTGGTACATAGCAATGGTCTCAGATGATTTGGGAAAAGCAGACAGTGAAAACTCTCAGAGAAAGGTTTTAATGGAAAACTGAAAGAGTCTAATTACCATTAGAAATTGGCAGGGCATTTACAATGCTTCAGGATCCAAACAACAGTACAGTAACTACATCAACCTTAGAAGGAAGGAGATAGTAAATTGAAAAGTTCTTTGGTAGAGCTTAGATGTAGTAAGAAGGCACAGAATAAAATAGATGAGGAGATGCTATAAGTCCGATTAGAGCTCCTCAGTGGGCATTTTCAGATTGATCGGCTAATTGTAATGGTCTTGCCTCCCCCTGCCCTTAATTTTGCAATAATGCCAGCTAATTACCCCAATGAGAATTAGAAAGGCTGTATAATTTAGATTGCCACAGATGGTTTCCAAGCATTTTGTAAGCATGAGGTAAGAGTCTTGAAGTGAAATGGTAGGTTTGAACTGTAGTGAGCACAGGTTTTTGCTGGACCCCATAGTGGGTGCTCTGGAGGTGTAGTTAGATTTTCATGGTACATGAAGACTTTCCCAATGATAACATAAAAACATGTGATTTTCTTGTGTGGACATTGAAGATCCAGGAGTGTTTACTCTAAAACAAGGATCTGTCTTAAATTACTTGTCCAAACAAACTTCCTGTGTACTTTGAGTGGGTTACTAGACTGTCCAAACATACATTTTCAGTTGTGTTTTAATTGTCCTTTTCAGTTTCTGGACCTCTCCATACTGTTCTTTCCCTGCCTCCCCCTTGCACAAAGAAGTAGGTAGTTGGCTGTATTTGTCATCCAGCAAGAAACACTCTTGTCACCAATGGTGAACTTGTGCCACTGGTCTCCAAACTGGCAGCTATCATTTGTGGAAGAGCTCTTGGTCAGTAGAAATTTAAACGAACAAATCCTGCAGCATGAAGATAAGGCAGGGTAGTGGCTTGAACAGCAGCCTGTCCTGTAAAATGGTTTGTGCTCTTCTCTGGAGTCTGTGTGACTCCTGTGAGCGGTTCAGGTGCTTCTGAGAGCTTGTCCTTTGGACAGCCTCTGTGCTTTTGGGTAGAGAGGGAGAGATGCTGATATGGGACAAAGATCTGCTCTATCCGAAGTTTCCTTCAGCTGTAAATGTGTTCTTTAAGGACTTCTTATAAACTTCCAGCCCAAGTTCTCATAAAAATATCACCTTCTTCTGCCTGAGAACTGAACTGTCTAAGACAGTTTGGTTGCTGCTGCATTTAGATGCCCTTTTCCCCAGGTGAGAGCTTAGCTGGTTTGCTTGACTGTAAGCAGACCCATTCATGCAACGTAGACAAGTTAGTAGTGGAGGATTCTATCACCTCTGATTTTACTTATATGAAACTTATGGGTCACGTGATATTTAAACAGTTCATCCTACAAACTTGTTAGAATAAATGGCTCACCACCAATCATGGAGAGAAACTGGTAAGAAAATCAGTGGCTAAACTAGGTAACATTTTCCTTGTTCCAGAATTTACTTGGTCGCTTGAGATGATACCTGAAAGTGCTTTGTATTCCCTCTTTCTGAAAGACGTGTAATAATACGACATGTGAGTATTTACTTAACACACAAATAGACAGTTACAATGGTTTAGTCTGTTTTCTGAGGAAAATGTCCAAATATTCTGATTTTTGTAGATGTCAGATTCTGTGGCGTAAATGATATCATCTGCTTTCCATAATGGCATCTTTAAGAGAAAGAGGGGTCAAAACTCTTATGCTCATGGCAAGAGTTTTTTTTTGGCTGCAGTCAGAATGTCACAAGAGTTAAAAGCAAGCCAGAATGAGAAGAAATCCTGATAAAAGATTAAAATATCCTTCTTTAACCTTTTCTAAACGTGTCTGTCTGATTTGAAGTAATTTCTGAAAAAATATATTGAAACCCATGTTACCTGAAGATGGAGAGTGCCCGAAAGTAATTAGCAGGAACCATAAATTTTCAAAAAAGTCAACTATGACGGATATTTAAACACAGTTCTTCAGAGTAGTTTAGACATGTCATCCTTACACAGTAAATGTGAAAATAATTCTAATATCTGGATTTTATGACTGGTAATCCAGCATTCTCCTTTATTTCAACAGACTTCACAACCATGCTAGGTCTGAAACAACTACTTGTTATAGGAATAATTGCTCACTCTTTTTCCCCATGCATCTTTCTGTATTCATGTGTTCTCTTATCTTTTTTTTTATTATTATTATTATTCTTTGTTTGATACTTGTATAACACATAAATATTAGAGTCTTAGTCTCTAACAGGGAATCTTAAACCCAGTGGAAATATGAAAATAATAGCAATCTATCTTGTTATCAATCTAGTTATGCGTTTGTAATGCTTACTGAAATATTTGAAATAGTAGAAGATTCTTGACAAGCATTGTCTCACCAAAGTCTGTTCTTGGTAAAATAGATTAATGTAAAACTGTTTCAACAGATTAATATAAAACTGTTTCCAGAGAATAGCTATCAATGCTTTGTATAGAGAGGAACATTACTTGCATCTCACAAGAAATAATTTCTTTCTTCTATTCAGTACTGCTAAACTGAAAGATTCTTGTGCTAGTTTTAGGTTCTACACCTGTGTAGAATGGAGAAGTCTACTAAGAAATACGAATTTAGAAAATTGACCATAGGGAATGTTGTAGCAAAAGGGCTTATTTCACCTGCAGGGATGATTGATGTGAAGTTAGTAACTCTTGAAATATCTCCCCTGCAATGGTTAAAAAAGTGGAAGGAAATGATTGTTCTTTTTTATATTGAGCAAGGGGTAAGAAGTAATAGGTTTACACTGAAGCCAATATGATATCCATATTAAACATCAGGAAACAGTTTTTTACCACAAGGACAGTGAAAAGTTTGTTGAGGAGGTTGAAGTGTTTCCAGTATAGGAAAATTTTAGAAAAAGTTATGGTAGCATCTTTCAGGAATGGATTAGGCAGAGTTATCATTTCTTAATTCAACGAGTTTTTTCCAGTGATTTTTTCCCCCCTTTGTTTGTGGGGTGATGTTCTGTTTTAAATTATAGAGATTTAAAGTAATACCTGGGTTGTACTCCTTTATACATTGTAGTTAAAGCATATAATAGCAGCATTCAGTCTATATCATAGTCAATGAGATGTTCCATTGGAAACTTATATGAATATTTTATATGTATGAATATATATATATATAATCGTCCATCTATATTTCTGTTGTGAAGGACTACAAGAAGTAACATAAAAGGGGTGGAGATGTCATTCCTGCATCTGTGTCCATTAATGTAGGAGAAAATGTGTTTACTTAATGCCATACCTAAAGTCTTGAGACAGATTTATAAAAATTTTTAAGCTGAGGTTTTTTCGTGTGAAAAAAAATTCTTTCTAGAAATGAAGTGGTGTAACAATGAACTGTTCAAGAAAGAGCAAGTTTTAATTTGAGAGTGCTGAAACATATGATTTGGCAGTGCTGAAAGAAGGTGTTTTAAGAATGCTAAAGGGAAAGGAAAAGTCCATGTGTGCTTG
The DNA here is from genome assembly GCA_013400375.1 of Thinocorus orbignyianus. Lineage (NCBI taxonomy): Eukaryota > Metazoa > Chordata > Aves > Ciconiiformes > Thinocoridae > Thinocorus > Thinocorus orbignyianus. The sequence goes on along the minus strand of VXBW01005782.1, from coordinate 246,279 downwards.
GTTTGGCTTTCGATACAAAAGATTGAACTTCCTGTTCAAAGCCAGTAATTTTGAAGAGCAGCTAGTTCAACTGGGATCCAAATTTTCTGTTGCCAACAGAAGTATGTTTAACCAACGTTAGTATCATTTTTGGTGGAGGGATGGCTGCTTTAGCTAGGTTCTACCTGACATGACACTGCTTGAACACCTCATTTCCTAGTGTGACTCGTAACTAAAATGAATGGTTTGTGCATACTGACAGGGTTGCACTGGAAGTATCTCAGTCCTATTTGCAAATAAAATAGTAGCTGATTCTTTAATTGGCTGTTCATATATTCCTTTAACCAGCAGATCTCCTCCTGAAGTCTTTAGGTATATGGCAAAATTATGATTTAATTTATCTGGCTACTTTATTCTGGGCAAGTAATTTCCATATTTCTCGGGTCCAACACCATACTTTTACCTAGGTAGATTAATTTAATTAGTGCTAGGTTTTCTTCATGTGTTTGGCATGTGTTGTTTGTGATAGCCTTTTGGTTCTTGTTATTAAGTCAGTTTCTTTTAATCAGTTGATTGGTTTCTAATTTTCTACTGTTCGTTACTATTTGTTGTGGACATTATTCCCCTTTGCCAGGCTCTTGGGTAGCTGTGGCATACACCTGTGCATATGACTGACTTTGGATTCTGGAACATTGGTGCATAGCTGGGGATGCCAGTCGAGCTGGAGAAGTGCTAGGGGAAGGCATATATTTCATTAGAAAGAAATATAATATGAAAAAATCTATATAAATTCTATCTGTTTTATATTACAAATGTCAATTCACAATAATCAGAAGAAGAATTGCCAAATAAGCATTAAAACTAAAGGCAAAAGAATATGAGCCTTGCAGCACAGAATTGGCTCCTGACAGGCATGCTTCATATGACAGGCAGACCTTTAGACTGACCAGGTATGGCTTGCTTTGTGATTGCATAGCTACTTAGTTCCCCAATGAGCGTCAAAGGACCTTAGTGCATGTCCTTTGTAAATGGAAGTAGGATATATAATTTACTTTCCTTTTTCCGTTTGCTCATTGACTCTTCCAGAGAAATAGATTTTGGAAAGTGTGACTTCCCTTTACAGGAGACGCTTACGCTCTTCCTTAATTATTGTATCAATCCGCATTAGTTTATTTAGGACGTTCCTCATTCCTGTATCTTCCCTAAAGCTATTAAAACCTTCTATATATTTGCTATCAAGGCAATTTAGTTGCTTTCTTTCTGATAGAATTGATAATTTGGATGCTTTATCCCCAAGTGTATGAAGATTTTAGGCAAATAACAGTGATTAGTCACTGTCCAACCTGTTAGTTTGTTCTACTAGTATTTGTACTGATGTCTTAATTTCAAACAATTCCTCCCATCACATTCTTTGTTTAAAAAATAATAAAAATTTGACACACGAGCAGTCTGCATGATAAATCCATATATGAGAAAATTCTTTAGCTTTTTTGCTGTATACTGTCTCCTCTGGTAGTTCTTTTTATTTTCCCTTTTTAATTTCACCACCTGTTTATTCTCTCTAGTGGTGCTGTTTTCTTGAGAAAAATGGTTGTTTACTAATTTTCCTGTCATCTTAAAGTTGCTTCTCAATCCCTTTGGGCTAGCCTAGTGTTTGCATTTAAGCTGTTAACATTTATAATCTTCCCTAGTACTTGATTTAGTCATGACTTCATCTTCTGCAAGATAGCCTTCCTACTTCCCAAGGCTTTCTTACGTGGCTTTTCAGAGAGAGTATCTTTTATTGTCTTTGTGAACCTTTTTAGACAGGTGAAATGCATTTCCATTGGGCCTACAGTACAGTGTCTATAAATAGAATCTGGTTTGTGTCTGGGTAGTTTCATCTTTTAGATGGCTTTTTATCTTTTGAAGAGAGCTGTTACTTTTGTGTGCTTTTGTTTTGTTTTTTTTTTTAATTAAAGCACCACTACAGTTTATTTTCTTGCTTACTACACTTGTAAGATATAGACTCCGGGCACATTATTGTCACAGGTACCAAGTGGATCTTCAGGTATGCTTTGAAAAGTTAGACCAGTGCCCAGAGGTGCTTCTCTTCTTGTGATGACCCACACTGCTTCCTTCGTGTATTTCTCATCCAAGGCAGCTAGAAATTCAGTCTCAGCATCACAACTGAATGTGATAATTGCACAGTCCAGGTGGGGGATAACTAAAGTTTCCCATTGCTGTTCAGTTTTCCTGGCCTCGTTGATCTCTCATAGCATGCTACAATCACTGCCACTTTCCTGTCTGGGCTGTTGGTGTGGCTGATGCTTTCTCTGCTATAGAAGGACTTAACTAACTATAATACATACACATACTGAACATGTGTACATATATAATGTGTACATATATCTGTGTATATGTATGCACACATTATATCAGGCACAGAAATTAATCAGCTACAGAATTAAACTAGAGCTTGCTTCATATACTGCAGTTTCCTTTCATTTCTCAGAGCAAAACTGCGTGTCAGGTAAGTGCTGAGAATTATCAGCAGGTTTAAAATTACTAGTGCTATCAAATTCCTTTTCCTGGATTCCTGGCTTTGTGAACAGCAGTGTCCTTGCTGTAATTTTAAAGTGACCTTTTATGCTTTCAAGAAGAAAGAAGACAGCACCTCAAAAAGAAACTGTACTTTATAATCCTTGCATCTTTGATGTTTTACTTCGCATTTATCTTCTGTATTTGTTTTTCATATCATTTTCCTGACAAATTTCTTATGCTCTGTTCTTTAAGGTAGGAATCTTTTCTCAGCATTGATAGAGAAAAATTTTGTCTGTTGGGGTTCTTGTGTGTTTTGTTTAATTTGATATTTAGGACATTTTTCATTCCTTTGAAAACAGTTACGTGTCTGTCTGAGTATGTATTACTTTAAATGATTGCTTGATCAGCTAATGATTATCATATATTCAGTTGTTCCTACCATCATTCTTAGAAGTTTTTCTAGCATTTGGAAAGATGTTGCACAACAGGGAATGATCAAAACTCAAAGACACAGCACAACAAAGTAGAGATGTGCCAAATTACCCAGAGACAATTTGGATGGCTGGCAAGCAGGGTAGCCTGCCGGTTTGTGAACAGTGTAGGTAATTTGCCACTCAACTCTCCTCTATTTGCTTCAATAAATTGTAGGGTACTTAGTACCCCACTATCTGTTATCTATCTGTCTATGTTTCTCTGCACTGTCAGTGTCTTGACAGTAGTTCTGCTTCATTTTTGTCTGCATCTCTGTCTTTCATTCTCAGCTTGATGGAAAACCTTTAAAAAAGAGGTGTGTGGTGTTTGGGGGGCTGGGATACAAAAGTTTAGACATCATAGTGCGTGTAAAAGCCACAGTTGAAAATTAATAAAAAAGATTAATCCAATACACCTAAAATATAGCAATACAATGTGAAAATAAATCAACAATAAGTTCTCCGAATGCAACTAGGAAGAGTGCTTAATTTGTACAATTTTCAATTAACAGTCTCATAAACTAGGTGTTCTAAAATGTAAACCACATCTGTGCTATACAAAGATTGTTTAACAGTTCTGGTTAATCATTCTCCATACACCAGAACTGCAACTCCATTTGAAAAGGTAACAGGTTTTGCTTACTGTATGAAGTAAAGAAGAATAGAAATTAATAACATGGTGGGCAAGTTGGAGGAAAAAAGGAAAGAGAAATCCTTAGATTTTTTTTTTTTTTCTTTTTTTTTTTTTTTTTTTAAGTTTATGTATATGTTTAAGCTGGTGTGATAGTTTCCTTTTGCTTTCCTTTTGTATTGGTGACATCCACGTTCAGCATGGACCTTGCAGCAAAAAAGACTGATGCTGCTGGTTTTATGGAGGCTCCTGAAAGAGAATTTCTAGCAGAATGGATTATTGTGGCAGAGGATTTTGAAGTTAAAGCCTTTGTTGTTCTGTGAGAAGTGAAACAAATATATTCTTATGGTATTTAAATGTACAAATGTAAATTTTGGACAGAATTTTCAGTATTGCATTCTTAGAGTATATTACCTGTTACTTGTCTGTTAGATGGCATACAGTGTCATTTTATTCCAGTAAAAATAAGTAGTAAATACACATGTATGTGTTTTTGGAAATGCACAAAAAAAATGCATTAAATCAGGGAAATAACTTGTTTCGTGTGAATTTTTCATTCCGCAAAATCATATGTGGTAAGAGATGGGAAACAGCACATCTTAAAATAAGGAGCTATGCAGTAAAGGGGAAGAGTTGGAGGAATGAGAAAAGGGATCACTCCTCCAAATGTGCTTGCCAGGTAAAGTTAGTTTAACAATATATATGCACGTTATTCATACATATTCATACTAATTTTGGGAACTAATTAACATATTCATTATTTTCCAAGAATTCATTACCAAACCCTACCACCCTCTCGGAACCCCCTTGTTCTTCAGAGATCAGTTCCTTCTCCAAGATTACACGCATACATGTCTAAAAACAGCTGTCCTGCTACTTATCGTACCCCTGCAGCTGGGTAGGCCCCTGTTTGTGGTCAGCCAAGTTAGAAAAACTCCCAATATTTGCTAACTCACGCTATGCTAAGAGCGGCCTAGTTATGTCCAGTAAACCTTCAAACCATACTTCAGCCTTATTTCTTAATTCACTGGGACCTGGAAAGGCTTTAGGTCTTTAAACTACCTGTACAAAGTCTGACTTCTGTAACATTGTTTAGAGAAGCCTAAATTAGCACTGCTGACATTAAGTGAAAAATGCCATTGCAACAATGAGCATGTGAAGCTACATCTGCATGCTGGAACTAGGATATTCTTTAATGCTTCTACTACTGGCAGACCAAAAATAACTGCTTAACTTTAGAGCCAGTCACACTGCTCACGAGTACCTACGCAATTTGAATTTATAGTTGGCACTTTGTGTGCCAAGAAATGCACTCACAGGGACAAGAGCAATTCCAAAAGCTGCAGGACCAACACTTCTCCAGAAGGACACACTGTGTATGTGTAGGTTGACCCTGTGTTGCATATACTGTTGCTCAAACACGTCTGCGACATTGTGAGTTCTGTCTGTGGACACAGAAATGTTTGCAAGCCTACAGTGATTTCTGGATACTCAGCAGTCAGGCTTTACAAAGGACAGAAAGTTTGCAGGTTGTTCCATGCAAGAAGGTGGCAGTATCCAGCCAGAAATGATAATTGCTTACCAGATTGAGTGGACAGGTCTGCAGATACGACCTCAAAGATGTATGCAAAGAATATTGGACGATTCTCACTGTTCGTAGGAATGAGCATTACACTTCATCACTTAAAAGTCAGTTGTCTAAAGCTATGTAATGTTCTTTTAAACCTTGTGAACCCTGCATGTACCAATAGCCTCATTGCTGCTTTGCTAAATAAACTTATTCTTTATATAAATAATAACAATAATAATAGGAAATCCATATAACAAAAAAAAAATATATTTCCTGTGCTTTCTTCCATGTTTAATGATATATAAAACTTCAAAAGATATTATTGTTATATTGTTAAGTGAGGTTTTTGTTTGTATTTGCTTTTGGACAGCAAATCATTAGTGAAAAAGAATGTCACAGGATAATTAGAAACCGTTTTCTCTTTCAAATGTAGCTTCTGCGTCCCTTCAGTATTTCTGCGAGTAAGAGACCATTATCTCATCTCAGCATCCTGTATCATTGCTGGGCTCTCCTAATGGAACTGGAATTTCTGCTGGAATCTAGGATATGACTAACAAGAGGCTCACTGAGCAATAAGGTTCCAATTTCTGAGTATGGGACATCGCTTCAAAGACTCTCTTGACAACTGTAAACTTCTTTTAAGCAAATATTGACATACCAGTTTGAAAAGTAACGAAACCTCTTTTCTTCCTGCAATATGGAGCAGTAAAAATGATGTGTGGAGTTTTTTTGGTTACTTTAATGACTGGAATTGAAGCTAAAACAATGGATAGTTTGATTATACAAGAATTTTAAAATGCATGACTCGGCTATTATTGGCAACTTGGAATCTAGGTTTGCAATTATCTAGAGCAGTAAATTATTTAAAATCAATATGTCGATACTTGGAGTGATATGTGTTTAATATGTGGCTAGACATTTATTTATGAAGATACCTCCTTTTTATTGGTCTGGAAAATGTAGCTATTTAGAAGATATCTACAGATGATCGTCATTTTAATAGCATATGTTTATTACTGAAAATTGTAGATGGAAGCAGCCCAGCACTCCACCTATTTCATAAATCTGTGACATGTGTATATGCTGTAAAAAACTTGAACGGGTTCTTCTGTAGAGTCATTTGGAATGCAAAAGTGTTTTAGGTGTTTTTTTAGAAACTGAATACAAGAGTAGCATGGCACATATGTAAATACATTTATTTACAAATGTTGGATTATTTTTCTCAAAATAGAAGGATCCGCAAAAAGTTACATTATTGTCCTCAAACCATTTTTGAAATTAATTTTCTCTTTAAAATATTGTATTTTTGACAGTATTAAGTGTCATCCAAAATACAGATATCTAGATGTTCTAAACAGGTTTTTACTTTAATTGAAAACTCAGTTTTGCACTGAAAAAATAGAACTGATGAGAAATTACAGTCAAATCTCTTTCTTACTGTTCCCTGCTTCAGCTTTTTGTAGCGTGTGACTGCAGTTAGACTACTGGACTTACATATGACTTGATAGTTTGCTTATACTTTAAAAGGGAGAGGAAATGCTAGATAATAAAGTGATAATTTTCAACGCTGTTTTTTATTAATTAGCAGGATGCAGTTGACAGTGTTGGAATTTAGGATTATTAATACCACTCAATGTATATGACAAATGTTTTTCTTTACAGTAGTTTCACAGTTTCTAATTTCGCACCTATTTTTTGAATTTCATTAGAGTGGAGGAGAGTACTCTCCTACAAGTCTGACAGTAGCATGCTCTGCTTTTCATGGAGAACGCCTGCTCATTATTTCTTCAGATGGTTGCTTTTGCTTTAAGTGAGCTTTTTAAAATCTATTTTTATTCTTCCTCAAGTAGAGTAAACTTCAAATAAGTGAAACTTCTTATCATATTGCCTTTCTCGACATGGTCTGACCTTTTTTTGTCCTAGTCTAGTAATTTATGTGTTTATTTAAAGTGATTCCCAGAGCTGGGAATAATTAACAAATAAGGAATAGGAGTAGTTTTTGTTAAGTGTTTATCCAATGAATTTGAGAAATATCTTGCTTGTTTGGTTTTGTTGTTGTTGTTGTTGTTTTTTCCCAAGAGTCTTTACATCTCAAATCAAAATCCTTCAGCATTTTACTGTAGAGTGAGTTCAGGACCTCATCCTTAAAGCTTGAATGCTCTATTTATAGTAGAAAATAAAAGCATGCATCAGGCATGTATGGACGGGGGAAACAGAAATCTTTCTCTTTTTTAATAGTAATTGGGAAAATACTTGACTACTTGATATATGGAATATTTTTATATATTTTTTACTGTTTTTCTGTTTTTCATTCTTCATTGTACATATGTTCTTAAGATGGCAAAGGTATGCAAGGAGGTAGTGATGGCTTTTTTTTTAGTGAAAGTAATTTTGGAAAGTAAGTACACTGGTATATTTCTTGGTATAGGACTTTTTTTTTAAGCATATCATCAACATTCCTAGATTTTTTTTTCTGTTTGAAAAAGGAAAATTTCCTAAAGTCTGTATTTCATCAAGGCATGTTTCAATAGTTAATTCTGCTGTGATTCCAACTGATTTCTATATAGGGACCAGAAAATTGACAGTAATTGCACAAATGTGAATACTGCTTGCTCAAACTTCTAAAATTTGCATTACTGTAAATGTAATCATAGCTAAACACACAGAACTAAAGTTAATCTCTCTCTGTAATTTTAAGAGAGAATTTGCCTTAAAAATTGGTATTGTGTCCATTCACTCTAAATTCCTACTTGCAGTCCGGTGACCTAATCACTTGAGAGTGCAATTCAAGGGAAACATTAAATTTTGGAGTCAATATTGGCTTCTAGAGGGAATGACACAATGTGCACAGGAAAGGGCCGGGGGCGAGGGTAACTGGGTTGGAAGATCTGTGTCCCAAGAGACCGTCAGCACTTCTTTCAATCTTACAGACATGTACTGCATCTTTTGTAGACTACTGCATCAAAACTGCTTGATGGCAGAAGTGGAAAGTATAGTGGCAGCAGTAATTTCCCTGAAAGACTGAGAAGGATGAGAAGAAAGTTCGTTTCTTAAAAAAAAAAGGGGGGGAGAGGGGGGTAGAGGAGTGGTGGAGGGATGGGGTGACACACAACACAAAAACAGAGCTTTGGTCTTAATTCCCATGTACCTGTCAAAATTCACAGAACAAGAGCAAATGTCCAGCTATGAAAAGGAAACAAAAATAAAGAAAAAAAAATATATTTTCTGTTCACATTCTGTAGCTTTGCTCTTCCTTTCAGGAGTTTTGCTGTTGAAGCGCTAGTGCAGCTACTCCTTGTAGTGGTAGAGGATTGGTGTTGGACTCCAGCAGCAGGCACTGACCCCCACCTGGAAGCCCCACCACTGTTCTATCCATCAATAAGAGCAAAAACCTGCTGATGTTGTACAGGCATTCAAATAACGAAAAAATTAAGAATGCAAAATTAAACATATTTATAGTTCAAACTGTTCACTTCCTGAACTGAAGGAATGAGAAAGTTCTCACCTCTTAACAGATCTTTGAAAAGCAGATGAGGAATTTTATTGCTGGCTTCTGCTCTGAACAGTCACCCTAAATCTGTCTTCTAATTCTTCTAAAGTTTCAAAATGAGACCACATCAATATTCAGTTCATAACTCTCCTAAGTATATAGCTTTTTTCATTAAATTGAATTTTTCTACTGAGGTACAATACAGTCCATTTCACTTTAGCTTTTTTCCAAATAGAGCATACAGAATATAGCACGGGATGGTTTTATTAGCGGCACATTGAGAGCAATTAACACTGCAATTGAATCTACATCAAGATAACAACAGGCGATTATACTATTTAACAACTGTTAAGTAGTGTTAATGACTAAATGTAGACCACAGGCCCAACAGATTAGGGCAAAGTGAAATTCAGCAAGCACGTAAATTAACAAAAATAAAATGCATAATTTAGAAATATTTGCCATTGCAAATCTGCAAAGTATTTTAGAATGCACGAGTTACCCAAATTTCTTGTAAGTGAAAACACTGCTAGGATATGGGGAGTCATTTTGCTCGAGGTGCTTTAAATCGGGAGGAAAAAAAAAATTAAATTGTATTTGAGAGTGGTCTTTAGATGTGTCACTTTTTTTTTATTTCTCCTCATCCCAGTTTCCTGGATTGATAACTGCTGTTTTAATGTGTTACAAAGAATTTAGAGGCTTACCTGGATGAAGGAATTTAGATGACAGTAGTAGGCAGTCAAGTACCAAAAAAACTATTTAATCCTGGAGTAGAAGCAATTTGAGGTTCACAGCATTTTGGAAAGAAAATACTATGGTTCAATTCAACAAACTAGAAGTGTGTTTGTTTAAGCTGACCTAGCTTTATAGAAAAAGTATTTCCATTCTCTTGATAGAAAATAATTTTTAAAATACCTAAAAATTTGAAATATTCTCTGTAGAATCTTGCTCTAGCGACCACAGTGAGAACAATTTTAGGGTAGTATTCAAGATTGTCATGTTTTCTGCCTGTCTTGTCAGCTGCCCCAATTCATTTATCCAGAAAAGGCAAATAAATACTTTGTTGAAATTCCTTTCTAAAAGCACTTTCTAATTCCTTTCTAAAGCACTTTAATTCACTCTGTGGGAACAGGGAAAATTGAACTGGTTGTTTGGACTTCAGCTATATGAATGTGAGGGCATGGTCCTAGTCTGTCACACCGAGGAAGAGATCCCGCGTGTGTCTGGCGGGACTGGCAGTGTGCCTCTCTCCTCTGACCTACTCCATGTACAGGCTACTAGTGTCATGTCAGTCGTGGACTTCTTGTATCCCCAGCACACATAGCTCCAGTCCTGATAATTAAAACTCTTCATCTAGTGTTGAGGCCGTTGTGCCATGGAAGCAGTGACAAATATAGAAGAAAGCACTGAAGGTTTGTGTAAGGTCTCCAATGTTTGGTTTTTTTTTTATAATAGAGATGTCTCCCTGTAGTTTTTCTTATGATGCTGACAGATTTGAAGGTTTTTCTTTTGGAATTACAGTTGCGACACATTGACAAATTATGCTACTTAATTTTTTCTTTTTCTTTCACATATCTCTCCTTCCGTGCAATTTTGAGCTTCTGCTAAAATCTTTGTGTAATCAGTTTTAGAATTTGACCACAGGGAATTAGCTGAAATTGCCTACTTCAGGCAGCATTCTGGGTAGTTAAGTATCCATTTAGCATGGGCCAGATCCTAAAAGATCTTCAATTGCTTTTGAATGGCAAGTTCCATAAGGAGCAAATGAACGCTGATGGGTTATCAGTTCAGATAGATGGGAATGGAATAATGGAAGGTGTGAATGATTCATTAAAAATACCACTTTTTGTGTTAACTCCAAGCATGCAGTAACCCACTCGGAGTCTAGGCCATGCTTTCCATCTGTTAATTCCGTGTTATTAAGGTTTTGATTTCTTCAGAAAACAGATGGCTATCAACTTAAACAGGTGTTCACATTGCAGTTTTTAAAGTTTAAATGCTGAACAGGTAGAACTTGAGGTTCGCTTTGCTACAAAGGGAATTAATGCTTTGAAAGATGTGCGGGTAGAGAACAATCTGGAGGGAGGAGGGTCAAGTAATTCACTAGAAATACGCTTGCACACACTTACCTATGGACCTTTGTCATCACAGACTGCAAGGAAGGATGACAGCAGAAAGATTTAAGGGACCACAGTTTCTTTTGAACTCCTGTCCTGTAGCTCGTTGAGAATACACACCAGAAAAACGTGAGCTAAATGCATTGCAGTAAGTGAATGAGGAGGATGTAGGGAAACATTTATCATTCAGTGATTCTTCACATTTTTGGAGTGGCTCAGCATGTTACCACCTCATTAGAATGCAAGCATGCAGGAATAGACTTCCTTTGGATGAAACAAAATCTTGTTCAGATTTTGTAATTTGTTGCTCCAGTAAGCAATTGTAAAAGTTCTCCAATTCTGCAAAAAAAAAAAGTTTGCTAAAATAGGGTGGACGATGTCTAATATAATTTAACTATAAAATGGCATAGCATTACCTTTGATACTGAGGGCCCACACTGTTTTGCAGCATAGCTTCTGTATAACTTCATTGTTCAGCCAGTTTTGCATTGATAATAATATAAAAAAGTGTCGGTAAATAATGCAGCAGGATTGGGCTGTTTTTACACGCATACGATTTTCTCTCTACACTTCTCATCAAAGATTCAAGGAGCCCCTGCTATAGTGAGATTTCAGTGTGAAGACCCTATTATTTTTTATTATATATATTTCAGCATATATACTAGTATTCACTGAACAGGTAAAGAATTTAAATTAGCGTATACCAATCAAATGAACAATATGGATTCCTATGAGGCAAAATCTTTGCTTGTTCATTTACTAATTAGCAGATAGATGCATCTCTATGCAAGTTCCAAAAAGGTGTAATAGCACTCTGATTTACTCTCCTTTTTGGGCTCTTTCACCTTGTGGCAATTAGCAAGGGAAAGATCAGTAGGTTACAATATCTCAGCCCCCTCTCTTTCTTTTCATAGTGATGTGCTCTGAATGGTTGACAGGATAAGTAATTGAACAAAACCTTGACTTCCTTTTGGACACAGTTCCAGATTACAGGATGACATTGCTCTCTACCTTTCATGACCACCTGTAGAGTATTTTCCCTCAAGAGCAGAAAGTGAAGCAGAATTACTGACAGGGACATTATTAATCCATAAATACATGAGGCAGTGCCGTACAGCGAGGTACTAAGGATTGCTTCTTTCTGATCTAGGTTTCTAGTCTGTATAGACGGGATGCTATTGAATTTTTTGAGACATCTCAACTGTAATTAGAGTTTCAACACTAGCTGATGAAAGCCTGGATGTGCTCATATTTACTAACCTACTGTGTGAAGAATAACAACTGGTTCGCTAAGGTACTAGTAAACATGGAACAGTGAAAAGTTATTTACTATGTACTTCTCGTACAAAATCTTTTGTACGTTATGTTTGAATATGCATAGCTAAGAGTAAAGAAAAATTTTACCTTGTTATTATTACACAATAAGCTATTGAACATTTGTTGAATATTTGTAGGATTGACGTACTATTGACACTTCTCTTCTAGGCTTTTTAGCATCATAAAATATTAGACTTTAATCCATTCACTGACGCATGAAGAATTTATCTACGTTAGCAGTTTGGTTTGCTAAAGGGTACAGATTTGCTTTGTATCTGTCCCTGGAATCTTCTAGCCCTCAGCTGAGCACACTGAGTGTGCTTGAGGTGTGGTTCCTTCATATGGAAAAAGGGTGAAACTACATGGATACAGGGTCCTCCTGCAGCTAGCGCTCTGTGCATGCTGATGGATACACAGGGCAGATCGCAGCCAGCACAGGCTTGATTTCCAGTAAAGACGGAAACAAGGTCTGTGGTCTTGGAAACTGGGCACACTGGAGCAAACTGAAGATCTCTCCCCGTTATACCAAAACATAGATTTCCTGTAGGCATCCCAACATACTCGCTGGGGACTTGGCTCAGTTCTGAGGGGAGGGTTCAAAAGTCGTGTGTAGGAGATAAATATTATATGGTGTGTTTATGCTATGTTAAATCCAAAAAGCTCCTTCCTACTCAAAAAGCCTCCTTAATCTGTTGATGAGGCTGTAGAGAAATGTAATAGAGCCTAAGAACTGTAAAAGACTGCCAAGGAGGTATTTAGAAAATTCTGTATGTAATTGTATGGATTCCACAGTTTGCATCTGGATTTCATTACAGTTGATATAGTTTCTTGGGATTTACTTGATTGTTTCTTTTGCTTTTAAAAATGGGGTAAAAATCAATTTAATATTGTAGGTGTTACTATGTAGTGGAAAGACAGAGCTAAAGGAAAAGAGAGGGGTTTGGAATTATTATGCTCCACTTATTTTCCAAATGAGTTGTTTTCTTGTGAGCTACCATAACAGTTAGATGCTAGGGGAAGGAAACATAAAAAATCTATTACCCCTCTAGTCAACTGAACAATAGGATTATGTACACAGGAGCAGATGCCTTTCAGTTGTTGAGTGATGTAGTTGATGTTTGCTATTAAGAACAAGAAGACTAAGTCTAAGAGGCCAGTGCACTTTTTCATAGGTCAAAGGAAATTTTCCACAGCAGAAGAAAAGCAAAATCCATTTTAAAAGGACTTACAGAGTCATACTAAGAAAGGCATGCGTTGATATGATCCAAGAATTATTGTCTTAGTCAACCTGTGACAGGGAGCAGGATGGTTAATTCTGTACATGCTGAGTCAAATCTCTAGTTGGCATAAATCAGGACATGGCACTTCCCTACTGACCTTCAGTGTTTGAGGATATAGCCTACTGTGCTGGAAAGACCCTCCTCCCTTCTGCTGTTGAGCATCTGTTTTGTTGATGTAGCTTCAAATGAATTTCAGACATGCTTTTAATCTGCCAGGGTGCTGAAGGATGCAAAAGAAGATACAATTTTTTTTTAAGTAATTTTTAGCGATAGAGCCAAACATGTATTTATGCAGATCACTTACTCTCTCGTGCGGTATTTTTTATTGTTCTGCTAATGAGTATGACAGGGTGGATGTTGGTAAACTAGCAACAGATGCTTTGGGTTGAATTTTTTTCTTGAAAATAAAATTATAATATGCAATTTATAAGATTTTATTTAGGTCCTATGCTGTCTTGTAAGCACTACGCTTACAGTAGCTGCTGTTAACACGTAATGCTGGGAACAGAGCTACCTAAAAGAGATGAGTGTTTGTGATGTTTGTCACCCACTACGTTCGCTGCCTTCCCTGGGTGGATCTGAGGGGAGGAGAAGGAACAGGCCAAGTGGGACGTGGGGCTGACTGAGCAGGCTACCCTGGAAGACAACTGGATCCCTGTCTCCTTTGACCACAGCAGGCGTGTGCAGCACAACCTCTGTGCCTGCTGGCTTTGCCTCTTTGCCTCTGTGTGCTTTCTTTTTTTTTTTTTTTAATTTTCAATATCTTCTGTGCTTTGCTTTAGCACTTGATAATTGCATGGCAAATAAGCTAGAAGTACTGGGTCCGGGGTTGGGTTTATTTTTGGTATTTGGGGGATTTATTAAGGATAGTCCTGAAGCTAGCCCTAGCCAAAAATTTGAAGAAGTAAAGCTACATCCAGTCCTTGGCATAATATTGTTACTCTGCACGCAAACTAAAGTGCATTTCGGAAGACTCAAGGCCCAAAATCTGCAGTACATTGATAGGAAAGTGAGGAGGAGAGAGGAAGTTAGAGAAGAAATAGAGAGCAACCTTCAAGCTAGTTCAGTGCCCTAAACAACCACTGTGCTTCACTTATGCTAATAGAAATATAGCTAAATTTCACACTGTATCCCTATTTTACTCTCATCTGAAATATTTTTTACAGTTTAGCTCTGTGATTACCCTTTGATGTTACTGAGGAAAGTGTATATGTAAGAAGCATGTAGGAGAAATCTCTGCTCTAAAAATTAGAAATGGTCTGTAATTAGCATAATTTGTTTGACAGCTTCACAGTATGCCTGTCTCAAAACATATTGATGATTTTTATTTTTTTGATGTTTAATTTTCATTTTGTTCCACTTAGGATACATGCTAAATTGACAGGAATGAAGATGCCTTTACATTAGACATTTTCATATTTGTCATGTATTGGTGTAAATCCCTTGCATGATCACTCCAAAACTGATTCAGTCATCTTTCCCTTGTTCTTCAGAAACAAATATTAAAATCAGGTGGCTTAAACAGAGAAAATTACACATGGGAATGTGGAATCAAAGCAATGTAAACACAAAAATGTTCCTGTTAATTTCTGTTAGTCGTTTCACCAAAATAAATAAAATTTGTAGGCTTTTTGACATTTTTAGCATCAGGACTAAACTTTGTTGGAATAATGCCATATATATTGTATTGTTCCTACAGTGAAGTGTTCTTATGAGTCTTTGACTAATGTTTTGCCTTTTTTTTTTTGAATAAAATAAATCAGGGATTTAGTTTAGATGGTAAAGATAATGAATTGCCTTAAATAAATTGCTTTCATGCTATGGGAAGTAGTGGGTTGGGGCTCCAACTAAAAAAATGTAATATAGGTCAATTAATATGAGATTTTTTCCCCTACTGGACTTGCAATTCATTCTTAATATTTAGGAAGAAAAGAGTGTAATTTTTATTTCATATGTTCTTCTTCCAGTTAGTTAACAAGCAGTTAATTTTTTTTTTCTCCTTCTTCAGGAAACTAAACAGTGATTTGCATCCTACTCCCTTATATTTAATTAACTTGATACAACATTCTGTGATAACAGCATGATAAAATAGTGGAAAATATGTGTTGATTTATTTTGTGTCACTTCAAGTTTTAGTACCTCTCTAGATTATGGTAAAGAGAAGGAAATGGAAATGATACCTAAGGTCCATATAATGAGTCAAAGAGTAAGCATAGTAGGAAAATTATAAAAGTCTTGCTCTTCAGTCTATATTGGAAGATTTGTGAGGATAATAGAATTTTAAGAAAAGTGTTAAAATATAATATTAAACTTTAAATAGTATTTTTTTCTATAGCTTATTATACAGCATGTAAATATTGGTAGTTTAAAATATATGTAAGTGATTCTGAAATGCAGTGCTTGGTAAGAGAATAAAATTTTCAGAAAAACAGTTTGAAGATAACCCTTACAAATAATAAAGATGAGCATTCTTAAAAGGTTAGAGGAAGAGGTGCCCTCCAATTTTTATAAGTAACAGATTAGCAAAACTTGGATCCTCCAGGCAGGCCTAAATCTTTATGTACATAGAGGAAGTTTCAAGCTGCTTGTTAGCAACTGATTATCTCAGAAGCTAGGAGAAGATAGGATGGGATACATAAACTTTTGCAAAGACAAGAACAGATATTTAGTTTCAGATATTGTGACTAGTCCCCTGACAACCACTAAAACTATTGTACGCTTAAATGTAAGCAACGATGTAATTATATAGATATCAAGAGACCTAGCGTTGCAAGGTAAATGATTTGATAAATAATCCTTAAAATGTAGAATTCATCAGTTTTTCACACTTGTGTTCTCTTGAAATAATTGCTTGGGTTCTGGATGAAATGAACACATTAATTTATTTTTCTAAAACATAAAAAAATTGGTGTCAAATTTTATCTAAGGCCTGTCAAGATGCGATGCAGGATGCCTGATCTTTTCTTAATTTGTTACTTAGTGGAAGATAATGCAAAATGAAAGTGTTGTGTCAAATCATGCAGATGACAGACATTCTAATTGGTTAAAAGCAACTCCTCAACTCTTTGTTATTTATACAAAAGGTCCCTTGACTTAGTCATAATTAGTTAATAAAACAACAACAAAAAATATTAAACAGACACCTGAATAAACAAAACAAAAAGTTAGTCACATGTTTCACAAAGTTCCTGAGAGAATAAAACTACTGGCTTAGTCTTCTCTGTAAGGAAATAGGTATTTTCTGAAGATAAAACAAACTAGAACAAGAATATTTCTTACCGAAGCTATAATACTTATTTCAATAAGTCACAAAAACATGGCGACACAATAACTGGTACCTATCTATCATGATTCCTCTTTGGCAAACTGACAACAAATGCAAGAAATTATGATGATGTATTCATATTTTTCATTCTTTAGACATGATAGCTGAATATAAGACAAACTTGCATTGAAACCTTTCACGTTGAGACGCTTCATGTACCCGTGAGAGCACTCTTATAAATGTCTATTTTGACCAGCTGTGTAATGTACCTTTAATCAGTGCATAATGTAGGTACCCTTCCCGTGAGATAAACTTTTACTCTTAGAAATTGCTCCCTGAGGGGGTATATTAAAAAAGTAACACATGTTTTCTGAAGATTAATGCTGAACAAATATGATGTCTACAGCAAGTAAAGAATATGTAATCAAAGTCCCAACCAATTTATGTCTTAAAAAAAAATAAAAAAATAATCCCCTGAAACTGTTTTGTAAAGCAAGGAGAGAAGCCTACAATTTCATATAATGGTACTTCATATGGTGGTCCAACTTTCATTGGAATTCCATGTTAAAAAAATAAGGTAAAAATATTCTATTATTTCTTTCTTTTTATGCTTTATCTATGCTTTACCAGCAGTTATAGTCTAAAGCATTTAGATTTCCAAAGTAGTGACTGTGCTCTGAATATGAAGCAAATTCTTCATAGTTTCTTTTTTTTCCACCTTTATTCAAAATGAAGTATACTTGTAGAATAGTAAAGTTTAGAAATATAGTTACCTATTAAGGATAAAATGTATTATTAATTTAATTGTAATAATGCACTGCTGACTATCTTCTTCCTCCTTTTTCTTTTCTCATAAAAATGGCAAGTAAAGAAAAAACAGAACTGACATGGAAGAAACTTTTATTCATTGCCCTGGCTCCATGAAACTTTTACACTACACTGACAAGAAAGAAGTAACTGTTTGTTCTCTTATATCATACTTAAATCTACAATTTAACAACCCAGATTTGAATTTCCACTTTATTTAGCTAGAGAATGAATGTCAGGAGCATTGTAATTTTTTACAAAAAACCAAAAATGCATTTACCCATTTTTTTAATACCCACACATAACAAGACAGAGCATCAGTATAAAAGAGGATGTAGATAAAGCAATGAATTACCTACCATTTAGATGAGAAATGCTACTAATCAATTTCATTCCTCTACCTTATATATGAACTCACTCAATAGAAATGCATTTAAGTATATTGTTTCATAAATACGATTATAATCAATGATTGACTTTATAATACTGTTACTTATGGTGGTTTAATTCAAAATTACTTAGGGGCAAATTCTAAAAAACATGGTAAAATTACATGGGATTTTGTTCCGAAATCACCCTACTGATACAGGTGGAAACTAACGAAAACTTGCCCTTGCAGATGAATGTGAGGTCTTGTCACTAAATTACCTGAACAACTCTATCTTTCTTTGAATCATACGTTTGGAACACTCAGTTATTTGGTTTAGTCTTAAGAACAATTCGTATGGTATGTGTCTGCATTTATTATTACTTCTAATAATAAAAACCCAGGACAGATGAGGAGTCTAACTTTGAAAACAACTGGAATAATTGTTAGAAATATTGGTTGACAGGAAAAAATCTCTCAGAATGCACCAAGATAGTGAAATGTTTTCATCTTTCCAACATGGCCACTTTTTGTTTCTTGTTCTGCAAGAGGAAGTTAAAAATATTGGCATTTACTAGGATAACCTTTGTGTAACAGTATCACTTGCAGCCTGTGCCTTTCTTGCAGCCCTTTGCCAGACTCTTTCCTGCTGCCAGAAACGGTGTTTTAAGGTGTTTTACAGCTGTCCCAGAGGCCTCTTGGGACCTTTGGTGGCAAAGTGACCTAAGTTTCCGATATTCATCTGGCGTGATTCACAGTGAACTCAAGCAATGAGTTTAGTGCCCACATGCATCCTCTTAAGTGACACAGATTAGGAAAGCAAAGATCATGCTAAACCTCTCAAAAATGAACAAAGTGTCAGTATATTTTGTAAGTGGAAAGGTAGTTAAGAGGCCTGATGCAGTATGGTGAGGAGACATGCTTCACAAAAGAGGTTGTGAAAAGTTTAGAAAATATTGTACACAGACAATTGGATGTTATTTTGTAATTTAGAACTGTAGTTATTGTTTACTTCCAAAATAACATACTGACATGTGTAAAACTAAATCACAGGAACTAGCACGTAATGAAATGAAATTAAACTTAACCTTGGAACTTAAAAAAAATAATCCCCAGCCCCTTAACTGCTGCCATAAATGGCTAACTTAAATATTTTGCTGCATTAATGTCTTCTCAAATGAACTTTGTTTATCCTGTTAACATTTGTGTAGCCTCATTAATATAGTTAATGAGTTGAGCTGACTGTTAAGATGCTCAATTCAATTTACCTATAACATTGTGAATATTTAATCAACCATCGATCTCAGTCAGCAGATCCAAACGTCAGTCAGTCACATCAGATCAATCTTCATACTTTCTTTGCATGCTATCAGTTACTTGTTGAATTAAAGATATTTTGCCGTTTCAAGAAACCACAGAGACTCCTGTTCTGTAGGAGGAAGAGCTTCCAGCTGTCTTCTTCAACATTGCTGACATCCACATCTGCCTGTTCTTGTTTTAATTCCTTTCAATCTACTTTTTTCCTCTGAAGAGGAAGGATCTGGAAACTTAGTTTTATAGATTTCCAGATTTCTCAGGCACAATGTTACTAGTCCAGCTGCCTCTGTAGTACAGGGTCCATTAGAAGCTCAACTTCAGAATTACTCCTTTTGATGGTTCAACAATCCTGCCTATGGCAAAGCAAATGAATTCTGACATTCACTCCATCAGTCTACTACATATTTTTTATCTTCCAGTCCGGAATACATACATTATGCTCTGCAAGAGGTGAGCTTTCCACAGAATACATTATCTCCTTGCTGCCTGATAGCAATGTTAATGACTCTGCTGATTCTTTGAATTTGGAGAACTGGAAACCCAGGATCCTTTCAGATCCAGGCATTTCAACACAACCATTCTGTTCTCTCAAGGACTCATGTCCCACAATTATACCTATTTCAAAGGGAAAAAAACCAATTTTTTTATCTGATTCTCCAAATATGTAGTAGTAAGGTAACAGAGAAAAAAAATACCTCACCCTGTTCATGAATATGAGCACACAGAGAGCTAGGCTTTCCATTTTAAAGAGATAGTCTTGCCTGGTTCTGAAAAGTAATATAATGTCAAGCAACTTTTACCAGAACAACAGAAAACAAAATTCCATACATGACAATATTCCTTGGAATCATCTTTAAAATATTGAAAGGAAATGCACTTGCTAAGGGACATTCTTCAGTTCTTGGTGATTACGACTTACGTGCTTATCGGACAGAGGGAAAGACACGTTTAGTGGTTAAACTCACTGAATATGAAATCTGATATGAAGATTTTTCATAAAATGCAACAGGAGGAGTACTTAAGAAGTCTTCATTGTGTCATAGTGTTATACAAGTGAACACCACAGGTAATGGTGGTTAATACCACTACACTCACCTAAGACAGAGGCAATTTTGTTGCAAGCTGTTACTGTGAAGTAGACAGAAGGAGAATTTGATCCACTTCTCACATCTTTCCAGTGAATACCAAACCCCAATGTTAAAGGGCCTTGGTGGCCTTGTGAATAGCCCTCCAGAGCTCTTGTGCCTGTTGACGTAATCCATCCTAGAAATTTTTGAATATTGCTAATATTTTTCTTCTGTTTCTGTTTACCGAATCACTTAGCAAATTGACTTGAATTGCACTTTTTCAGGAAATCAGACAGTTTTAAAGGTATGGTGAGGAATTGATGAAAGATGTTTCCTTACTATGATAATGTTGTTGATATCCAGCTTAACAGCAACCTGTTAAGCCCATAAATTTGGCTTTGACCTTTAAATGAAGTTGCTTTACCATTGTATTAACCACCACTCAAGCACTATTCATCCAAAAATATTGCTAGTCATTGAAATCATCCAATGAAATGTAAAGGGACTGTATTCAAGATTTTGACAGGAACAGTTTTGCTGACTGGGGCCCAATAGTGCTGTACTAGAAAACATATAAATTCGATCACGATTTAAGCTCTTCTTACTGCTTAATGTTTTTTACAGTATAGATTTAGTAGAGATACCACTTTCTTTTTAGCATTTTTACATTTAAGAATACACTCTGTTCTAAAAATAGAGTGCAGAAACTTCATCTGTCTATTGAAGACATTTCTTTCATGATTTTTTTTTTACCTTTGTTTCTTTATAACCCTGGAATTGAATGAGATATACTGAAAAAGTGAGGAACTTTTCCACTGAAGGCTTGTATAAGCCTTTCTTTCAGAAGGCCCCTAAACTTCATCCAACCACTTGGTTTCCAAAATCTGATCCGCTGCCAACAGATAATGAAAGTATATTAGTAACAATACTCTCTGCAAGGTGGCTGAGGAGCTTGGCTCTGCATGATGACAGGCATTTATCCTGTAGTACTTTCAGTGTGTTCTAAAGCATAACAAGTCAAATAGAAAGACACAATTGGGTTTTCAACATTGCAAAGTTATGCTTTATTTAGAAAAAAAAAAAATCAATTCTCTCTCTTTTGCTTATATTAGTGGATGCGTATACAATTGGAGTTTATTATTTTTTTGTGAAATGGAAATGTTCAGATTCCGTTTAAAATTTTAAACTAAGCCTTTTAAAAAATACTTTAGGGAAACAGGTATCCTCTCCTTCATATTGGTCACATTAGTGTAAAAAGTAGGTATCCAATTAATTTTGTTTACCTGTTGATAGTTCTGATAAAATCACTACATATTAATAAAAAACCCAAAGCCGATCTGTTACTGATCTTTTGAATGATATACAGATTGAGCATAATATCAACCTAAATATTTTATATAGATAGAAATATAAAAATCAAACGAAGTAACTTAACAATTAGTTTGTTTTCAATAGTATTGAACTAGTCTTAAAAATTAGAGCAGGAAAAAATTTGGTTGTCCATGAAGTAACTGGGCCTATTTTAATTTAAACAATCTTTAGTTAGAGGATCTTTAATACTTTTCCTCAAAATATGTTTCGTATTTAGAAAAGACACATCATTTTGAAATTTGGGACTTTCATTTTTTGTTGTTTGCAATGAATGTAGCTTTCGTATTTTACTTCTCCTTTTTCAGACCAAAATTAGTGTTAAATAAGCAGAATGGACATTGGACAATCACATACTTTTAAGAAAATGGCACTATTTTTCAAGCTATTTCAACATAATGATGGGATAAATATTTCTGTTGTCTTCCTTTTACTGTAGTTCTAAACAATATTTTGAAGTGCATTTCTGAGTATTTTCTTCAGGAAGGGTGTAGAATTATACTTTTCTTGCAAAATACAAGACTGCAATTTGTCTGACCTTCTTTCTGTTTTCCATCTGCATACATTAAATGAATGACTCTCCATTTTGCAGCTGAGGGAAGCACAACTTTGAATGAAAAATGTTGCCATTAAAAAAGAGGGAACAAATTGCATAAATTATAAATGACCTGAAGAAGCTGAAATGTACTACTACGTTACCCTGATTATACATGCATAGGTTTTTTGTCATTAATCCAACAAAATAGCATGGCAGCCTGTGGAACTCATGCAGATACAGATCTTTTGGTAAAAAAACACAACTCCAAATGGATTTAAATTTATAGTATTGCATTATGCTTTACAAGGAGAAGAAAGAAAAAGGCTGACTCAATCCTTGAGTTTATACTGTTAATTTTACACATCCAAACAGCTGGCTTTTGCTTTATAATTTCTAAAAGTTTGTATTTTATGGAAATATGTAAAATAAAAAGAAAAAATAGTAACTCTCCAAGCTAGCACTTCAGATTACACTAGATTATAAACATTCCCATTAAAAAACCATCTGCTTATTGCAGCTTCAACTGCATCAAAGAATTTGGCTAATCTTAGGCTTATGAGTTTTTCAATGCTTCTTTGCATGCTTAGGCATTTCATGATTTCAGATCACTGAATACTGATGCAACAATGAATCTCATGAGTAAATTAGCCCATAGTTAGTTTTAAGTGCATTGCATTTATGAGTATAGTTAGAATTATTATAAGACCACAGAGAATATGCAGGCAGAATATTGTCCTTTTTCTAGTAAACTCTGGTAAGAACCTGTATAAAAATACCTTTCCAGCATTTTTTCACTGTCTCTATCAATTTACAGCTCAGGAATTTAAATACCTGCCTTTTGATGTATTCTTCTTCCAAGAATGCCTTCAGTTACCTCTTAAAATTGTAAAATTCAGTTATACCAGTTAGCTAGCCAGGTCACAGCTGAGATCTCCAAAGTGCAAAGAATCATACTTTTGGGTTTGAACTTATTTTTTGGTGGTTTCATCTAATGCCCCTGATATTTTTCTCTGTTGAAAGAAGGACTCAATGAACAGTTGCTGTCGTCCTCCTCGTAATTCATGACTTAAGTTCACTGCTATCAACTCTACTTCTCATAATCTGTTTTCCAAGCTAAAGGTTGCCAGGGTTTTTTGTCGTTCTTCACACTGTAGCTGTTCAATCCATGAGGATTAGTTTTTGTCATCCATATTACCTTTGCTTTATATTTTCTGTACATTCATCTTCTTAAGGCTGGAGATAAAAGAAATGTGCCCTGCACCCAAGATGTGTCTGCATTCTGACTCCTGTATGCTGTTGCAACAGCAGCTCCTCTTTTGTCCTCTGTGCTTTCTTAACAAATTCCAACATTACAAATGCTTTCTTTTATCAAAAACTGATTAAACAAATGATCAAAATCAGGCTCCTCCACTGCTGAGCGTTTTTCTCAAATGCCTAACTGAAGTCGGGTGTTCCTCTACAGTGATTATCGTCTGCTACATTAACGCTGAGCCACTCAGAAACTTTGAAAGTCACTGCAGATAGCCCTTGGCTATATGGACAGTAAATATAATTAGGTAGCCATAGGTAACTTTGTAATCTTGTTTTGCCCAATCTTGCAGGTGATTGTTGAATATTTTTCAACAGCATGTTTGTATGTACAATTCAGGGAATATTATTGAACAGTATTTTCATACAAAAGGAGATTTTTTTGTCTTTTCAACACCATATTTTAACAGATGAAGCATCTCACTGTGTAAGTGGCAGGCACATAGTGTTATTTATGGTCTATGTCTAAATTACTCTGTCATATTGGTTGTAACTGGTAGTATTTTGGACACACTTTCTTTTGGGAATGTCTCTATGATCACTTGAAAGTTGGACAAAAAAAATATCTTCCAAAATAACATTGCTTAGACTACTAAACGAAGATATTTTTTACACCGTCCTCAAGCTCTTTATATCAGACTAGAATTCAAGAGCATCTGAAAATGACATTTGTTCACTCATGTTTTTGAAGTGTGAGGGCTCTCACTGTGGCAAAGATGAGTAGACAGAGCTACTAATCTAGTAGACTACTAAAGCTTCTCTAGTTTCAGTGTTTCCTCTGCTATTTTCAAGCTTCAGGACAAAAGCATTTATATTTCACATTAACAGAGCAGTAGCTGTGTAGCACAAGTGTAACTGAAAGATATTGGTATTTTTCATAGTGGTTAGGTGGAAAAAATCATTGCATTTATAGGCCTGGAAAATATTTTCTGTTTAAAGCCTTAAGCTTCTGTTATAACTAAAGTGTTTATGTTTACACTACAACTTCAGTAGAACCAATGCTACTCTGACATATCAGTAATTTGGTAAATGGTAACTTCATGGTAGCTGATATGAAGCTAACCTCAGGATCTTAATATACCTACATAACAGGAATCATCATTTAGTTTTCTTGGTTTTAGTCCCTTTCTTCCATTAGGAGAAAATGAAGGTATCTGGGAATGGGAGGAGACAAATTATGGAACTTGAAATCTGAGTTACTACTGAAAATTAAAGGATGTGAAAGGTACTCCTGTGTTCGTGAACGATTTTAATGTGTTCATTAAACATGAAGTTCATCCAAGTGAACATGCTTGATTTTTACTTGGTACATGTATGAATGTGAGCCTTATTTCCTGCCAACCCTTTCTTGTATATGTGTTATGGTTTGAGAAAACCCATAACAATTTATTGTGGTGCAGATAATTATTCTATCAGCCGATGACCCCTCCCCACCCAGGAAAGGGGAATCGGGGAACTCAAAGAAACACGAGGGTTAAAATGTAAATAGATTTAATAGAATAAGATTAAATAGCTAACAATTATACTAAAGAACCAGTATTAATCCCAGCACTGATATAAGATTTACAAGAATTATACTCAGCCAGTTCTATCAGGGGGAAGCTGTGCACTCCCAGCGGTGGACAGCGAATGTCGGACACTGCAAGCGCAATGCTCTGAGGAGGAGGCCTAGCGAATGTCCATTCCTGCACCTGGCAAGGCTCGAAAACACTGAGACCTTGAATCTCACAGAGCCTGGCTGGCCATAAAGTGAATATTTTAATGAATTCAGACACTAGAGTCTTATAAAAGTGCGATTTTTCCCAGCATCAGAAGAAAAGTCAGTCCTGGGTCTCTCGACCCAGGACCCAGGACAATATGTAAGAAACTTTGGAAAAAAAATAAACAGAATCTGCCCAAATTCATGACTGGTAAATAGTGCCTGCTTTTAATTAATGGTATTAATCTTGGATGTAATGAGTCCAAATATCCCTTGGGAAATACAAGAGAGCTAAAGTACCATGTTCATCACATAAAAGAAACCCTGAAAGTACTTCTCTGTCATTTTAAACTTAATACCATGTCATTTTTCTTAAACTTTATTAAGGTGACGTTTATAAAATTATATCATAACATTTTAAACTTCAAAGAGTTTCAAAGATAATGGTGGATTTTAATGAATTTTCTTAATTAAAAAAATAGTTCGTTGTGCCTGTTTTCAGTAAATTAATTAAACTTTTAGTCATTAAGCAAAAAGTTAATTCATTATTGAAGGATATAGCAAGTGCAAAAAATCTGGCATGTGAGATAGATACCATACCCTAATCTATCACTTATATTCTGGAATTAGATTCTTAAAAATGTTCTCAATAGTAGAAAATGTTATAAACATTTTAGTTTGAATCATCGTCTCTGATGCTAGAATCTTGTAACTGGTGTTAAAAAGTGAATTTTACAAATGCAATACGAGTGGACGACTTCTTAAAAAGAAAAAAACTTATGAAAACTTTGTTCTTGTTCTTGTTTAGCATTCATTGAATCAGGATAACAAAATTATTTTCCTATGAAGGAGAAAACATTAGAGTAGCAGCACTACATATACGACAGTATTTTTAACTGTACAAATTGGTAACTTGATTTTTCTCTGCTAGTGCTGCTGCCTCAGATCCTCTTTTGTCATAAAGTTGCTCTGTTTCTCTTAATGTAACTCCGTATAAAATAACCTTTTTCCA
The DNA here is from genome assembly GCA_013400375.1 of Thinocorus orbignyianus. Classification (NCBI taxonomy): domain Eukaryota; kingdom Metazoa; phylum Chordata; class Aves; order Ciconiiformes; family Thinocoridae; genus Thinocorus; species Thinocorus orbignyianus. The sequence continues at coordinate 220,154 of VXBW01005782.1, read as the reverse complement.
GACTTCTGAAAATGTAGTGTAAGGTGTCTCTGCAGAGGAACTCTCTACCCAATGTCCTGTTCTAATCTATTTCCAGAGAGAGAGGCAAATGAATGTCCCATATTAATCTTAATAATCAGTAGAGCAGATTTTGATCTATATTCTCATTGTACCAAAGTCCTTACAGTGTTGTATTAAAAAGAAAAAGCTTATTAGCTGTACCTCAATGTGATCATTTTGTATGCTCTGCCTTATTGCAATTGCTCCTGGTCCTTGTTGCTGCAGGTGTTTGACTGTTAGAGGGGACCATGATGAAGGACAGCTTCACTCTTCTCTGCTGGTTGCTGGCTGCGTGGCTGGAGTGCCACACTTGGCCATTGCATTTTAAGAGTATGCGTCAGGAGAGGAAATTCACCCAGCATCTTTGTGAGTTTTACTTTTATTTAGTAATAAATACTATTGTTTGTTTGTTTTTTTCTGATGAACAAATTGCCTTAGAAAACTGATCCAAATCAGCTGCTTCTTCCTCATAAAAAGGGATTCAAATCCCTTTTTTCCTATACCCTTTCTTGTATTTGCTAACATAGGGAGAAAAGGTGTTTTCTTCTTAACTGCAGGAAAGTGGAATGTGATGATATAACAGTACAAACCCTGCCCTTGTTGTCAGTGTTGTAACATCAGCAAATGCTATTGTGAAAGAATGCATATGCAGATAGGAATGCGCACATGCACAGTTATCTTTGTTAATGTAACCTTTTTCCTATTTCCTATCAATTGTGTTCATGTAACGCTTCATGTTGGCTTGGATCAGGAGATGAAAGACACCATCAGAACCTTGTAATCCAATTTATTGGTGTATTTTGCTTAAAGTGGCTGCATTAGTCAAGATACCACTTTTAAGGAGAGGAGATTAGGTTCGAAATAAGAATAGAGACTTCTGTAGCCATTGCTTTCTGTATGTTTTACCATTAAGATAAATACTGTGGGATGCTCATCAAATAGGAATCTAGCGGTTTCTATCATAAAATGCAGCTGTCTGATCAGACCAGATTCTAAATTACCTGCTAATGGATTTCCTGTGACAGCAGATTCTCATAAGGTTGGATATTTACATGATCAGCTACATTTCTAACCTCTACATTTCTGTTAACTGGATGATTCAACATGATACGGCTGCTTTCTGTTCAATGTTCGATAGTTATATGAGTTCCAAATAATGATTCAATATCTCAGAGGAAAAAAAAAAATGATTGCTTGAATATCCATCTTGTAAAATTTAATGATTTTTCCCTTTACAATATTATATTATTGTCTGCAGTAGATTAGGACAACTTTGATAGGAGAATTGCACATAATTAAATTTTCATGTGTGATTCAAAGTGCAAAAAGATTAGAAGGCTATTTAAGAGGTGCTGGAACTGTCACACCAAATCAGTAAAATCTGCAAGACAAAGAGCAAAAAAGTACTGATTTAGTGCAACATGTCACATTATTATAGCAATAACCACAAGGAAGATTCCATGGATGGGTGGGTGTCTATGCCTATGAATACTTGTAAAAATATTGTCAAATCCATTTTTCATCTTAAAAGTGCATTTAAATGTTGGGATTTAATTATCTGTTTATTCAAATAAGTTACTAAGAAACATGGACATTTATGAAATAGTAATATACTTTGGGAAATGTTACATTTTGGCACATTCTTACATGTAGGTTTGGTGTAATATTTGCCAATTCAGTGATGAGGTGCAGGAGTTTGTGCAACTGCAGAGGTACAGGGTCATTCCCGTTCATTCCAGTTTAGGATTGCCTGGCAGTGGTTCAGCTGACAGGAGCAAAGGTAGGCCCATATTACGGCACCTGTTCTTCTAGCACATACAGTTTCCATTTCCCTTGCAGAGATAAATGGTATTTAAAGATGAAACATTGGTATGAACCCATTGAAAATTGCTTTATGTTTTATTTTGCGGGAAAAAAAAGTATTGTGATTTAGGTAAAATGTGTTTTCAAATATGATTTAATAGGACTATTCAGTAGACAGGGAATTCTGAGTGAGATCCTATACAGTATCCTTGAAAATAGTTGCCAACTGTTTATTTTTGTGAAAGATTGAATTGCATCCAAATGATAGGAAGTCAAAGCATCACAATATATTATAGTAATAACCTATATATGTTGGAATAATTTGCAGCCATTGTAATGGACAGATAGGCTCTTTCTGAATAGCACTCATGAGATTTGGTTGTGTCTCGTGTGTTTAACAACAGAGGCACACCTTCTAACAGCTGTGAAGCAGCAAATGAAATATTGACCATGTTATTGTGTAATTTAATTTGTAATGATCTTGAATACTTTTGAAATGCTGGACAAGGCATGTGGCAAAATCTGATTGTGTCATTCTTTGTAATCTTAGGAAATAAGACAAATCACAATATAATGAGAATATAGAAAGTTAATGTAGTTTTCTAAAACTCAAGAACAAGCACATGTTGTGTCATAAGACTCTTGGGTCTCACAGCCTAGTACTTTTTATATGTGTGTATGTAGCTGGAACTGATATATATGTCCAACATTAAATGATTTGTGTGACTTTTATTACATTTAGCCTTTGTAGGATGGGTTAAACTTCATTTCAGAAACATATATCAAGTTATAAAAGTTATTAAAAAATCCAAAACACCTTGCCAGTTGGTTTTGACCCAGCTATTTCTGCAATATGTAAAAAATGTGGGTTCAAGGTCATGTTTTGGAATTTCATTACCTTGGTCACAAACTCGAATAGGAAGAATAATCTTGTTGCAGCGTGCAGCTCCCGCATGAAACAAGTGGGAATTTTGCTATGCGACTTTAAGGGAATGGAAACAGGACATTGATAAGTATCTCAATCAGAGAAGCATAAACAAGAGAAAAATTCATCCATGTGTCCAGCCCTGCTTGAGGGAAGGTTTTGCATTTTGCATGAAACAAAGTATTTGCCTCTATTTCTTTTCTTGAAGCACACAGCGTAAACAAATAAAAAAATAATAATAAAAAAAAAAGAGTGTGAAAGAAATACTTTCTACTGTCTCCTTGCCTCAAAGAACAGAGATATCCTGCTTTGAATATCCAGTTCTTTTATTTTATTTTTTTTGGCATTTATGCTAGGAAAACAGCAAAAGGCAATTCTGACTCATAAATTGTAGTACTAGGAGTAGAACCAAAATATAGAAGAGTAAAAAGTACAGAAGTTAATAATTTCAAGCTTGGGATTTAGGAGATTTTTTTTGAAGTGTCTTTCTTGCCTGTGTCCTAGAAATCAAATAAAAGCTTGTTATGATTTCACATATTGCCTAGAAATGACCCTGAAGTAATTCTTGAAAAGAGACAAGCTGTAGAGCTTTATAATATTAGTAATAACTTACAGGTCCATTTAAATACATTGTTTAGAAATGTTTTTGATGTAGGGTTTCCTAGCAATAAATACAAAACTTTGAGGAAAATCTCATTAATGTAGATGATAATTTAGAATAGATGGGTACAAATGCTTTTAAATTACACTAAAATGCAAACAGAGAATCATAAAATTTGAGTTTGATTTCTACCTCAGCTATAGACTGCCTGCCTGTTGCACAGCAACAACTCAGGGTTACCTTTTGCCCTGAATTTTTCAATGCAACTTCTGCGAAGATGCTCGCTGCTGTTTTGTACCGTAGCAATGCCCAGAAACAGTCTAGTCCAATCTACTGTTGGACCTTTATCCTTCTACATGCTGTATCAGCAGATAAGGTGGTATAAGCATTAATTAATTAAGTCGGTAATAAAGCTTGCCATCTGGAGTACTTACTCCAGACAGTTTACCTTGTTTCACAGAATTGCAGAGACCCTGGCAGAAGTATTCATTGCATTACTATGGATGCCTACAGTGCAGATACGTGCACTTGAATCAGTCCATGGGAGATAACTGGTGCATGTGCACCAGTTGGAAGGGAGTTTTTCTAACTGAGTGTTGATGTTTCTGTAGGTCTGGGCTCAGTTACATTACTCCAAATAATGCTTCCTGTCCCATTACCCAAAGCGATGGAGCTTTAATAATTTTATATGATGACTGTGTATGAGGTCACTTCCATGAACACTCAGTCACATGGAGTCACTGTTGTTGCCACAGGAATCTTACCTGACCCTCTTCAGACATCTTCAGTGTGCCTAGTTTGTCATGCTCACTTCATGAAATCCAAAGCAATAGACAGTTGCTTTTTCGCTTTTGTGAGATTGTAATCTGGCAATTCAGTTTACAAGTTCATAGTTTATATCATTTATATTCTTTTTGCTATTTGAAAATATAGGCTGTGCATTTCTGTATCAATAATTAGGACAAAAGGTGTTCCTGTACATCCTTTCAGATGCACAGGTAATAAAAGGCAAAAACAAGTAAAGCTTGGTAGCAAACCAGAAGTTGAACTAGTTAGTTCCAGGTTTCCTTTTTCTTGAACCTAAACAAAAAAGAAAAAAAAAAAAGAAAAAAAAAAGTATATTTTATTGGTTTTAAAGCCTACAAACGGAGAGCAAATGGCTTCACTTCCTGCTCTTCTTTCCCCTGAAATGAAAAGCTTTTAACAGATCTTTTTATGGGTCAGATGCCTTTTTCTGCTGCATCCTAATCTCCCACCCTGGTTATCAAGTGGGGGACTGCATGTGGAGCCAGGATTTACCTGCTCCCTTGACCAATACAAAGAACATTTTTGTTGGTTTTTTTGGACCTTGTGATCCCACTGACAGCAGGAGTCTCCTTTCTGCCACCTGAATGATGGCTTGTAGGGTAATTGTGGCATTCCTTCCCTCTTTTACTGTGATCATTTAATTAAAATCTTTAGTCAAGGAGACTGAGTGTTTGTTGTAAAAGTAGTCCTTTTCTTCAGTTTGAACTATTCTGCTCATCAAGGAGAGCGTTGGATGAATGTCCTCTTTTTCTTGCAGCTACTATGAACTTTCAGTAGCAACAGCAAAAGTGAGCAGCTCTCAGAACTGAAAACTGCTGCAACTGAGTGTAGTATTTCACTCTCCTACCCTCCCATACATTCCTTGATGCAGTTACTTGTGGTGAATCTAGGCTGGCTGTTGGTTCTGTTGACTTTTGGGTAATGATGCCACCTTCTTCCAACCTTAGATTTGGCCTGAGGCTAACATTTAAAGTTTTTGTGGGTTTTTTTGGTTTGTGGTTTTGGGTAGGTTGTGATTTTTTTGTTTGTTTTGTTTTGTTTTGTTTCGTGTTTTGTTGGGTTTGTGGTGTTGTGTTTGTTT
>VXBW01005782.1:165986-207040 GCA_013400375.1 Thinocorus orbignyianus | reverse complement strand
GGGGAACGGGAAATTGGAGAGGAGAGGAGAGAGGAGGGAGGGAAGGCAAAAGGAAAAGGAAAATTAAATGGAAAGGAAAAGGAAAATAGAATGGAAAGGAAAAGGAAAAAGAAAGGGAAAACAGAGAGAAGAGGGATAGGAAGGGAGGGAAGGAAAAAGGAAAAGGAACATGGAAAAGGAAAGGGAAAACAGAGGGGAGGGGAGGGGAGGAAGAAGAAACTGGGAAAATAACAACTTAAACCTATTATGGGTGGGCAAGACAAACTAGTATTGGTCTGGCATTGGAAAGACAGTGCCAAGCATGGAGCTTGTCAGAAAACAGGGCTGAAAAGGTAGCAGGAGTATGGGACATGGGTGGGAAATAGTACGAGTGTAGAAAAGGCAAAAAGCACGCTGTCCTTCTGAAAAATAGCTTTGGAGCTGCTGCCCTGTGATCGCGGAGACTTGCACGGAGCAGTTGAGCCTGCTGGAGATCTGAATAGTGCCCCAGCAGGGTCCTTCTCTCACCGTTGATTACGAAAGGAAATTTGGGCTACCAGGGTCTTAATTTAGACTTCTCATGCAAATGATGAAAACTGCTAGGGTTTCTGGGGTGGATTCTTGATCTTTCTGGTTTTACTGCTGCTTTGCACAATATAAGCACCAGTCTGGGTTGCTAAACTGTGATTACTGGTTTAAGTATAAATAAAAATAAGAATGTTTCCTGCTGTTGTTCAAAATTTATTGCAAGCAAAATAAGGGTTCCAGATTCTTTTGGAGAGGCAAATGTGTGTTCCCTACATAGGAACAAAAAAGTAAAGATAATTTTAAAAAATAAATTAATCTATGTTTAAAATAAATTATGTTGTATGCCAGCAAGTTTTAGCTAGCTGTAGAAGCAAGATATCTTGACACGTGGGAAATTTTTAATTTCCTTTATTACAAATTTTCAGTTTGATAATGGGTATCAGTGGTAAATAAACGCAGTGCCATTAGGTCTTGCTTATACTCATTATTGGCTGCATTTATCACTACTGTTCTTTTCAGATTTGATTGCGAGTGGATGCCTCCTGGGACAAACAACTTGGTATCAGCTAGTGCTGACTCCAGAGGAATTATGGATTTCCAAATTTAACCTGGTGAAAGCCTTCCCTTCAGCTTGCTTAAACGCCCTGCTCAGATTTTTGCCTGAGATTCTTGTCATGAGCTAGTGTTTAGATCAGCAGCCAGATCTTGCCCTCAGCACCTTCTCCCGTGGCGCCCACGCTGTCACATTGGGTTGTTTGCCGCTGCTGCTGCCCACGAGTGCAGCCCTGGTAGGGTCAACCGGGGGCACATCCAAGGCTGGTACGGCTCATTGCCCTGAGTACCGCTCAGCTGGAAGAGAAGGGATGGAGCGGGACAGCTGTTAGCTTCCTGGCATCGCAGTATTCCCCTGAACTATCAAAGCTGGCAAAAACCACTTTCTTTTCTTAACTTTTAACCCAGAAGATTACTATTAAATTAGGCACATGATGCCTGGGGGTTTTGTGAGCTTTTAAGGAATATTCACTTAACTATGCTTTCTTTTTCCGACATGTAGTGAAGTTGAGTATTAGTGAGTATCACTGTATGTAAGTATGTTATGTTTACCAGTTGTCAGAATACGTGCATTTGAACTTTTATTCTACAAGGCATTAATTCCTCTCCTTCCCTCAGAAAAGGGAAAGAAAATAAAAATAGTATGTCTAGATGAGGGTACGTATGATTACTCTGTGGGGGGATTTTGCTATCATTCATAAAAAAGTAAATTTAATCTTTGATAGGTGAGAAAACATTTAACACCTCAAAAATCTCTAATTATCCAACAAGAAAACATGACCTTATATATAATAAATTATATATAATATAATGTATGAAGTAATATTTGATCAGGTAAAATTAAAAAATGTAAATGTCTTTTGAAATTCCTTTTAATACCATAAACAACTCTTGACTAGATAGAAAGTTTGACATATGATAATAATTTATCTGATCCATCACACCTGTCTACTCTTACAATACTACACCTTATGATATTTTAGCCTTGGACTGCTGTTTAAAGTTCTTCAGGGAGGGGAAGTTGTCCATGCATTCTGTTGGGACTTTTTCCTATGTTTTTTGAAAGGCCCATCAACAATCATATTCTCTTCCACTCTGCTGTTTTGGAGAAGGTAAGAGGAGACATAGGGAAGCACACAGGTGCACACAGTAATCTGTGCCATTGATGGGATTATTCTGCCTTCCTCATAGTTTCCTTCTGATTCTAAATTACAATCATATCCTATTTTAGACAATAAAATGATACTGTACACTTGATTAGCTAGCACCAAAGCTGGGCACTGGGATGAAACACAGAAACGATATGGCTTTCTACAGTTGCACTCTGCTACTGAGAAGTACACGTGGCTGTATTAGTCACAGTATGCACTTTCCTGTCTGCCTGTCCATATTGACTGTGTCTGTCCTGTCATATCCAAGGACAGAAAAAAGGAAAAAAAAAAAAAAGGGAGAACTGGCCTTAACAAACTTTCACATTGCGATTTTCCCTTTCTAGATGCTTTATGCCGGGACTCCATCTTTGCCAGCCCAGTTAAATACTTTTAACCTAAAGAAGATTTTTGCAGTGCTTTCTGATGAGAGACATGGATCTTGACTAAAGGGATCTCAGGTCTTTATCAGGTTGCAAGTGTAAAAGTAGCACAGTTCTGAAACTGATAAATGCGATAAAGCATTTAAGTGATACTAAGCATTAATCAGGAATGCCTGTGACATTTTAAACATTTACTTTTTAATTTGCACTAGAGTGCTTCCTTGCTTAGATATTGTCTCGTCTCTTTGCTATGATAATTCTTATGAAACAATAGGAAGTAAGAAAACATTATTTTATAAATGGACCTCTGAGAAACAGCTTAGATGACTTTGTTTTCTGTGAGAGAAGTTTCATTCATAGTTGGAGGGATGGGAGGTTTCGTCCAGCATGAAAGGAACAGCACGCTGCCACATGTCATCACAATCTTCACCAGCTAAATCTTAACCTGCTACTTATGTAGAGGAGGATTTGCTGAAGTTTCTAAAGAGCAGGGCCTTTCTGCTTTCTGGGTTGTGATGAACCATAAGGTATTAAGTTAAAAGGTGACCCTTTGAGCAGGGCAGGGCAAGCTCAGCTCCAGCACCCCTGCGAAGAGGAGCATTCCTCTCCCTGCGGTGGCCTGGCTGCAGTGAAGGGGGATGCAGTAGTCGCACCCTCTTGGTGCCCCCTGCTGCCCCTTCTAGCAGGCCTTGAGGATTTCTGGAGAGAAGTCCCAATGCTGCACAGCTAAGTCTAATAGCTGCCTTGGGAGTATTGATGGGAGAGGATGCAGAGGTAGAAAATAAGAGTTTACTTGTTGTGCTCTCCTGAGGTACCTGTAACTATGGGAGACTTTTTCTGGTAAAGCTAACTCCTCTATGTTTTTATTTTAAATTTTTGAATTTGTGCAAAAACAAATCCTAAAATGGAAAAGTCTAAGAGCTACCAAGAAATCCCAGTATTTGTATATTGTTTTCTTGGAAACAGTTTAACCAAGTACCAGTTATATCCTTTCTTGTGTGGCTGGTATTTCAGAGTATGTGCCCACATATAACCACAACTCCTTTTGAGGGATGATTCTCAAAGTCTCTTCTTGCCTTAAAATCTATTCATTGGAATAATCGGCATATGGGTCCTCATAAGCCTGTAGAATTGCTGCAACAATTTGCAATTAAAACCCGTTGATAATATGTACTGTAGTATGAAGATACCAAAGACTTGGATTAACCATTTTAAAAGGTTTTGTATTGTTTGAACACTGCAAGCTTCTCTGAGGCTTCCTGAAATTAGGGCACTCTGCTGTATAGGATGAGGTGGCAACATCATTATATCTCATGCTTCAGGCTGAACTAAAGCGTGTATCCTAAAACAGGTCACTTCCAACAGTGAACATAAACTAACTCTTAAATTGTTCAGTACAGACCTGACAGTGATTTGCATTTATCATGGGCTTCTTAACCTGTGTCCTTAAATGCTGGCCCTGTATGGCTTTGAATAAAATGTATTACAGCTAATGAAGGGGATTGATTTCTAAAAATCCTCCTCCAAATCATGAGTTCAGCTGCAAACTCTCTGAGTCTCCAGGCTCAATTTGTATCTCCGCTGCTTGTTTGTAAACTGCCCATTCCTCGTTCATATGTTGTGAGAATGAAGCCTCAAGGGATTAGAAATTGTGCAGGTACTTGGGTGATAAAAGTTATATAAGTACGTAGAAAGATTAACATATGGAGTAAAATGACATCTGCTATGACAGTGATACGAGTTAAGAGCCAAAATCTGACAAGGTTTTTCTACATATTAGAGAACTTCTACCATTATCTTAATGCAAGCCTACAGGAAACATCTGCTTACCATTTGCATTTTACTCAGTCTACATAATTTTTTGTTTTCTAAAGCAGCCACATGGTAGTGTTATTTTATTTTAGGTTATCCAGACTTTGTGTCTGGAAGTCTTACAGGTACAGCATAAGAGTTTGTTCATTACTATCTCAAACTGGTATGCAGTCTGCTCTAGTATATGATGTGTGGGTTTGTTGGTTGGTTTTCCCATGGAAAGTGCAATCGTTATTTCTGAAAATTCAGTCATGTCATTTTGCAGTGCTGTCCATACTTTGATGTATAGTAATAATCTCTCGTAAAGGATTATTGCTGATGCGGACAAGTTAGCAGAATGCCACGTTGTAACTGTAAATTCTGTTTAGCACAGATATTGATCGAGGTTTCTGCTAATTTCACTTGTGCTTACTTTGAAAAGGAGAATCCTAGGGATTTACCTAGAATTGCCTACTTGTTGCCTCATACTTGATCAGCAAAATCCTCTTCCTCACAGAAAATAGAAGTTTTAAGGGTTTTTTTTATGTGTCATAAGCACTGGAGCAGAGATGAAAATCTCATCTGCAGTATGTACATCTCACAGTTCAGGTAGATGCTTCACTGGTCCCACCCATGAACATGTCTGAAACTGCACCAAACCATGGGTCACAATGATGGTGCAAGGAAACACGTTTCTTTTTTTTCCTCAGCCTGACACCTGAATTGACTTCCATGTATGCACCTGAGTTAGAAGTCCTTCCCTGTTCCGTTGCTCAGCAAACAAGTATTTGTGGCAGTAGGAGCTCTCTCACCACATCTGGACTTCAGAATCTGTGAGGAATGAAGAAGTTTAAGATGATGTTAAAAACATTACATCCAGAAATCCTGTAGAGCTATAATCTGCTCATGAATAGTCTGTGGGCCAGATAAAGCCCAGTTATCCATTGCAATTCATTTTCTGAACTCTATTAATCATAAACTTAATTTCAGTTTATAATTTAACGATCTGATTAGCTCTAGATTACTAGGGTTTGAAGGTCAAGCCAGATGTCATTTGAAAGTAGTTTTCCCTTGATTTGCAATCGGATTTCTAAATTGACCTGCAACCTTACTGACATATAATGTTAATGAACTACACATGGGTTGCATATAGAGAGATGCAAATATAGAAGTTTTTAGAATTTCACTAGAATCAGTGTTTTATATTTAATTCTTTTTGACATTTAAATTTGATGAGTCTTACATGGACATACCTGTGGGGGAAATTGGATCTCTTAATTTATAAATCTCTCTAATCATGGAACATCACTCATTTGAGAAACTGATAAAATAACAGAGGAATAAGCAAGGGACAAAACCAGTATGGAAAGGGCTGATAAATGTGTAACCTGTAATTTTTTATTTCTATTCCAAATTCTTGAGGTAGACAACGCTGTGTCTCTGTCCTTTGATGTTGTTATAGTGAAGAAAGGTATTTTAGTGAAGAACCTCAGTGCAAGGCTAAAAACATTTAAGTACTATATCTAATTATAGAAATGCTTTTAATAAACAGTTGTTTTTTTAAAAAAAATCAGATCTCACAGGATCATTTATGAAATCATACAACGTACTGTAAAAGGAACAGAAGTTATTGAAGAATGCTATTACAATTCAAACTTATTGCATGTACTCACAGTATGTCTACAAGTATAGAAGGGACTATTTGCAAAGCTAACAATTGTTTCCTATAGTTCTTAAACTCTATTTTTCTATTTTTAAAATTACTTAAAGTTGCAGAAGATGTGTTTAAAAAAACCCACACCCTCTGCCAGCTGCACAAAGAGGTCAGAAATAGTATATAATTATTGCTGAGTTAATTGCTGGGTGCTAACATACATACAGACATACAGTATTCAACTTAGACATTACCACAATAGTGGACAATTAGGGCAAATTCAGTGACAGATAAAATGCAAATAGAATTTTTAAACATAGTACTCTACTGGCTTTTTAATTTTTTAATAATCTTAGAAAAATTGTCACTTCTATCTTTAGCCTTACAGATGGATTCTAAAAGCGGCGCTCAGTCAGAATAACAGTTGCAAATTCCATTTGAAAGACTACACTTAAAAGCAAAAGTATTTATTATAAAATTAGAGATTGTATTTTCCTTACAGTACTTCTGAAGGTGTAAAATGAAAACTAGATCCACTACAAATACACATTAGATAAATATAATAAACTATACTGTACATACTGTACACATTTTTTGATATCAGCCTGGTTTATTCCTCACTGAATTTTATTAGATGAGTTCACTTCCATTTTTTCACAAGGGTTTTCAGGCAAAGACAATTTTTTTCCCCTCTAATGTTTGGGAGTTTTTTTATAAAACACAAAGATAAGCTTAGAAAGCAAAAATTTACTTTGGAGAATGTGTTCTGCTATTTAATTTCTGACTTCCAGCTATCTTCCCGACTCATATGGGATCCTTTAATAAAAATTATAACTTTTTTATTTGGGAGAGAGAAGATTAATCTCAGAATTTTTAAAATGTTCAAATATCTTAAAAGACGTAGGAGGTTATATGAGAAGATAGCATAATTAGAAGAAATCTATAGCAACAGTCTGAGCACTTTGTGAAACTTAAGGATATGATGTCTTCTCTCAAACTTTAAAAAATTATTCTTGCAAGACAGCAGCGGTATGAAACACCAATAGTCTAGCTGTATTTTTATTTATGAATGTTGTTAAAGAATTGTCAGGATGATGGAAAATCATTCTTTCTGTGTGTATTTAGATATGGGTTCCCGATGGTCTCTTGTTATAAAGGAACAATAACATGGAGTCACAGTCTCAGGGTTTTGATGCAGGAAGAACACTGACCAGGTATACTTAAGATTAAAAGACGTTACTGCTCTACAGGTATATTCCATTTTAAACATCATTTATGCATACTGGAGTTTTCTTAGAGCTTTAAAAGTCAAAGAACTCACAGGCAGCTAAAACAATTTAAAAACTATTTCCAGAGTGTGTGTATATTGAAGGAATCAGAAATCCTTTTAATTTTTATTTGTAGAGAAGAAACAGAAAAGTCAGAGAAATAAAAGTTGAAGTCACATTTAAATGTCAAAGATAAGTAAGGACAGACTTTGTTTCCTTGGGACACATCTATATGTGCATTTAAGCATGAGAACCTTACCAGGACCTATTTAAGGAGCCTTTTGGTGGCATAAGCAGACACCAGCCCCTTCCAAATGCTTGATTTTTCCCTTACTTTACAAATCAGAGACAATACCTCTTAAAATTCTTTCACAAACTTCTGGTTGTTTTTCAAAGTTTATGATTTATTTTTCACTCAATACTGTGGATGTGATTTATTGCCTGTTTCACAGAAGGAATGAGACTTAAATTGCTAAAGGCAGTTATGGGCAAAGCTGGGAGCAATGGTATGACGATTGATTTCAGGGATATAGGGAAGCTTTATGAGTACCATATCTGAGAAGGCTAACCCTACTTGGACAAGAAAAACCTCTTTTTTTTTTTTTTTTCAATATGAAGTCAGATGGATGGACTATAAATTGTTCAATTAGTAGTGAAAATGACACTGAGTTTTAAGCTGAAGGTTGGGGGATTGATCTAAGTTTCATGGAAGTCAGTGAGCATATGCCACTTGCTCTCATAGATTTCTTGTGCTTTTCAAGGCTGTCAGCCAGGAGAATGATTTGGGGCTTCTGGCAGAGGCAGAAGGTAGAGGTTGAAAAAAACAGAATAAATAGGTGCAATTCACCCAGCTTCTCAGAGGAAGGGCAGGGCCTGCCTCTGCCTAAATCTGAGATCAAATCACCTGTACAGCTGTTTACATTAACTGCTCATGCAGATATGACCTAATGATTTTGAGTGAATGGAAACTTAGAAGTTTCAGCTCAGCCTTTCAGACTTTGCATTGCTGTTCATAATGCAACATAAAAGGGAGAGGCATGCTCGCATAGTATTGTAGGGTCTGGTGCCAAAATAGAATTAGAGCATTCTTTGCATCCTGTTACACAAAGGAGAAGTCGTATGGATGTCAGGATTCAGCTCGCAGTGTAAAATTGCTGTTTCAATGTACCTTGATGTGTGTGAGATGGAAGGTCTAATTGTGTCAGCACCTGTGTGTCTGTGTGGTTTTGGGCTGGTGGCTATCAGGATTGGCACGTACTGCAGAAGGCACAGATTTTGGGTCATAACCCTGGTGTTGTAACTTTCAGAGGCCTCTGGTACTCAGGAACAGGTCTGTAGTGAGAGCTCACTTTTCAGACACAAGAATATTGCCAGTCATTTGCACTGTATATATTAGGGCACTCCATCTCTCATGTGTAAGGTAGTTTCTTCCCTTTAGGCATCTGCATAGGACAGGATTTTCTGTGCTGGCTGAAGGAAAGAGCAGAATTATTAGCTGTTAAACATATGGGCGATGACCTTATTAAAATCTGTGTACCAGGAAAAGGTGCTGAACTGCATTGAATTTATTCATTAATTTAGGTGCCTAACCAAAATATTTACATGTATGCAAATTCCCAGTTGTTTGCTCAACCTTTCAGCATAGACTTGACACACGTTGTGTGTGGGCAAATGCATGCACTCTTGTTTGAGCACCTGGGCCTTGGAGACCAACTTGTTCTGCTTCCTCGGGTGGTGGTCTGCTGCTGTGCCAGCTTGTCTTATGAAGCTTAATGCATTACAGTGCCATGATAAATTATAGCCTTTGCTGATTATCCACTGTCATCTGGCCCCTGGTCACCAGAGTGAAACCAATGAAAGATCACATTTCTTCCCACTGTGTTGCTATAACGCAACCTTACAGTGCTGTAGGCAAAAACCTTATTATAAATTGTTTTATTCAACCATGCTTATAATGCCACCTCTACTGAGCCTGCAGCACAGGAGAACCAAGTAGAAAGGAATAACCCAACTTTATTTGGGTATTCGACCTTCTAACGGCAACAATAGTGTTTTGCCTCCTTGTTTGATTTTCCTGTTTAGCATGTGCTGGTTTTGTACAGTTTGACTGAAAACAACTGTCAGTCAAAGTTTATTTAGTTGTTTAGTAATGCTAAATGTTTAAAGGGAAAATAATTCTTACACACTGAATGAGAGTGGAAAGCGAGCAGTTAACTATAATGACAAAAAACATCATAAGAATAGATAATGCGTTTGTTACAAAGCTGTGCTTGAAGTATGGCCATGATCCAAAGTGGGATAGTCCGACACTGGTGTGGATGGGTGAGGCTGGGAATAAGCTTATCATAGAAGGACTTACTTATAGTTTTTATTCTCAATTCATGAATAATAAGTTATATTTTCTGAGATCAGGCAGAAGGGACTGAGGCTAGGATTACAGCTTTGCAAAGTTCTTTTGCCTTATGAATTGGCACCATTAGTAAAGGTTTCTGCCGGTCAAAGGATGCCCTTATTTATACCTATGCAAATATCATTTGGTTTACCCTCTGGCCTTGGTTATATATAGTCTAGGGATGTTGCCAAGGATTAAAATGACTGTGGCCCTGGCATTGGAATGTAATTATCAAACAGCACCCAGTTTATGATCTACATTCAAATGCAGTCTGGTTTGTTTTGCTAGTGTGGGGTCTGAAATAGAATTAAAAAACAAATTTTAAAAAATCATTGGATGAATGAATTCAGGATTGTCAGTGATGGCTGTGGCAGATGCAGACACAGCTACCAAAAGACACGTCATTTCATCTGTGAACATTTGATCCAGTGCTACTGCCTGATGCAGAAACTCCCTGCCAGACAGACTGTCTCCCCAAAAAATCAACACAGGACTCAGCATACCTAGGTACCTGTGGATAGTCAGACAGTTTGGGTCTGTTTCCTACTATAGCACAACTGGGCAGATATAGGCTATGAATACTGAAGTGTAAATATTTTACAAGACCAGAATACTGTAAAAAAGGCTTTTTGACCTTATTTTCCAGACTAAAGAGATAAATAGTTCTCAACGTCTGTATCTGTAATAAAAATGGAGGAAGAAAGAATGAATGCAGGACTTGAACATATTCTTAACCAGCAATTGGTTTTGTACTGTTGTAAACAAAAATAGTTTGAAAACGATTGCATTTAAACCCAAACACATTTTAAATGCAATAGTAGATATTTGCTTAGCAAAATCTGTGCAGTGTTTGTCTCAGTATTTCAGACAAATGCTGATTATACAATACTTACTGTCTCTGAAAGACACTCATAGGTCCTTGGAGTAAGAAAAATCCTCTGTTTTGTCTTTATGTTCAGAAAATTTAACAAAGGATGGAAGCAGGTGTGTCACAGTTGCCTTTTTGTTTTCTGCCATGTAGACATCTGTTCTGAACTGGAAAGTGACAGAGCACAACCCAACCAAGCCAGCCAAACCTGCTTCTTTCTTTTGCAAATACATTGCAAATATGGGCTCTGCAGAAAAAATTACTACAGTATTTAAATCTGCAGGTGTGTGAGTGGTGTGGTATTTGACGCAGGTTTCATACTGACATGTTACACCCTCATCTGGTAATTTTTGGTACTTTTGATTTGTATCTGGAATCCCAGCTGAAAAATGAGATTCTTCACTTGAGCACAGAAGTCAAAGGGAAAAGTGTAGTCACTGCTACATCTTTTGCCCTGAATATATCCTCAGGGAAACTTCAATATCGCATAAAAGGAAAAACAAGCTAATACCTTTAATAACTGCAATTATAGTCAGAGTTTCATTGTTGCATGTCACCTGAAACGTGACACCTTCAACAACACTGGAGGCATCCCAAACATAAAACCTACTGGATCAATATTTGTTCAGAGAAAGCAGATGTATCTGTTGCCATCAGCAGTATTTCCTGAATGATCTCTGCTACATCTTGGTCGTCCTTTCTTTCTGATCTGAAATTTCAGATCCTATCTAATTCCATTTACCAGTAAAACTCCCAGCATCTTTATTATATGAAGATACCAAATAAACTATGATTTAGCTTGTTTTTTCCATGATTAATTTCTGTAGATTACATCTGGAGATACTTGATTGACTGATGTTAGTTGATTTTTCTTAATGGGGCTGCTTTGCATTGCAGTGCCAAAGCGCTTCAAGAATTAATTGGAAACAGGAGGAAAGACACATTTCAGTACTTCGTGGCTTCAAAGTTGCGTAGTAAAGTTTAAAGTGAATACGTCTAAGATAATCCCCAAGAAGGTAAAAAAAATTGGAAACACAAAATGCTTTGAGATGTAAATGCTCTCTGATTTAAAGATCTGTTTTAAAATGAAATGTGAGCCTAACTTATTTTTTCCCATGAGCAATAACTGAAATTTGCATATTGACAAACTGAAGCCTTTAAGCCATGTTAGGCAGGTTAAGATTCCCATATGAAGGAACTGGTACTTTTTAGCTTCGCTATCGCCTCTTTCTAACCATTAGAAATAGGCCCACAGGCAAAAAATGTTTATTTTGGTATGATAGTTTAAGTCTTTTCAAAGTGTAACTATTACTCTACTTACACTTTATTAAAATATATCCTAGTATCTTATCTATCTGCAAGTTGCTTTGCCCTCAATTATTTCTACTTCCTTTTTCACCATCCTGCTGGATAGGTAATATACGCCATTTTTTTCCAGATAATTTTGTAGCTGTGTTTTGGTTAAATGTTCTATTTCTGAATAGGAAATAGGGGAAAAAATACGATACGGTAAGATAGGAAATATATTTGCTATATCTAGTTTCCATACTAGAAAATAAGTAAATAAGACCAGATTTTTTGATGCTTTTTTCCGTTCTCATAAAAAGCACAGAAACTTATTTTCACTGTTTAGTAGAAAACACAGTGAAGTTTCTCGTTAGTGTTTTTATGTCCTTTTGTGATTTATGACTTCATACAGTATTTTTCTTGCTAAAGCTGCTTCTTAGGAAACACACGTGTTGTTTAACAACCTGAGTTATTGTTAAATACATAATATTTATGCAAAATTGTTACACATAATTATATATATATTCATATATTACTACTTCATAGTATATATCGTTTATATTACATACAGACCACAATAAAATTGTTAGATGCTGTTCAGAAATTACATTTCAATGTAACAGTATAGTGTATTATCAGTGCTGAAAGAATTTAGAAAGTTTGTATGTGATATAGTGAGAAAAATTGTTCAAGTTAATTATTTTTTTAAGATACTGAAAAAATGAAAAGTAGGTTTTCTCACATTGTTTACCAAATATTTAAGCAGTTCATTGTTGCATACAAACTCCATCAAGCAAATGTACCCTTTTTGAAGTGAAACAATGTATGACTAAAGACTGGAATAATAGGTAAATTCAACATGAACTGTTACCATTATTATTATTATTATTATTATTGCCCCATCCCTGGAAGTGTTTAAGGCCGGGCTGGATGGGGCTTTGAGCAACCTGCTCTAGGGAGAGGTGTCCCTGCATGGGGGTTGGAACTTGATGATCTTTAAGGTCAATTCCAACTCTAACTGTTCTATGATTCTATGATTATTATACTTAAATGTAATCCTCAGATAAATCCTGACTGATGAGAATGAAATAATAAGAAGTAACTTTTGTGCACTTCTTCATTTGCATAATATAATCTGCAGAGTATCAAAAAGACCTTAGACCTCTAAGCATAAACAAGATAAAAGTCTTTGGTCTAGAAAGCTGAGTCTTGGACTTACTGTCCTTGTTTTATCATTGTGTTTCTTCTACTGCACTACAACTGGTATATTGCTATATCAAGCTTTCACGTTGTCTTATACAAAAGCAGAGCTACTAATTAGTTATGATGAAATGAGAGACCCTTTTGTGCGTCTCTATTACCAATGGAAGCCAAAATGAATATAGTATTTGGGACTGGCATGCAATGATTGTCAGAACTTCACCTTCTTTGGTTGTATTTGTGAAGAGGAAATATAAATGGTTTTTCAGAATACCTGCAATGGAAATGCATGCACACTGGGCATGCACTGGTTTCTTTAATCCTTGGAAATTACGTGAACTGGAAGGAATTTCAAATAGATTTTTGATTTAAGAAGCCTATGTATTTATTTGGCAATGTATTGTATTACAAGTAGCAAAAAATTTTGTTCATGTTGGTGTCTGGCAGACAGAAATCCTCAGGAGGTTTCCACAGATACTTGGAATGCCCTAAGCTGAAAGTATTTAAAATCAGAACAATTTTCATGCCTAAAAAGAACTGAATTAATTATGGCTTACGGCAACTTAGGCCTCTGTATATGGTGAGGTAGGCAGTAGAAAAATATTCTTCATGGCTGCATTGTAGGGTGTGATATTTCTGTCTTGTAGTGTTTCGTGGTGATTATATTCCCTTTGCAAAGTTCATTTAGTCATGGGCATTTTCATGCTGTCAAATGCTGGCTGTGTGGCATCTTTGGGAGAACAGAAAAGGAGAGAGTTAGGATAAAACAAAATCTTGTGGCAGGAGGTGGGCATTTCAGCTTCTGTTTCCATTCCTTCTCATCTTAGTCATGACTCTCTAAACAGTAATTTCTATCTTTTTTTTCTGCAATCTTTAAGTTCTTTAACTTTTTAATTTGGTTGCCCAGTGTTCTGAAATGGGAAGAGTGAAGGCTGCGATTCTTCCTGAGCTTCTCCAAATGTTAAGGCAATGCTACAATTAAGAAGTGCCAGGAAATACAAGCATGAAAAAATGCCCCTGTTACTGAATGCTGGTTTTGATCCATGTGTTACTTTTTTAAATTAATGAAGGATCTTGTGAAAGTCTGTAACTGTCACCAGAACAAAATGGGATCTGGATGGCAAACACAAAAGGCCAGAGGGCATGTCAGCAAGCAAGACATTGAGGCTTCTGTCTGTCCCTCCTGTTGTCTGTGAGCAGTAGACCTCTCCAAGATATTGCCCATACAAGAGCATATTGCTCAGGGGCTCTAATATTTAAGCTCCCATGAAGTTATTGTTGCTATTTATTCAAGCCTGAGGGTTCTATCCAAGTACTCAAACCAGTAGTCCTTTGTGCCAGATAATGATTAGTAAAAAGAAGGAAAACATGGAAAGGAGGGGTAGCCAAATAACTGGATATGACAACTGCAGATTACATTACCATGAATGTATTTTTTTCTGAGTATCTCACTGTTATTTAGGTTTCTTATTTAGGCTGTTGATGTATACTTCCACTCAGTAAACATCTTAAAATTCTGTTAATTAAAAAGAACCTCTATGTCCATTAATGTTGTAGGCATTTATAAACATAACTCCAGTTTAATGGTAGCTTCATGAGCAGAATGAGGGAGAGGATATGCAACTGATAATTCATCTTAAATACTGCAGGCTTTTCTTTTGACTTCATCTCATAAACACTAAATTAGACCTGGATATAATTAAGATGAAGGCAGCAAGGACATTTGGGAGTTTGGAAAGTCTTTGGTCTGAGAAAAGACTAGGATAGGACTTTTCTTACCGAAATAACTTGTATGAATGAAGGATATGCTGGAAAGCCACAATATGACGAAAGTTGAATGGGAATATTTTTTTCCATGATGGAAAACCAAAATTATCTCAAATAAAATCATCATGTATACTCTTCAAAGAAACAAGAGGAAGTATGTTTTTCAGGTTGCAACTAATAAAATCTGTGGAACTCATTGCCAGGGACTATGGGGGCAGAGAAAAAAGTAAATTAATCAAAACAGGAACTGGACAAAGTCAAGAAGTATACTTCCATTACTCTCTAATAACTTTGATAGCTGTGATAGAGTTTCTGGTTAAGAAGTCTCAAAGCATTTCACAAGCAGAGGGCTGGCAGGCTGGGCAAATGGTAAGCATAAGCTCTACTAGCACTTTCTTACCATTCTTGAACTTTTCCCACAATCATCTGAGGCTGACCAGTACTGAACATGTGATGCTAGTCAGGATAGGCATTTGGTCTGTCTTAATATATCAGTTCAGTACTTAGAAAGTATTAAATGGTTTCATACTTATGACTGGTGTGAGCTGTCAGGAAGGACCATGGAGGGTCTGCTAAGGACTGGCTGGATGTCAAGGATGTTTAGCTGTAATAGGATCAGTTTGCCTCTTGTAGGTCTCATAGGAGTTTTTCTTATAATAGTAGCAAACTTAAAGGTAGAAGAGACTCCTTACTCTTCTCCCCATTTCCAGTATTGCACATTCAAAGCATGAAATAGAATTACAAATTAGTTCTTTTACATCTCTAAAACATGATCTTGACTTAAAAATCATGATACTTGATGGAAAAAAAAAAGGTTGGGTTTCTTTTATTTGTCTTTCTGATGTTTCAACCTATAACGTTTGTATAATCCTTCTTGAAACTCTGTCTTTTCTCTGGAGGCATTTCAGCTCTGGAAAACAGAAATTCTTATGAACCTAGAAACAAGGACATTAAAAACACCACTAAATTTCATAAGAAGCGACAACACTTTTTCAGTGTTTCCCTGAAGGTCTGCCTGCTCACTCTTAATATATACAAAGTGGATCTAACAACTTACCTTTTGCAAAATAACCCAGAAAACTATCAGGGAGGGGAAATCTGGGCTCTTTAGATGTTAAACTGAACCAAACACATCCGTGGCCAGCAGCCATGATGGTCTCTCTTCTGCTCGTGTGTCAGGTGGTCCTCCCCTTCTCCTGCTGCAATCGCTTCAGTTGCTGCTCAAGTGGTAACTGATCCTGCCAAGGCTGCTGGAGGCACATGCCAAAGCTGGCAGAAAGCCGGCAGAAACTTATAATTACCTTCCAGTAGCCTCTGCTTTTGTTAACGCTGAAAATACAAGGTGTCCAGGCTGAAGATGTATAATTCTTCTCCAGTATAGGAACCAAGAAGGTTTAAGGATGCCTGGGACCACTGGAAACAGGTTTCCTCGCAACAGCTGGCTTCCATATGGCTAGGGGTAGAAACAGTGTGTCAAGCTTTCAGAGGATTATAAAATTTGAAAGCAAAATGGACACTAAAGAAAACACACGGGAGGCAGAAGTGACTTAAGGCTGCAGAGATAGCCAAGAGAATGATGCCGTTGGGATTTGTGAAGCACGACTGATATTGATGCAGGTGTTTTGGACATTGGAGGTGATTTCTTTCTGATTCAAAACTCTTAAATTAGTGAATTTACATGGTGGTACATGAGGGTTGTGTTGATGGTAGTTGTTTTAGTTTAAGGTCATCTTGTTATCTGGACATAAAAGATTCGAAATCTAGTAATGTGAACTCATAGGTTTCTTTATACTTCAACATGGCTGTATGGTGTTGGTTTCAGAGGAGTGTTACAGAGGCAGTCAGAATGAATACAAGTGTCTGCCTCATTTCAGTAGCAGTTGGGAGAGAAATAGAAGAAATGGTGTTTTAATTATTAGCTATGAGTCTGGTGATTAAGAGTGGCTTGGTGGAGAAATTTAATGCAGGAAGCTGCTGCTTAGTGACTCTACATGATAGATACTGACCTAATTTTTGGCAACTTTGAGCCATAAACATCAGCCTTGATAAATCAGGCCCAGCATCTGGTAGGATGTATTATAACTTTTAAAAATTAATGCACAGAGGGATGAAAAACTACTGTACATCAGCATGCATTTGTTTTCCTTCTAAATGCAAACATTACATCTTCTAACCAACCCATAAATATATTTTAGAACTTAAAAGGAAAATAAAATATCTTTCACAGTTGATGTGGTGGTAGGGGAATCCCCCTATTTCCTTGTTTGTTATGTTATACACTGTTTGTTTAAAAAATTTCCTGCATATATATTAGATGTTCATGATTTTCTCCACCAGTCAAAATGCCATTCTTTATTCAGATGGATAAGCAGAGCTTCAGATTTATTAATATCATCTTAATGTTGCACTGAAAAGGGCATTATGTCCCTGGTCGAAAATGCGATAACTTCAGGGAGTTTGTGACCATCATTGCTTTGTCATTCTAAGGACATTGATGTTTTTATTTATATAAAACTACAGCAGAAGGTTTGTGGCTCATTGATTTGAGTAGTAAATGCTTATATGGAAACAAGTAAATGCCAGACTATAGATGACTATAAACTACTGGGCATACTTAAGTAAGCACTGGGCATCTCAAGAATGGTTGAGCAGACTGAAAGTTGTGCCTTTTCTCTGAGCAACCTTTGTGAAAACCCAAAAATTTGCTTAGAAGTCCTTTGTTTACTGACCCAGCTTCAACTTTCTTTAATATGGACATCTGGAGACATAGGTAACTATGTTATTTCTGTGGCAGTAACTACTAAATGAAAAATTGTGAGTATGATCTATTATTATGAAAATACCTGTACTTCCAAAAGTTCCTTTTCTCTTTTCCTCTCTCTCCACCCCTGCCCCCGCCCTCTAGATTAAGGGGGTCCTAAGGATAGACTGTGTGAAAATATAAAATGCGTAGCAGCTCTATGCAGTGAAAAGATTAATGCTATTGCTAAGGATTTGTTCTTCCTGTTTGCTACTTTAAAAAAAAAAAAAAAGCGTATTTTTTTTCCCATTTAATAATTAGTTGAGGAACATTATAAGCAATTAGTGTGTCAAAGCTTGCATTTTAGCTTAAAGTATGAAATAAAGCCTTAATAAAATACAGCCAAAAGTCCTGAGCAGTTGCACACTGTAAAGCAGGAAATCTCCTCCACACAATAGAGATTAAATGCTCCCTGTGCATACTGTATTCTGCTCAGCCCTCTGCATTCGGAGCCGGGACCGTGGCAGTCGTTATCTGTAGCAGGCTCCTTGGTGATTTTCAAGCCCTGCACTACCTACCCAAGTGGCAGTGACACCAGCTTTCACTGAAGCCTTATTACTCTTAAAAGAGCAATTTGGTTGGTTGCACGGCTATTAGGATCAGACAGTGAGGCTTAAAGCTGTCAGTAAAACTGCTTCTCATCTTTTTTCACAATCCTGACATCTTTTCTCTTTTCTGCTGGACACAAGCATTACTGTTTTTATCATTTTCAATCAAGCTCACGCTGCAAACTGAGGAATATATTCCCACAGAAACCAAAGTGAGGAGCAGAAATTATTTTGTAGCTACTGTAGTAGCAGCGGTGCTGGCTGCATGTTGTGTGAGAGAAACTGGATCAGTGAGAAATGTGGCTTTCCTCAGGGCTACATCATTGAGGTATTACTTCAACATCTAAGGAGAGCAAAGCTACTCCTTGTTCTGATTTTTCGATGATTAATCACTCCATCTTAAGCAAACAGAAAGTGAAGGAGAAGATGTAAGATTTTTTTTTTTTAAAAATATTATTTCTTTTTTAAAATAACTTGTGGAAATGTTATCATCAGTGAAACGGGGGAAAATCACTATGCTTGAACTTCTTTTCATTTTGATGTTGCTCTTTTCTGGACCAACCCTGAGCAAGCTTAGCAGGACCAAAGGCAAACACTGGAAGGGGGGTAAGTGGAAAGTGAAAGTTTTGTAATGGATGTTTGGGTATGATTCTAAAAAGCTGTATTAAAGGTGATCTAGGGAGAATACCTATGCTGTTTTGAATGACTCAGATTTCAGGTTGTCATGTGGGCTTGCATTAGGATGCTGAAAAGAGGGCATGGAGTTTAATTTGTTTTCTCGATAGTTTGCTTGACTGAGTCTGTAAGGCATATATTCATTGCAGGAATTTTACTTTGCATTGTACCATTAGCAGAATAACATTTAAGGCCTTTATATAAATAAATCTATACCATTTAGAAACCGGTGGGTTTTTGGACTGTGAGAATTCGGATTGTTCTTTTTATTAGAGAGACTCTGGGACAGATGCTTGTGGCTTTATTGCAGGAGATGTTACCCCCATTGTAAAGGGTTATAGTGTTGGAAAAGAAGAGGAAGAAGGAAGAGGGAAAGAAAGCAAGCAGCTTATTTGAGTGCAGAATTGTTAGTGCATGTGGTAAAAATGACTAGACAGACATTTTTTCAGAGTACATGAATGTTGTGAAATGCACTGCCAGCAGCACTAATTGGCTGACTGGCTATGTCAGTGTTGATGTGTTAATAAAGATAAATTGCATTAAGTTTATCGAAAAAAATGCTGTGCTGAGAAAACACTTATGATTTTTGAAAGCAGCAATCCATTTTCCTCTTCTGTTAAAAACTGCTGAGAAGATTTACCCTGTAAGTGCTGTGAACAGTTCACTAAATGTGCCTTTTCATAAAGTTCACTTTGTTTTGCTTCCTTGCATGACATTTGTTTATGGAAAACATGGGTTATAGAGGTCTCATAATCAAATAGCTCAGTGAGCATAAATGATATCTCATAAATATTTGGACTGAGGGACTGTGGATTGTAGATAGCTTGATATTTTCTCCCTGGTTGTTTCTTGATGTTAACTGATTGGAGGCACCCTGGGATTTTTTTTTTTTTCTTTATTTTTTTTCCTCCTTACAAGTGTTGCGACAGCATGGTGTGTTTATCACAGCTTTAATAGCACTTTCAGTTTTCCTCTGCTGTCAGTATTGTGATCTGAGGTTAAAGAGTAGAATCAACATTAAAAAGAAGTTTTAATAATTTATCACAACATCTCAGCAGGAGACTCCTCCCTCCCCCTCTATATTTCCTTTTGTTGCATTTACAGATATCACAAATCTTTCACCTACTGTACCTTCAAGGGAAAAGTTGCAGCACACACTTAACCTGGACTGTTAACGCAGCACAGTGTATCTGAAAATTATTTCCTGGTTCTGTAAATCACATTATCACAGTGTGCTGCTGCTGGGTATCCTCATTGCAAATTAAAAGCTGTTATTTACTCTGGGCAGCATGACCTCTTCTCAGAGGCACGTGAGTTAGGAATATATGTCACTGTCAAGTTCCTGGGATTTAAAAAATGCTGTTAACTTTTTTCCCTTTCTCCCATTTTCAATTAAATCTGGTAAATGAGGGGTGTATTGCTTTAATCTTTTACCTGCTCTCTGACACAGGCAAAGAGCTCTACTGAAGAACTTTTATCATGGGTAGAAAATAATCCCTGAATCTGACTGTGGAAAATAATACCTTATTGTGGGGTTTTACTTTTAGAGGTGTTCTTTGCAGCTGAGACAAAACATAAGGAAGGTACCTGTTTCAAGGAGACCAGGAAGCAATTTGTCTTGTTTACTCGCAGCTCCTGAATGAGCCGGAAACTAGGCATACCTGCTGTACAGTAATTTTTTCTTACATAGATATTATTATGAGAGTTGAATGACTTGAAGATGATGCTTTCTTTCCAGTGAAAATTTCAAGTTCAGGATCTGCCAGAATCTATGTATTGTAATGTCACATAGTCTGAGCCTTTTTGACCTCCAAACCATATTATATGCACTTCCCTTTCCACCAAACATTAAGGATCACCTTTGGCTTATATAGCAATGTTGTCAGTTCTTTTTGTCATTCTGCATGTGGAATTCATGGCATCTTTTGGTGAAATTTTGACGTACATGCAAACTTCTCTACTGGAGCACACTGGAAAGCCTACCCCAACACGGAAACAGGGATTTTATTAATTATTTTTTTAAAAGAGGATCAGGAGAGCCAGACACTTGCATACCAGCTTTCAACTGTATTGTTTAGAGGGGAAAGGTGATGCTGAAAGCAATCATCTGGAAATGCATTGTACGAATCATAGTATAGCTATACTGACGTCAATTTCCATGGTGAACAGCAATAGCTGATTTAGACCATCCTCTGAAGTTTTTCTATACCACATTTTGTTTCAAGAGTGCTGCGATGTATAGACATCTTTAGAAAGTGCTGGTTTTGGGTGTCTGCGTAGGCCCTGATCATGATCGGTTCAAGTGCAGGCTAGTGAACCTGGAAATTCTTCTGGTACTTCATTGCTGAAGTTATAACTTCTAAGAAGACATTTTATGTGGTCTTGGTGTGTAGTTATCTATATTACTTATGAGAACAGCAACTCTATTCACCTCTATTTTTCTCCTTGGAATTTACTCTGAAAAAATAACCACACATGAAAAACTAAAATGAATGAAATTACGGGTAGAAATCACCTCCTGATTTAGTTGCAAGGTCACGTGTCAGGGGCTGAAATGGGTCCCATACATGGGCCTGGAGTAATGTAAAGGTATCATTTTCTTTTCTAGCTGTTTTTAAGTCTGCACTCCAGAAACCTTTCAGAATAATTTATTGGAATGCAGTCTTTAAATGCGCCTTAAAGTGGGATTTATAAACTAATAATCAAGATGAACTGGA
Organism: Thinocorus orbignyianus; assembly: GCA_013400375.1. Lineage (NCBI taxonomy): Eukaryota > Metazoa > Chordata > Aves > Ciconiiformes > Thinocoridae > Thinocorus > Thinocorus orbignyianus. The sequence continues at coordinate 185,483 of VXBW01005782.1, read as the reverse complement.
GTCTAAAAACAGGACCTGAAACTACAAATCAACTGGATTTTCTTTTTCCCTTTGAGCCAAATAACAGACCATGGTTGAAGTTTTTAAGAAGGATTTATAATATGGAGAACAAAAAACTGGGAAAAGAAGATTAAGTACTCTTTTGAGTTTACCTTAAATCGGAAAGCAGATTTCAAGCCTTGCTAATGCCTATCCCTTCCTGAATTTTCCATAGTGTTTTCAATCTGTCATACATCGGGGTGGGGAGGGGGCATGAAATACTGAGTTTTGAGTGCGTCCATCCATATGCACGTGGATGTGCTTTGCGTGTGTCCAGTGGCATCTGGGAGTATTTCGAGACTGGGAAGTAAGTTGCCCGTTTGGGTTGTGCTTGGGAACCTTCCTAACGCTCTACTTGTCCTAATAGAATAGTAATAGTAATTCCTAACCAAGGAGAACTGGGACACAGTGTGTAGTGTGTCACACTGCACAGACGGATGTGATTTGGACCAGGGAACGCAGTTGGCCAGGGTGTTGCCAAAGGGCCCATTGCTGCTGAGACCTCAGCCTTGTTGAGGAGCTGCTGAGGGCAAGATAGCGCCCATACTCAGAAACTACCATGTGTAGTGGCTGGGAGTTACCTCAGCTGGCAAACAGCAAAATGTGCAGGGAGAAGAAAACCATGCATGATGCTTGTCTTCTGGTAGACATCGGTGTATTTTACAACTCCAAGTGAAGACTGTGTAATAGAATCGGTTCAGAGGAGAAGAGCTGAGACCATGAGGACAACCGCCACTCTTGGTGGACATTAACCCTTTGCTAATGTTGGAAACAGCTCACGTCTTTGGACTGGGAGATAGCTCTGCTCTCTCAGGCCATCAGGCCACTTTGAAGAGCCAGACCCTTTACATGGTGGCTGCTGTGACAGGACCTGGTTCCTCTGCCAGGCCAGCACCCACCCCAGCTGAAAGGCTACAAGCTGAGCTGCTGCAGGATGGTCCTCAGGGGTGAGGCAAACCTCAGCGAACACAGGGACTCTGTGCATGCCCCAGGGTGTCCCTCCATAAAAGCAATACACTGTCAGTGCTGGCAGCATCTCCTGAGGTAAGAAAAAGCCTCTAGGGTTGGGGAGAAGAGTTGGAGATGAAAAGACTTCAGAGGGAAGGTAACGGACATGAGGTTGAGAAATGCAAACTAAGTATGCCTTTTCCCCAAAGGGTTGTTTGCTCAAGTCTCCCTTGTGCTTTACCAGAAGAATTTTCATTTTCAGAACTTAAAGTGTGATTTGATTTACTTATGATTAAATTGGAGAAATAAAAATAAAATGCAACCACAGTGCAAGACCTCACAGAACTAGAGGACGGTGGTGCCCGTCCATTCTATCTATGTGGAAGTGAAGCAATAATCTCTTTAATGACTAAATCAAAGTTTATTATGCAGGTGATCCAGCCTTATATTTCAGTTCCAATTTCAGCTCCATGGCAGTTTTATTTTTATGGCAAAAGGTACCAGCATGAGAAATTCTAAGTGTCACTGGCTAAGTGTTACTGGTAAGTGCGATACAAAGCTGTGTGCATGATGTTGATCAGCGCATGGATTATTTAGGATTAATATAATCTATCAACACTAGTTTAAATTATTTAAAAGCATAATTCAAAGTTTAACTCAGAAAATGCAATTTCTCTAAACTTCTTCCCATATAGAAAGCAGCCACCCCTCAGAACTTCTAAATTTGGGGCTTAAATATTACATTATTAGAATAATGGATGAGTATTAGAGTTGGAGGCATGTCACTGGGCTGTGTCTTCTTGGCAGCCACTCAACAATGCTGTTCACTTCCCCTGTGGGGAAACTCATAAAGCTTTATTTTTCACCAGGAGCAACTTATTTTCATTTACCTCATGGCTGTGGTGTGGTGAGGATAGAAGGATGGAGGTGGGCCATTGAAGAAGGGAAAGTACAGAAGAGGCTTTTACATGGACCCAGGTAGCCTGGTCTTCAGTGCAAGTTATCCTGAGGCACGGAGGGGCTGGTCGGATGTGATGAGGTGCAGCTTTTGATGTGGTGGTTGAGTTGAAACACTTGGAAATCACATTCACTTGTGCTAGTATGATTGCTGGTATGCTGCTGGTGTAGTTAATGTGATTTTGGGGGAACACTTTAGTTTGCCATTTATCTAATTTAAGTAATCTATTTTATGGAATTTCAAGGATAAACTGCATGAATTCTTTTAAAATACATTATGATGTTGTATGATTAACAGTATTTCTTAAATTACATTAAATGTGCTGTTATGTGGTTGTACATTGGAAAAGCTTATGAAATGCTGACAAAAATTTTCAAACTCAGGGTCTCAAATTTATCTCTATACATTTCATAATAGCAACTTGATTTTGAGTAGTAAAAATTCAAAATTTTTTGTAACTTTAGAGGTAGCTCCATATATTTGAGGAGATGGCTTGTCCATAGATAAGGATCTGAAAACTTAATTTTAGAAACTGAGGACTATAAGTGTGGATCTGCAGTTTTAGTCTGACTGTAAGTATATAGAGTGTGTGACTTGATGCACTGGACAAGTTCTAGTAGTTTTATTTTGAATATACTTAAAAAGGAAATGAGTCTTTATTTGGGATACTGAGTGACTGTGAAATTAGCTGGTTTTTATTCAGTCTTCTGTTTTCTTTAAGGTCTAGATTTAGTCCCCATCCCATGATAACAAGCAAATTTTTGCGCTTTCTTTTACATCACCTTCTTCAGACTGAAATCTGAATTCAAAAGGACTCCACTGATGTGTGAAGCTTCCTGTACATATTTTGTTGGCGTATACAGACTTTGCTTGTCTATTTTTTATCTCTTTGAAGACATTTGAAATACTATATAGCAGTCTGGTAACCTGTATTCAAACTCATACAGACAGAGACAACAAAGACAAAGGCAATGGAAAACAAGTTTGTGAGAGTTTTCTTCCTAGCTGTAAGGGAGGGAAAGTGATGGGGTTATTCCAGTCACGTGGCAGCAAATGTGGGGAAGATGTAACGTATCCTTAAGAACAGACCAATATTGGCACAAAACCAAACTGTTTCCAGTCATCATTGAGAAGGGGCTGCCATCCTTTGGCTGATGAAGTCATCCAGAGACAGGTTTCCACAGTCTCCTTCAACATCCACCAGTCCTGGCTGTAGGGTCTCCCTCCACCTTCTCCATCAGTTCTAGTGCATATCTGCTGGCACCCTACTTAGCCTACTTAGGGAGCTGATCCAGCTAGCAATTAGCCATGTAAAAGGGAGGACAGCATCCATCTAGCTGATGGGATCCCGTCATTTGCACGCTCTAAGGTCAAGGGGGAAACTAGTATGCAAGAGGACTATGGGCACAAGGGAAGAGAAGAGACTGTGATCATGGCTTGGTTTAGGCTAGTTCAGCCTGATACACAACTTAAGTCTGCAGCTCTGGATTATCCAGAAGAAAAAGGAAAAAAAAATAATAAAAAAAAATTTAATAAGATGGTGCCTTCTTTTGAATCCTGTGTCCACATTCTGTACTTGGAGCCTTGCTTGAAATATTTGCTATCATATTAAAAAGTATGTTGATCAAATAGTTATAAAACAGAAGGAATATTTAAATACTCTTCACCTACCCCACCCCCATGCAAGCACATCCCTCTTCTTTGGTTATTTGCCTTTTTTTTTTTTTTTTTAAAACACATTTTGGAGCCATCATAAAGCATCATTGACATTAGAAAACTAGCAAGCACAAGTAAACCCTCTTACTTTGGTCCACAAATAAAATGAGCTGGTGTAAATTGACTGTTAGGTCTTGAAAGAGCACAGATCAGATGTGCTCTTTCAAAATGATGAACAGGCTTAAACACATATCAGAGTGTCTGAGGAAAAAGTTGTTTTGGCTATTTCTAGCAATTTTGAAAGATAATAACGCTCATCAGTTAAACACTATTGATTTTTGACTTCAAAACATGATCTGAAGTATAGTTGGAGTATATTACTTCTCTCAAGAGCCATTACTAAATACCTCCATGAAAACTTTGTTTAGCACATTCAAAGTGTGTGTGGGGGGGGAAGGGGAGGAGCACAATATATGATCTTTTTACAGGTGATTTAGTTTTGGTAGATGATACTTGAATTGCCAATAATGGAAAGCTTTTGATATTTTAGAGCTGCTGTTTAATAATGACAGCACCTCCAACAGGAATTACTTTTTCAGTTATTTACATCTGAATCATAAAATCTTGTTCTTGGCTGAATTGTGTCATGTTAGCTCTCATACTGGCACTGATTCATACTACTAGTTTTGAAATTCATCATCTTACACTAGTGGAATAGTGAAACATTCATGGTTGCATAGATCTATTGCATAGAGAAGTGGACTGCACTAATTCAGAAACATCAAAAATTTTTCCAAGGTCTTACCTCAAAGGGTTTTTCATTTCTGTGTTTCTCTGCATAAGGAAACTTAAATGAAGTCATGGAAAAGATAAGACGAGCAAAATTCAGTTTTGTTTCCAGAGATGTTGATCACTCAGCAGAAGCTGCCAGAGATAAGGATTCTCAACCTTCACAAAAATCATGGTTCTGATATGACTGAGTATATAGCTCCTCTTTCCTCTAGGCTCCTAGGTTCTCTAAATATCAGTTGTCTTCACAGCCTCCTTGTTTCTCTTCAGGTGTGGGCACACATGCAGTTTCTGTTCTTGTGTAATTTGTGATGAGAGTTCACCAGTAAAATTCCTGCTGTGTTTCCAAGCACAGGCATGGCTATAGCGGCACAAAAGAGCAGCAAACTCTTACTCTTCACTGCCTTTCCCATAGAGGATGTTGGATAAGGACAGAAGACAGCACTTACATTAGCACCACATGATGCTTTATTTAATGATTAACTTTCCGCGAGCTGGATTTTTTGTATTCTTTAAAAGCGTATTTGCTCATTTTCAAAAGTTTAGAGAGAGAAAATGACAGGTTTACCACACTACCTGAGATTGCTGCTTCTGGCTCAGTAATTTAACGTAACTATTGGTCCCCTGTACAGGCAATGGAAAAACAGACAAAAGGGATACTTAGCTCTATAAATAGGAGTAAAGGGGAAAATGGCTTACTCCATGCATTCCGTCTTATTGAGAAAAGAAATGGAAGAGTGTGTAATATTTGATATGGAAAAGCTGGACAAAATGAGAAGAAGCCACAAAATTATTCTGAAAACTAGAGAAAATATTTTTGAGAGAGTTTGAAGGAATTTAGTCTGTTCAATTATGGAATATTTTGAGAGAAGGCTTTCAGGCAATTTAAGTGTGTTATTAAATTTCTTCTCCCATGAAGGAAAAGTGTCCTTAAAACTATTAAAGAATGGTATTGGAGGAACATATGAGTGAAAGCCCATGTTAGGCACATTCAAATAAAGGCAATAAACAAGTTCAAAGTTGATTATTTCAAAAAGCATTATTCAATTATATTTTTAAGACTTACTAACTTGTTGGAAATTTGTATTCTGTTATCATACTTAGTGTAACTAGTGCTTACACTGAGAAACCACAGATAATGGTTGAATTTCCTTTAAGACAGCCACTTCTTTATTCACTACATTCAGCATTCCTTCTGCAAAGCAGTTGGGATACCAAATCTGCTGCTTTTGGTTTAAAAACCTAGTATGCTATACAGAATATAGCCTTTGGGGAATGCCCCTGGCTGGGTGTCTTTTGCAACTATAAGATTGTGTCTTTTTTCTTACACTTACTTGAGAAGAACTACTGTGTTGTGCTATATGTTGGGGTATGCCTCATAACTGGAACATACTCAACGTCTTTCATATACTTGTTATGGGCAGGAGTAATTCCACTGAAATTTATGGATTTATGTCTCTTTAAATGACAGGAGCATATACTTTTGATTCTTAGCTGTAATATCTATTTTATAATCAATCATGGCATTTCTCGCTGGGTCATGCCAGATCTAGGCAGCTAGGGAAAGACTGATCTGAAGATGAGAGCACAGAAAAGTCTTGACACTGATGAAAATTGAGGAATAATTGTGACATTGATGCAGTTTCTATGACTGTAGATTATTTCCAACTAGTTAAGATGGTTTCATACTGCTAGTGGTTCTGATAAAGCTTAGGAATTTGTCTGCAGTCCTTATTTGCTAACCATCATTCTGCAATGGGTCACAGCTATTATCATCTGTCCATTTGATTATCCATGGAGTTGATATGGGCTCACACACTAGGACACAACATGTTTTAAGGAATTACTATCAGCTCTGATGTCAAGAATCACCTCATTCAATAGATATCGTAAAACTTAGTTTATTAATGCATGTTTAATATAAAATAATTTAAGGTTACAGAGCACTGTGAAGAGTAAAGAGTTCATTAAAAATCTGGACAACAGTCAGTTTTCACATTTTCAATTTTTATTTTCTCTACTGCCAGACTCTCTGGTTTCTGTTTTTAAAAAGTGACAGTCTTGAAATTTGAGTAATGCTCTTGCTGTTGGTAGTCACTGTGGAAAAAAATGAAGAATGACTTTGTGCTTTGCAAATTTTTTTTTCTTACTTTTATTTCTTTAAGTTGTAAATTTCTTCAGCTTTTGAATGTTGAAGAACAGCAGGAAGGAAACAGGAAGAGAAATACAGAAATCAACCTCATGCAATTAATTCCTTCATACTGTTGAATTGTGTATTTTGAAGGAAAAGTATCTTTTAAAGAGGGTTGTAGCAGTTGAAGAATGGAGTTGCAGTAGAGTTATGAAGGTAACTTCTCTAAAGTTGCTGGTGAAGCCTCGTGGCACGCTGTGTGAAGGCAGAGACACTCCACATTGTATCACCACAAAGACACAATTTTTTGTTCTCTGAGAAAAAACACTTGGGTAATATTTACACAGAACTTAATTTCAACTTCTTCGTGTTTTAGGAGGAAAATATACTGTTTCTACTTGCACATTGAGGAGAAGATATTCTCTGTTTGACATGGCCTCATTTTACTCTTTCTACAGCAGCCCAGCATAGGTTATATTTCCTAATTCAGATTAATGGAATTTCACACCTTGAGCTGTCTTAAGAGCCTGTTTTGCATTACAGCTCCTGGACAACAGTGACCAGCATATTTATACCTGCTTGTTGGTTATCTTGTCTTTCATCTTCTCTTTCTTTGATTTTCATGTTCAGTGCACAAGTTTCTTCTGCTTGTCAATTGTCTTCTCGTTTTTAAAACACCTGTTACAAATTATTATCTCAGAGGTTATTTATAAGAGAGTTCTTAGTTTCTTTCAATCAGCTTTAACAGCTTTTTCACTGTATTTAAATAGACAAATATTACTATTGAGAAATATTCCATTGAGTTACTCCTGTAGAGATAGATAGGTAGATAGATAGATAAATAGATAGAATAATGCAGACCATGAGGAGTGTGTAGATATATTTTTATTCCTGGTAACATTTTTTGCTTAATTTATATTCTTTGGAAGATGTGGTTCAGTGTTATGACTAATTTACTTTTTGATGCCCTTAGATGGTTGTTGTATTATTGCTCTTTTATCTGAAAAGAACACAGTAATCAGTAAGAGTTTTTGTACCCTTCAAATTACAAAAGAGGCATTGTCTTTTATGTATTCTCTGGTATTTATAACCACTTCATAAACTGGCTTAAAGTCTAGATTAAACAAAATCTATCTTACAAAAGATTGCACATGCTCTAAAAAAGTACAGCTCATGTAGAGAAAGTGAGATGTGTTGAGAACACAGGATACTATAATGTATTATGCATGCAAATTTCCTTGATCTGTATTGGTCTTTTCAATTCCCTTTCCAAACAATGAACATGGTAATTTCATTTTACAGATAATGTAGTTTGAGGCCCTAAATCAGTTTAGCAGTACACAGTTTTGATTCATGGCAAGGACAGTTGCTAGCTTCAAATGTATCTGTTCTTAATCTCTTCAGCAGAAATACAGCAGTGACTGATAGATTTCATGGCACTTACATTGTCTATGCGTATTAGGAAAAATCACAAGATGATCTGTATGAATCATCGATCACCTGAAAACCTGTAGACAATCACCACAGGGTGAAATGTTGCTATGTGTTTAGAAAGAAAAATAACTTGAAGAATCCTTTACTGACATTCTGTGACCAGCATCTTCCACAGGCGTTGTGATCTGGGATTACATTGTTTTATTATCTTTATATTATTTTTCATGTGAGTATGTACATGGGGGTATTGTTATGCTGGATTCCAGTTTTGCATTATGTTATAAACAATGGCTGGATGCAAAAGCATTCTTACAAACATTCCTGATTTATTCCTCTATTCCCTTGCACATGCATGTTTTGTACAGACTGAAGACCAACTTAAAGATTGGTCAGTTTTGCTGCTTGATCTGCAGAATGAATTCACACCAATCCACACAACTGCTAATAAGCAGCTTGTTAGCCTTTAGTAAGTTATCCTGTTAGTTTTCAAAAACCCTGTAGATACAGGCTTTTATAACACTATTAAAGGTGCAGCAGGAACTGTCAGTTAACTTGCTCAAAATGCAATGGAGATGCCATTTGTATTGATTGCTATAGATTTTTGTCTTGTCTAATGAGATTTATATTTTTTCTATGAACTTGTATTGAAGAAAGTGAAAACAAATAATGGCCAGACCGAGCTAAGACATTCTAAGTTCAAAAATAACTCAAAACTTAAAATTTCTCACACATGCCATTGCATCCCTGGTTTGTAAGGCATCCAATCACGTCTGTCTTTTTGCCAAGATAGCAATGCTAAAACAAGCTGAAAACGGCATCCTTTCACTTTGCATTAAAGCACACAGGCCAGCACTCAGCTTTGTGCATTTTGAACTCACTGCAATAAAAGTTTTAAGACATAAGAAGCTTTTTCTATTTCAGGGTTGCCATTAGCCTGAATAATACATAAACATGGGAAAAGGTCTGAAGTCCTTTTGAGGATCACAGCATAGCTTCAATTAAATTATACATCATTATCACAGCTGCCAAGCCTGGTGTGGGATTTTAGCCCCATATCTCACTAAATGTTCTATGTAGCTGTCTTGTCCAATTCTTTCTTCTTCTGTTTTTTTTTTCTTTCTTTTTTTTTTTTTTTTCCTAAGCAACAATAGCACTCTTTGAAAAACCTAGTTTAAGGAATAAAGTGGAGGATGAGGTTTGGTTAATCACAGAAGAACATAGAGATGTCAACTGTCAAGCACCAAGGGAGGAAGGAGGTCAACTTTCTAGCCTTAAAAAACACTGGGGAGAAATCAAACACTATTAAGTCATGACATATTATGTTCCTTTTGAACCAGGGCTGTGTGCACTCTCTCTGTCTGCTGAGAGGTTTGCAGTGCAGCTCCAAGTTGATCATGAAACCCATTGTTAAACAGAATTGCTAGGGCTGCCCACCAGGGATGCTTTCAGCAAATGTCCACACAGCTGGCAATGACTTTGAAATGTAATCTGGACAGACAGATTCTTTGTCTGTTTGTCCATCTATAGGTCTTTCAAGCTTTACAACCCAGAATTTTCATGAAGACTTGTCATATTGCAGATAAGTGTTTTCTTGGATCTCAATATGATACCAAATTATTCAGTCATCATAATAGATGTCAGCTAGTTATTACTTTTGTGGTGGCTTTGGCATAAATCGAGGACATACAGAACTATTACTGCACACTTAGGAAAATCATAATGGCTTGTCTTTTTTATTTATTCCTATAATATCCTCTAAAAGTGTTTAGAAGTGCTTTGATTAATTAATTACACTATTCACACTCCTAATGCCACTGCTCTTGCCATTAATTTTATCAGTTTGCTTTGTATTCTTTGTGCTAGTATTATATTAATGCATATTCTTTCTTGAGTAGCCACACAAAAAAGACTGAAATCAAGGTGGCATTGCAGAGTTTTGTGTCTAGACTACTTATTTAGGATTGTACCCTACCATTGATTTTTACACTGAAAAGGCCATGGATTTCAATGGATGCTTAACATGCAGATCAATGACACATTATATTGCTTAAATGGTAACATTTGATATTTAAAACTGAATGGGTCCGGGGTATCACTGAGTTTCAAGTAGGACTGAAAAATTCTGATAAAAATCCAATCTTTCTTAAAATTTTAGACAGTTACAAGAGTCTGTTAGGGAGAAACAGCTGGTAAGAAATGTGTGAAGAATTGTGTTTAAAATGCAAAATGAGAATTCGTAGGAAAACATCTGAGTTGAAAGTTGTTTGTAATATATATTTGTTACACAAAAGCACTGGTACTGACTTAGCAAACCTTTGCATGTTGACTCACAGCCTACAGCAGCCTGTGCTAGTGCCTTACCTCCTGCACAGCTACATGTCGATATGCATCTCTTACAGTTGTGTTGGCTTTTATGTGTTTTTTGTTAGTGTGCTTTCCTGGTACATATCCAGTTTACAGAGTGGCAAAAGAGCGTTTAGTGTATACTGGAGAGAAATCAGATCATATAGGTCATTATCCCAACATCCCTGAATTTATGGAATACAGTTGGAAATCCCTTAAATGTATGTTCTCAACTTGACTATATCTGCAGCTTCAAGCATTTTTCTTAATCCCAGTTTGTTATTTCTCGTCATTTGTACTGCTTGAAGGACATCAACTTTGAGGATGAAGAGCTCATTTTTGGTGGTTTGAACTATGTTTGACTAACCCTCACACTAGAAAGGAAACTTTTTTTGGATATTGGCTACACCTTAGTACAGACCTTTAAAAAGAAAATGCAGAAGGTTTAAGCCTGTGCAGGCTGTCAGAACAAATATATAGAGAGTTAATTTTTTACTCTTCTGTTGCAGAAATATTATATATGCATTTCTGCTGATACTGAAAGAGAAGAACTAGAAGCACCTTCCTCAGTCACTTCTTCAAAATCACTTGAAAAATCTGTTCTCCAGTGTGTAACATATGCCCTTTAAAACTGCTACTGTGCTGCTGCCTTCTCTTATCAGTATGGGCCATAAATTTTGCATGGGTATAGAGGGAACTGCAGCTTGAGTACTTGAAATAGTTAGCAAGATGCTGCTAAAGTGTGCAGACAAAATACACTGGCAAATGGGTCTTTGTAGACAGACATCATTACCAAGATCCATTTGTGCCGTGCTATGTAAGTCTGAGGAGCACTAAAGGCCAGCGCTCCCAGGCACCTAATTTTGGGTGAATAGAATCCTTAGATTCATTGTGATATTGCACGTAAATGAAAATACCAAATGTCATTGACTTGTCAGTGAAAAAGTAGCCCAGGCTTTGTAACAAATGGATCAGTGATGTATATTTGGAAGCTCCATGACATATTAAAGTAGTTTATGAGGCACAATTTGTTTTGGTGGTCTGCTCTGATTGATGGTGTGCTATCTGCCACTGCTTCGGCTGTTGTGGTATGTTTGTAATAAATGTTCATTGTGAGACAGTGCTAAATGTGTTCCATCTAAATCATTCGTTACTTATATCAAGTTTCAGTGTATATGAATCAAAGGTTGTTTATACTTGCCTTTGAAAGAATTTATCATCTTGAAGCAGCTCTATCACCTCAGGTGGGGCAACTGCATGCCTAAGTGCTCGGACCGTTTCAGTAGTGTAGTGCCTACTGGAAGCAGTACAGAAAGTTAGGCAGCAAGCAGTGTTATGTTAAACTGCTTCTAAAAGCATGTTGTCTTTTCCAATGTAACACTCTTGTTTGGTTTTCTTTCCTTTTTTTTTTCTTTTTTTTTTTGTGTGTGTTTGTGGGGTGGGGTGTTGATGGTTTTTTGGTTTGTTTGGTTGTTTTTTTTTTTCTTTGTTTTGCACACAGAATAGCAGAAATTATCAGAAATAAGCACTGATGGACAAGGAAAGAGGCAACCTTCATGCAACAACTGTAACATGTCAGAGGAAGCATGTCAATGGGTGGGATTCTTGCTGATGTTTTATACCAGCCTAACACTAGTTTGTCAGAAATCTATAAAATATGCATGCAGTACCCACAGGGGATTTTCTCTTTCTTGAAAGTGCAGAATGCACCGTCCTTAAGCAAATGGTATACTTCGTTTCCTCTTGCTTGGTAGGAGACAGGATGCTTTTTCCCCATGGGCCTTGTGTTTTTCCTTTCTCCAGAATCCAAGTGAAGGAGGAGAAAACCTGAGGACCAGCATTGCAGGGTGGTCATTGTAAAACTACTACTTCACTTTTTATAGTATAAACACTGTTTTTCAAGGAAGACAGCTTCTTTCTCTTTCAATAGCCACTAGGAAGTAAGAAGTATAGAAAGATGTAACCAAAGTAACACAGGGGTGTTTGAAGTAATCTTGAGCTCTTAACAGGACACAAACTTGAGTACTTTGAGTACCTATTAATTTAAAATTTGTGTGCTGTTGGGCTTTGTCTACTCTTTAAAGACATAGAGTTTTATGTAAAATGCCAACGTACACTAGAATGTAGATAGAGAAAATAAGATATGACCTTTTAGAATTACTTTGACCATTAAGAATTACATTTGAATTAGAACAAATGTGCAAGTCTCTAGGTGAGATGATTTCTCCAGTGTCCTTGGTCCCTTATAACATTAAAAGAATCAGACTTTGATACCAAGCAGTTTGTAAAACGGAGAAAAAAGTTTGGCAAAGCATTGAAACAGGGTAAAACGGCTTGCCCAAGCAGTCCAGTTTTGATACAAGGAAAATATCTCTAACTCCTTATTGTCAATTCATTTTTTTTTATTTTGTATGCAGTACAGTGGTAAACATGTAAATTATATGCTGTCATTTGGGAAGAAATGTGTGGGTGCTTTTTTCATAATTTTTAGGAAGAAAGAAAAAAGCAGTGTTACCAAGTTAAAGTTACTGTAATGGTGGGTTGAGGCTGCACAGCTGCAACAACATCAAATAGTGGAAGGCAAATACATTGCATAAGGTAGTCTCTTCATTTCCTCAGCTTTGTGTATCCATGCCTGTATTAAGCTCATAAATTTTTTTATTTATTTTTTTAACATTATTTTTTTGGGTTGATCCTTTCTTTGTTTCTGTTAATGATCTTTTTGCAGAAGTTCTTAGCATGTTAATAGTATCTTTTAAGCAGCACATAAAGGAGTGTTTATCAAAACTGACAAAGTTTTATAACTAGCCCCTGAGGAAAAACACAAGATCAAATACAGCGGGGAAAAAAGAGCATAAATTTGTAGCATGAGCAACTCATAATACAAATCGATTCAGCATTTGCTACTTCCTAAAGTTAATGAACAAATGCTATGTGGCAATAGATGGAAATTAAATCTTCTCTTTGTTTAAGATCTGTCTTATCTATCTCTAACTGTTATCCTGCCTTTTTAATTGCAAAGCTTTCCCTCTGCATATTCACATTTCCTTCTCCTTTCTCCTTCTCTTCTCCTTCTCCTCTGTGGCTATCCTTTTTATTTTATTTTATTTTTTTAAAGCAACAAGCTGTTGAATTCTCTAAAGCCTCTTACATAGGCTTGGTGGAAGACACGATCCTCTTGGGTACGTTTCTTTATATAAATGTTATTGTCCTATCAGTTCACAGAACCTATACCGTCCATGGGTATAACATGGCTTTTATAGACTGCCTACTTGTTTCTTGCTTTGATACACGGAAATACAATGTATGTTTATGTATGACATATATGTGGCATCTATACATGTCATATGCTTGACGTATATATATGTAAGATGTGAGATTCTAAATATTTTTATATGCATGTTTTGTAACTCAAAAAATTAATGGGAAACAAAATAGTGGAGGGAGGCATTGCATCATCTGATCGAATCATTCCTCAGACTTTAGTAATGTTAGTTGTTCTTTCTTGCTTCAGATGCCAGCAGCTGTGAAATGTGGTGGTGAGAGGTTTCCATTTCTGCTTTCTTGCTTTCAGAAGGTAGTAAAGGTCTAAGAGGAAGGCAAGATGCAGACCCCAAGCTGTCTAGGGGCTTTTAGAGCACTAGAAGAGAGAATGAAAAAGAAGGAAAAAGGAGTTTCTGGGAAGTGCTATGATTTGGCTGTGAGCACACAGCCACTGAGTGTCAGGGCAAGCATGGTGGCCTTGACTCCTGCCTTGCACTGGTGGCTGCAAGAGTAAGTTGTGCCTTAGTTATTGTGCCTTGTCATCTTGCTGCTTCTTTGCCTATTATTTCTACTACTTCTCAGTTACAGAAAGTGTTGTGAAGTACAGCTTCTACCTCTATTGGCAAACCCAGTTGATTTTCAAGATTGCTGGCAGTAGCTGGTGGCGTTGCATAACCAGCCTTCTTTCTTTTCCGTGATAACTTTCCACACAGGTTTTGCACTCAAGGATGTTTTAAGAATGGTACAGACACAGGGGATTTATACCACCAAGACAAGGTCTTTTGTTCTGGTTTGTTGTCAGTGATGCATAATACTCACTATGTCTATGAGGAAGCAACACATTTGTCTTTTTATCCAGTTCAATAACTTCTACTGCCTGTGTTACTGCTACAGAGGAAAGACTAAGCTGGGGATCAGGACTTTAATTTTTAACTCCTACTTGCTAGTGGGGTCTGTTCAGCCAAGCCTTTTATAAATTTAACTTTGTTGAAAGGGAGCAAAAAACCACCAATCTGCAAACTTTTCTACCAGCTTTGATGGAACATACTGTCCAGACTCATCTGTGATGCTTTTCGCTTGTCTTACACGGGGGTCTGCCCTTCCCAGGAGCTATCAATATAATCTTTTTTTTTTCTTTTCCCTCCTCTGCAAAAGTAAATTTAACCTCATGGCCCTCTTGCCAGGGGAGAGTTTTAGCTAGTAACCACCTAGAGATCTGAGAAATACAGATATTAGATGATCTGCCAATCTGTACTGCCTTCATCTCTTGCAGCACAATAATAAAAAGATCTCTCCTATAATGGCTCTTCATTGCCATTTCCCCGGTTGTTCTTTACCAAAGTACAATTAATTACTGAAGGGGCTTCCCATACAGAAAACTGTTGATGAGGGGAGCATCTGAAAAAAAGCAGTAGAGCATAAACCTGTGGAAACTCAGGGGAAGAAATGTATTTTTCACCTCACGCTATGCCCTTTGTTTCTCTTATTTGTATTCTGAGGTTTTTGGTGTTTGGATTGTTCGGTCCCTCCCGCCTTCTTAACTCATCTCTCTCTTCCTTGATAGTTTGGCTACTGTCATTATCTGTTCTTCATTTATGAGCAGGTTAAAAATGGTGAAGGAGCTGTCCGCACACTGTACTATGTGGGTCTGCAGTGTTAGCTCCAGGCTCCTACTACCCCCTGTTAATATTACATGTATCCCTCTTCAGCTTACTCCAAAAGGTTTAATTTCTTTTCATAATATAGTGTATTATTATTATTATTGTTGTTGTTGTGTTTAATTCAGAGATTAAGCATAAAATAAAGAGCTGAGCTCTTTATTAGGCATTTTTTAGGTACTGCTGAAAATAGGACTGAAATGCTACTGTCCCTAATGGTTTATTAAGGAAAAGACACAGTTTGCCAATATTTTCTTTAAATATATGTGAACTCAATCTTGCAGAAGTTGTAAAAATCAATTTCACTAGTAATTAGAATTATAGAATTTTCTGCCAGTAAATATGCTAAATATAAGGAGGCATCGGACTCCACAAGGTCAATATGTATGCCTTCAAAATATATCCTAATATCTATTAAAGTAATCCACCAATTAAAAAGTCTATAAATAAGTATTTACTCAATAGATTTTAGTGTCTCCGAAGGGAGCAATTATGCTTTTAAGGAGAACTCTTAAACATTCCCATGAAGGTTTTATTATTTTCTTTAATACTTGTCTTACACAAATGCACATTTCAGAAATCATGTTTGAAAAACAAGTAATTTATGGTAAAGTTGAACTCCGTGCCCTGGCAATAAATGGTTCTAAAATGAATGTTGATGTATGTATAATAATATTTACTTCAGTATGTAAATTATAAAAATAAGGAGGCAAGTTTTCTTTCCTGTTGCAGTATTCTATACCTTGCTCCATATTGCAACCACTGGTGTAATTAGTGATCATGTAAGAACAGGTTTTTTGTCTCACAAAGCCCTTTTTATGTATTTTATATAATAGATTACTTAAAATACTAAGGCAGAGTCTTGTCTTGATGTAAATACCAGTGATCTAGTCTGATTTAAATTAGCTGAGCATCTGGCCCATTCTCTTTGAAAACAGATAATTGTCTTCAGTAATTGACTGAGATTTGTGGTTTTCATTTCTTTCATTTTGTATGTAATTGTATAAAATAGTGGCATGCAAACCTAGCCAAGATTATTAAAATTATTGATCACCTATGCTATCCAATCAGCTACAAGCTATGCACTGTTATAAACCATTAGTTTTAGGTTATATCAGAAATTCATCCAATTAGAAAAAATAACAATAATTAAAAGGATCACGCATGTGTGTCAAAATACAATTGCACATTCCAGAGCTAGAAAATTGTAATAGTAGGACTGGCAGTCATTCTCATAAGAGAGGGCAAGGGCAAATGGTGAAAAATTCAAATATGAGTGAAATACCAGTAAATGTCATACTAATAACAGTATACATTACATCCTGCTGTGATTTTTCTCTCCCACAGGTCAAATCTTTTTCCTCTTTTCTTCTAAGGTACCCTGACCATGAGAAAGAGCTTTCTCAAGTCTCTGGTCCTTTCTCTCAGTCCATTTTTTTTTCTTTCCCCTTAATTAATCAAATTAATAGCTTCCATACTTAATCTACAATATTTTGTAGTATGACACCTATGAATCAGACATGCAAAAATAAGATAAATCTGCTTACTTTGAAATTATGTGATTTGTTTTACGTAATTCCCTTTAGAAAATATGGTTTACCATTACCAGAACAAATTTCACCATGGGGTTTTTGCAAATTTTGAAAATAGAACTATACGTGTTGGATAGTTAAAAGTGCAGGAGACTTTAAATCTTACTAAGTTAGAGTAAGCAATGACAAAAGGGACAAAAAGTGGCTCACGTCTGTGAATAATATGAATACAAACCTGAGCTGATTAACAAAGAGATTTCATCTCAAACCGTATGTGAAAGAAAGGCGGTATCATCCCTGAGATGTTGCTTAAAATAGCAACTTCTAGCAGTCACAGCTTGTTTTTCTACAAACTATCTTCTCATTCCAATAACAGGATATTTTCCAATCTCTGGGAGATGTAAGCATTTGGGGTGTATTAGGGAACTCTGCATATTCTTAGCAGGATATGGAGTTCTCTCCATGGGTGAGAGAACACACAGTGCTTCACACAGTCCTCCACACTCACCTACCACAAAGAC
The DNA here is from genome assembly GCA_013400375.1 of Thinocorus orbignyianus. Lineage (NCBI taxonomy): Eukaryota > Metazoa > Chordata > Aves > Ciconiiformes > Thinocoridae > Thinocorus > Thinocorus orbignyianus. The sequence continues at coordinate 168,210 of VXBW01005782.1, read as the reverse complement.
AACTTCTGCCTCAAAAGAAGTTTCATTGTTGTGTGGGTGATGCACTGAAAAATGCCCAAGTAATTTAGGACTGGTAGAAAATAAGTGCTACATTAAAGTTATTAAATAAATAAAAATAATGAAATTGTTGGTGTCTGGTTTAAATATACAAGTAAAAATGTGTTGGAAATCTACCTTTCTAAGGTAACTGAGCTGCAGCCTCTACAATTCTTCTCTGGACAAGGACCAAATTCACAACCAAAACCATTAGCAGAGCATTTGAAAGAATTATAACAGCCAAAGAATGCCTTTTAATGCTGAGTACTCTCAATGACTGAAATTACTGGAAAGTGTCCATTTCCCTTAAGTTATTTAAGTGCCCAAAGTGGCAAATGGGTGCAATTTTCAGAAGTATATAGATGAATAATTCTCATTGATCTGAATCCCAGAGAAATGACCATGTTCACCTACAATATCCCACTTTGCACTCATCTGCATCATTTGGTGTCTGCATAATGCAAATATTTCCTTCGGGCACCAAATCAAGGAATTGTGCTTGTTTATTTAAACTCCTCCTTAACTGTGAGTTCATGCTTAAAATTAAGCATATGCTTGTGTGCTTTTCTCAATGAAAGAAACTCAAGCATGTGAGGGCCCTCCTGATCCAAAGTACATGACAGGAGTAGGCATCATTGCTAGCTAGCAGTTGTGTTCCTTCCTCCTAACTTCCACAGTTTTAAAACTTTAACATTGTGAATTGAGATGTAGTGTCTTTTTGTCTGGAACCCAAAGGGAATTTGAAATCTAATCTGTTAATATGGAATAGAAAATAGATGGGGTAGGAACTGAGGGTGCTCATTGAAAGAAGAAAATGAAGACTTAGAAAAATAATCCTCCTTTAAATCCCTCAGGCAGCGTTTTGAAAATCTCTGCCTCAAGTATGAATTGTGTCAGGGATTGATTTCAAACAATGGGTGGAAATAAAGTACTTTGAATAGTCAAAAAGTATTTGGTTCTCAAATAAAAAAAAAGGGTCATAGATTGCTGCTTTAGCGGCTGTGCTGTGCTGTTCTTTATTTTTGAAAAGATAATATCCGTTGAATAACAGAGATATAGGATGCCAAACCCTCAAAAGGTTTTCAGTGACAATGTATATTTCTGAAGATATAATTTATATAATTATAGAAGAATAAGAAATATATAATTCATAGCCTTTCAGGAGAATTCAAGAAAAATGAATGGACTGAGGATTTTCCAAAGTCTGTCACTTGTAACAAGGCTCTTCAGTCTTAGTTAAAATAAGAAAAAATGAAACTTGCAATCTATAAAATACTTAAGCACATAAGAGGGTAGAATTAGTTACTAAATGCATATTTGATAGACATGTTTTTCTTCTATGGGAGAGGGGCAGAAGTACTATTTTTGCTGCAATGTATTTGGTTTGGAATTATGAATTTTCTGGTGCATTTTGGCCACAAGAGAAACAACAAATTGAATTACAGGCTCTGGATGCTGGAGAAAGTAGGAATGATCTCCAGGCATTGTCTCGCTTCATTTCTGCTCCTGCCTCCCTAGCTGGGAAACATTGAGCTGGATCTCAAAGCTGCTGCCCACTATGCTGGTGGATTTGCTGTTAGGTCATCTTGTATAGTCCCAATCAGGAGTACATTACCAAAATGTTTGTGAGGGCAGGAAAGTGATACACACTGGGGTTTCAACCTGACTGAGAGAGGGGACCAAGAGAGAGAGGAAAACAGGTAAGAGAGCAGACTTGCTCTTGGGCAGATTTTGTTTGACAAATTAGAGAGGAGCTGTGATTTCTAATTGCCAGTTCTACTTACTTTGTCCAATCTGCCTTTAAAGTAGCCCTGGATCCAGAGGGTTTTCTATCTTTGTTGAAGCCTTGCCCATATGAGAGAGAAAAAGAATAGAAATAAGTTGTGGAGAACAGGTTATTCTCCACTGGTGACATGGAGGAGGATGGAGACCCAAGGTCCTTGCAGGCTGAGATGGCCTGTGGCCTTCTTTCCTATGGGAGCAAGCATCAGTCATATACAGAAATGAACCCTCCAGTTAGGCCAAATACTATTTATTTTTAAATACTCACTGTGAATTGGGAAGCCATTAACATGTTAAGAGGGTCCAGTTTGGTGTCTGCTAACTGGACAAGCTAGACCCACTGTGGGTTTTAAATTCCTCTCCACATCTTCCCTTGGACAATGTGTCCTAATCCATAGCCTTTTTT
>VXBW01005782.1:3727-165973 GCA_013400375.1 Thinocorus orbignyianus | reverse complement strand
CTCCTTTTTTTTTTTTTTCCTACTGGTAATTATTGTACGACATTTTAAACTGTTTTTGGCACAGGAGTCCTGAGACACATATTTTGGCATGGTTCCTGAAGAGATAATAGGTCTTAATATACTTTTACACTGTAAAGGAATGTTTATACGCAGCAGTTACCTCTTACAGCAAGTAAGAAAACATAATTATTGGAAATTCAAGCTGTAGGATAAACTGAATGTATTTCTAATGAAAGAAGAAATAGGATTGTAGTTTTATTGTAGACTGAATGGCCTTATCCTGGAATATAATGCTTCTGTGTTCGTTTTACTTAAGTAGAAAATTTCTGCCTGAAAGCCAGCTATTATAGCAGCTCTATATTTCTTTGTTACTTTAGGCAAAAATTAAGTTGCATAAACCTACACCAGTTCAGCATAACATTTTGTAAATATTTACCACTGCTTACAAATTATGTATAATTATTTGTGAAATGCCATGTACTTCAGTCTATGTTTACAGATGTGTTAGAACTGATGAGAAGCTCCACAGACCTGGCAATGTGCACTTGCAGGCCCAGAAGGCCAAATTTATCCTGGGCTGCACCAAAAGAAGCATGGTCACTAGATCAAGGGAGGATTCTGCCAGTCTGCTCTACTGGTGTGAAACCCCACCTGGAGGACTGCATCCAGCCCTGGGGCTCCTACATAAAGAGGACATGGACCTGTTGAAGGAGTCCAGAGGAGGGCCATGAAAATGATCAGAGGGCTGGTGCACCTCTCCTATGAAGACAGGCTGAGAATTGGGGTTATTCAGCCTGGAGAAGAGGAGGATCCATGGACACCTTATAGAAGCCTTTCAGTACTTCAAGGGGTCCTACAGGAGAGATGGGGAGGGACTCCTTATCAGGGAATGTAGTGATAGGACGAGGAGTGATGGTTTTGAATGGAAAGAGGCGAGATTTAAATAAGTTATTAGGAAAAAATTCTTTACTGCCAGGGTAGTGAGACACTGGAACAAGTTGCCCAGGGAAGGTGTTGATGCCCCATCAGTGGAAGTGTTCAAGGCCAGATTGGATGGGGCTTTGAGCAAGCTGATCTAATGAGAGGTATCCCTGCCTATGGCAGGGAGGTTGGAACTCCATGATCTTTAAGGTCCCTTCCAACTCTAAACCACTTTGTGATACTATTATTCTATGAATTTGGTAAACAAATTTTTAATTATCATTATATACTTATGCTGCTAGATTAATTTATATTTGGATATTTCCTGTAGTTTAGTGAAGGCTTGTGTCATTTCTTAAATTTCAAAAGTGCAATTAAACTCCTCAAGTTAATAGGAGAGCAAAAAATTCAATATATTATTTGGAATTAGTCCAACTTACCTAACTTCTCATACTAAGGCTTATCGATCCAAATTAGCTAGCCATGTTGCGGTTTCTGCAAAGCATATGTTATATTTTTTGCATATAAACCATCTATAGTAAAGAACTTGATCCTAATAGCCTTGTATTTTGAAACTTTTCTCAGGCTAGTTAAACACAGCGATTAGTGAGACTAGTAATGATGCTTATTTTGAACTGAAGTTTGAAAATCGTAAGAATGCTCAATATAAGTAAAATAACGTCATGTACATATGTTATCCTTTAATAATGAAAATCTTCCTTGCCCTCTGTTCAGTCCTTTAAAAAGAGGTGGAAGCTGGACCTTTTTTATTGTGCTACCTATACATCACTGAACTGAAGAAGTTATGTCAACTTAAGCATGAGGTTTCAGAGCAAGAAACCAACCTTTAGTTAATCAGTCTGCAAAACTGTGGTATACTTTGTTTTCTCTAAGTAGCATAGCTTGCGTTTACATTGTTTTCCTACAGGATAACATCTTTCTTCATGAAATGTCTTATGTGTATTATATACCTTACTGGGTTCTACCACACACACTACAGTCAAGGGTATTATCCAGATCTGCAACAAGCCCCACAGTATTTTTATCCCTTGAATGAGATATTGTCAGTCTGATCCATGTATAGTCTTGCTTCCTAAAATTAACAAGTATTCACTAGGAAACTTTTCAGATTTCTACATCATTTTGAGATTTAGAAGTGCACAGATCAGTCCAAACAAGTATGGAAATTTGAGATATCTGTTCATATTGATAGTGTACAATTTGCTATCAATATATTATTGTAGTTAATATAGGGTGTATTTATTTTCACAGTTGATGTTTGTGTTTCAGTAATGGAAAAGGAATCCATCTGACCATTTTTCTTAAAAGTTCTCTCATTAAGTAAATGGCAAGTCTATTATAAATTCCATCATTTTAAACGAGGTTGTAAATTTATGATATCTCTGGGTCTCTCTGTGTAAGTTTTTCCTGCTGGGGGATTGACTCAGTCCACAGTAGCAGAGCTTTTTACTAGTAAATCAATGCAGTTATTGTACAACTCTGCAAATGGATGTTGCTTTCTATGTTCTGTCTTGCTACTGCAAGATTAGAAGTCTGGCATCAAAGAGGATGAAGTGAAAGCTTGGCTTATCCGTTTTAGCTCCGGTTTTGAAAAGCACAGTAGCAATGGGAAGTACAAGAAAAACAGTGGGGCTAAAAATAATATGAAACTCGATGGGAAATAAAGGAAAATATTAATCTGAGAAAAAAAAAAAAATAGAGTAAGAAAAGGTTATAGTTCTCTCTATTACCAGCCCTTTTTAAGTATATATTTCTGAGGTAAAACAAAATGACATTTTACATGACAAAACTGTAAAATCATAGTGATATTGTATATAAACATTTGCTCCTCTAAAGCTCTAGGAAGAAGCTGGAGTTAGAACCACCAACTCTGTGTGCATGCGAGATGCAACCTTCCTTAGATCATAAGAGTGAGTAAATAGAGTAGATGCTGGTACTTGTGATTCTGTCTGCCCTTCGCTATGTGTGTGCATGGGGCAGAACCAACACTTCTCTTCCTCCTGGAAGAGTGCAGAAGTTATGCAGGTTGGGAAGAAATTTTTTTTTTCCTTTCTGAATGTTGTAATGGGTTTTAAATAATACATATCAGAAATGCATTTGGTTTGAGATGGAAGCTCCTCATTTGAAAGGTTAAAATATCAACATCCCTACAGCCTTTGCGATCTGTGCCTAACACTTACAGCTTAATAATAAAAAAAAAGTCTGTAGCAGTCCTACCAAATGCAGTCCAAAATGCTGAGTGACAGTAAAAGCAAGTAGTTTTTCCAAAGAGCTTGCTGGGGACTGCACTTGGGTCTTCCATTCTGATTTTGGTGTGGTGTTGCCGTTGGGCCTTTACTTGATTACCTTCTCTTATCCAATGCTACCCACTCATGAAAGTCCTTCAGTTTCCTAAGAGGGATGGATCGATTTTTATGTTTTCACAGTTAGAAGGTATATATGTATTGTTGACAGGAAGGGTCTCTGTCCTGTGGGTTAAACTCCCAAGGAGAACAATAGACTCTCTGTCACCTCGACAGAGCAGAAAAAATGAAACTGGTACGTTCACTGTGGGATGGTCAGGGCATGTTTTGCATTCTTTGAGTTATATGAAGAGGTCCATGTAATATGGAAATCAATTTATTCTGACTAATACAGAATAATAAAAGTATGGACTCTTTAGTCTCACTCATCTACACAGAAATGATTTAGTAGATCTAGTGCTGCATGATTAATGATGATGTGTTTTAAATTTCTAGTTCCATTATTAAGTTTGTGGCTTATGTAAAATAACATTGACTCCTTCAACATACAGTATCAAGAATAGGAACAAGGTGGATTTTTTTCTGTCCACAGCATCTTGAAAAATTCAGCTTGACACAGTTTAAAAATATTTTAAAAATACATTTTTTTGAGGATGGACACTTTATTACTTTTTATAAACCATAGTTTACAAGGAAAAAAAGTTGTCTAGAGACATAGATAGCAATTATTTGCTATATAAAGGGAGTTTATATTGATTTATTTTTAGGAAATTATTGTCTGTATGAGACTGAATAGATTTATACACATACAGAATTTAACTTTCTTTTAGAATGGTTTGTATTTGAGGTAGGCTGATAATAACTAATACTGCTGAAAAATATGTATGCATTTTTTTAAAAATAATTAGTTGCAACTTGTTACCTAAACATAGCATTTCAAGTTTCTTGTGCTAGTCTTCATAAAAGTAAAACCAGGTTAAAATAACTGAAAAACTTCACCAGATTTCAGAAAATTGCTCACGTGGTCTTCATTTGGCAGATTGTGACTTTATATCTGAGGCAGTTTCTGTAGAGCTGGCCTGTTTTCTCAAGTGGATGGGCAACACACTCCTGCATTTCTGCTGCTTTTTTACCTCAGCTGGCTCATCTAGAGCCCAATTGCATGTTGCTGCAGAGCAAACTGCAAAAATTGTGCATAGATGAAGCTATGACAGTGCAGAAAATCGAAAGGAGGGATTATCCAGTGTAATTATCTGTGTAAAACTCTGAGGTTTTCTACTGAAAGACAGAGTGGTTCTCTAATGGTGTTAAACATCAGCAAAATCCCACTGAAGTGAGAGCAGGGATTTGAGTGTTGGGGCAGGTGTGAGCCTCAGGCCATTTGCAGCCAAAGCGATGGTCAGTCCTGCAGGTCATGCCGCGTAACCACATCCCATGGACAATATTCAGATTTGAAGTCAGCGGCTCAATTTTTCCTAACTTAAAAGACAGCAATAACAAAGTTTGAAATAGACTCTAGGAAACAGTTAGGTCTCAGCACTCGCCATCTTGCATTGATTCATGTTTCAATGAAAAATACTTTAGCTGAGCAAAAGTATCACTGGTTATCTTGTTAACATTAATGAGCTTTGTAGGAAACGTAAAGGCAAGATATAAGATAAAATTGTAGCTACTAAGTTCTGGTAATATGAATTAGGTGCATTTTTCTTCTATTTATAAAAAACACACTTCTGTTATACCTTTGATGGACACACATGGTCAGAATGCTCAGATATTTCTATGCTGTCTTGAGAATCCAGGTCTCTTCACAGTATATTGGTCACTACATCAAACTCTGATTTCCTTCTTCACGTTAAGCCCAGCTCTGAACCCCACTGGTGTTGGTATGAGTGTTTCCTTCATTAAGGTGCTACTCAATATAAAAGGAGGTAATGGAATCTCCTCTTTCAGGAGTTAAGATGTTCCAACTTGATATTGCAGCAATGTTTTCTATTAGCATTGCACTGAGGTGTGCTCTGAAGTCTCTGCTGTATAATTTACAGAGCTCTGTAGTGCAATTTTGGTAATGAGTACTATTTTCTTTTGATCAAGACTGGCCAAAAGGAAAGCTTATGCCTTGGAAAAAGCATGAAACAATTTGAGAAGTACAATTCACTGTAAAAAAACTCTTGTGTTTATGCAATTTAGAATCTGCAGAAGGCTTTTCTGTGCATAACAATGCCAGGTACTCTCCTGTGAAAAATGGATCAATTGAATGCATTTAAAAAAAATTTTTGTAACTTCGTCTCTCCTCTTACGAATTTGTATTTCTCTTTCTTCCTGCTTCTTTTAACTTTTTCTGTCTTTTAAAGTTCTTTAGAGTTCATTCTTCATTAACAGCTATACTTCTTTTTATTTGTATCCCTTTCAGGAATTTTTCTTGCTTTACTTCTGTCTATTGTTTCTTTTGACATTTTTTCTCACCACACTATTTTTCCCTTTATTAATTTTCAGAATGCATTTATAAACATCATTTATAGTCACCATGCCTCTTCAATTTCACCTTCCACATTATTTTTTAGTATTGTTTCTAGTTCTACTACAGATAGTTAAAATTTCTTAGTAGAGATGGTGAAGCAGAGACTGAGAAAACTAGTTGAAAAAAATCAGTCATTGAGAAAGAAATAACACACCAATACTTAGAGAATCTCTCACATGCAGAGCTGCTTGTGAATTTTTGTGCTCGCTCCTACGTTTCATGAGAGTAGTTCAGAACATGGAATTCTGATTCTTTTTAACCCCTCTGCATCACTGTAGCCTTCCCCAAATGAAAAACTGTGTTTAAAAAAAAAAAAAAAAAAGTTGCCTGGGAGAAATTGAAACCCATACGTATCTCATAAACTATTTACTTGTAATTTTGAAGAATTTTCATGTTAATAGGGTGTGCCTTTCTAGGAGGTTTCAAAAAGCAACTAAGTCAGTTGCTGGTGTAATTCTTTTCCAGCTTTCCATACCACAAGAAGGTATAAGTTTAGTTTTGTGGCTGACAAATCAGTTTGTTCTGGGCAGCAGGCTTTGTTTTTCAGGTATAAAGGCATCTAGTTTTATCACTTGCTGTAAGTTGCAAGTAGTTTGCTTTTATGAGTGTTGTCTGTAAGAGCAACTCCAGAGATAGGAACTTTGAAGTTTATGGGTCAAATTAATTCCCTAATTCCAATGAGTGGACAGGTTATTTAATAAGGATAAATGTAAGACAATAACTTTATGAATCATATTTCTACAATACGCCTCTGCAACAAGCACATAGAAGTCCAAACAAGGGCATTTCTAAAGTCATTGCAAGAGGAACCTCTGTATAAGGGGGTTTTGCTAGTTTCAAGATTTGGCAGACATTACACTTTCTTGTGTGGTCTATGATTAACTCCGACATTTCTGCTATTAATTTCTAATTTAATTGGTGTTCTTATTCAAAATCATGAGTAGGCAGTGATTGTATAAAATTCCTGAACATTTTAATGTTTGTCTAAACAGCCTTTACAATTCCATTACATAAACGTGTCTAATACTTGACTGGTCTAACCACTTTAAGATGCCACATGGCCTGAAAGATTTATAGAAGCTTTGAGAATTGTTTCCTGACAGGGTTAATTTTATAGTGTGCCATATTAATTCATTGAGAAAATCTTCATTCTGTGGCCAAATATATTGGTTATTTCTATCTATATGGATTGTTCAGCTACATTGTTTTCTGGTATACATAGTGTCAGATATCTTTGGTACAAATATTGGTGAAATAAATGAGTGGGTTTGAGTTCATGTTTATTCAGAAGTTTATAATTGCTGAATGCAATCTAAAAACGTTAATAAAAGAAATAATCTCTTTATTCTTTCTGCTCTAATAGAGAAAAATGTTATAGCTGTTGCTAAATGGCACATCATTTAACCTGTTTCATATTGCAATCCATCCTCTTTATTCTATTTGTAAATAAAAATTTATAAAATCATAGAATTGATTTGTTTGGAAGACACTTTTAACATCATCAAGTCCAACCCGTAACCTAACGTTACCAAGTTACCACTAAGCTATATCCCTCAGCACTACATCTACGTGTCTTTTAAATATCTCCATGGACGTCTTTTAAATACCTCCACTTCCCTGGGCAGCCAGTTCCAGTGCTTTATAACCCTTTCTGTGCAGAAATTTTTCCTAACATCCAATCCAAAACTCCTCTGGTGCAACTTGAGGCTGTTTCCTCTTTTCCTATCACCTGTTACCTGGGAAAAGAGACCAACCCCACCTCTCTACAACCTCCTTTCAGGTAGTTTTAGAGAGCAATAAGGTCTCCTTTCAGCCTCTTTTTCTCTAGACTAAAGAATCCCAGTTCCCTCAGCTGCTCCTCATAAGACTTGTGCTCTAGACCCTTCACCAGCTTCATTGCTCTTCTCTGGATGCCCTGCAGCACCTCAATGTCTTTCTTGTAGTGAGGAGCCCAAAACTGAACGCTGTACTTGAAGTGAGGCCTCACCAGTGGCGAGTACAGGAGGACGATCACTTCCCTAGTCTTCCTAACCATGCTATTTCTGATGCAGGCCAGGATGCTACTGGCCTTTTTGGCCACCTGAGCTCACAGCTGGCTCGTATTCAGCTGGCTGTTGACCAGCACCCCCAGGTTCTCTTCCACTGAGCAGCTTTCTAGCCACACTTCACCAAGCCTGTAGCTCTGCATGGGGTTGTTGTGACCCAAGTGCAGGATCCAGCACTTGGTCTGGTTAAACTTCATGTCGCTGGCTTCAGCCCAGTGGACCAGCCTGCCCAGATCCCTCTGTGGAACCATCCTATCCTCAAGCAGGTCACTTCCACTTGGTGTTATCTGCAAACTTACTGAGGGTGCACTGGATCCCCTCACCCAGATCATTGATAAAGATATTAAACAGAACTGGCCCTAATATGACCACCGCTTGTGACCAGCCACCAACTCTTTAGGCTCGCCCATCCATCCAGTTTTCCACCCAGCAAAGCATGCACCCATCCAACCCACGAGTATCCAGTTTCTCCAGGAGAATGATGTGGGATACAATGTCAAAAGCTTTTCTGAAGTCTAGGTAGACAACTTCCACAGCTTTTCTCTCATTCACTAAGTGGCTCATCTGTCGTAGAAGGAGATCAGGTTTGTAAAGCAGGACCTGCCTTTCATAAATCGATGCTGACTTGGTCTGATCACCTGATTGTTCCAGACTTGCCATGTGATGGCATTCAGGAAGATCTGTTCCATAACCATTCCAGACACTGGCATCTGACTGACAGGCCTGTAATTTCCCTGGATTCTCCTTGTGGCCCTTCTTGTAGATGGGCATCACATTTTCTAGCCTCCAGTCAACTGGGACCTGCCTGGTTAACCAGGACGGTTGATAAAGATGGGAAGTGGCTTGATTAGCACTTCTGTCAGCTCTCTCAGTATTCTCGAGTGGATCCCATCTGGTTGCACAGGCAGGCTTGTGTGTGTCTAAGTGGTGTAGTAGCTTGCTAACCATTTCTTCTTGAATCATTGGCTGCTAATTCTGCTCCCCATTAAACACCGAACTTTGGAAGCGGGATAGGATTTATCTTTTCTGCTTTTAGTATCTACAGCAGAGATGCCTACATCTGAACTCATAACCCTGGATTCCCTTTTGAGTCAGGGGTAAGCACTAAGCATTTTTTTACACACTTAACAAAATAGGTGGATGTGTTGCACCCTAGAAATATCTGTTCCCTTCCAGTGACTGCAGTCTGAAGCAAGGTAAGATAAATCTCGACTACAGTTTTAAAATCCTTGATATACTCATTAATATGAGCAGATATTTAAATGTTTTGAAATCTACTCAGGTTGAGCATGAAACTGAGAATAAGAATTTGCAGGTTTGAATGCTGGACTTTGGGAACTTCAGGAGCAACATGATGACATTCTCATAAGATGGAAGACTGAGAATAAATCTCTTTTCAAGTTATGTTTCCCCAGTATTTTGTGGCTGTCTGTTCCTTTGTGTCTTGCTTTGCTGGGCTCAAAATCTTTGTAATAATGTTTACTAGCATGTTTTCATTACCTTTCTAATGCTCTCTAGACCTTTTATTTTAGGTTAAAAAATTCCTCCTTGTTTTCTTTGTGATGCTGCTTACATAAAATTTGAGATACAGAAAACAACAAATGGAAAGAAAAATCGGTGTAGTGTCTTGTAATTCTTTGTTGCACCTGTTTACACTTCTTAATCCACTGTTGTCTTGACCTTTTGTGTGAAGATGATTCCAGCATTGATAATGAAGGCTTTCTTCTTAAAGTTGATGGAATCTTGAGTGTAAGCAGATGTCCATACTACAGGCTTCCCTTCGTCTGAGTGACACTTTATCCTATCCCAGAAAGGGTGAACTTTACTGAGCCTGGTTGTGTTTTGCACTAACCAGACTGGCAACCTTCCGTTGCTGCTGGCTTACTCTGTCTGCCACTTTCCAGAAGGTGCAGGCGACAGGAAAAAAATGCAAACAAAGCAGCACAAAGGAATGTGGTTTAGGTCCTCTTGCCATTCTGGGATGTGTGCAGGGACCCCCCGTAAGGAAAACACCCAACCAACACCCCCCGATCCCTCTGAAGCACAGGCATTAAGATACGCACTAAAAAAGCTGCACAGATGTCTGAAAAAGAGTATCGATGCAGTACCTGTACGCCACTTGGCCTTTGCAGCAGACTGTGTTATTACCAGAAGGCCTTACAATTACTCTCATCTTTGAAATGGATACTATACAAGAACCACTAAGCAGTATGAAAATTATCTCCTCTCCCCACCCCACCCCCTCCATCTTTCTTTATCTTTTGGTATGCAATCTTCTCTTTACGGGGGTTTGAAAAGGAAATCCTGAATCTGTTCTTTAACATATAATTTTGGTATCTAAAAACAGCACTTGGGATTAGTAGGCTTGTCAGAAAAACAAGAATTTAGATGTTCAAAAAAACTCAACAATCCACCCCCAGCTTTTCAACTGTGTCAGGCATTATTTGGCTGTACACAGCTGCTATAAGATGAAGAGAGAGGAAATGCAATGAAAGGAAAAGGTGTTATTTTAAGGACATGATCTGAAAATAATGGAATTGCCCAAACTGCTTCATACAAAGTGGCTTGGCAAAGAGATGAAAATTCACGTTGATCTCACGTTTGGGCAAGTGTTAATTATAGACTCTCTGACAGCAAGATCAGGTCGCTTTAAACTTGTTTCTTTCTTTTGTTTTTCTCTAAAAACCAAAGAAACCATGACTTGTATTCATCTCCTTCTTCATCTTCTTACTGCACGCAGATATTTATGTGCTTTTTAAATCAGAAATGAAACGAGATACAGCCAGTTTACACTAATACATGATTTTATGGAGGTGTGGCAACTGCTATCTTTATTCCTAACAATAGGTAAAAAGTTGTCTTCTCCCTGATTCTGTTCTTCCAAAAGTATTTCTGCCTGTCCGTATTTACTAGCCATGTCAGACATAGTTCCTTCATTAGTAGATATATAGCTAAACTAAATATGAATACACACAAAAACATACAGATATTAATTGGAGTGTTGGGGAGAATTATGGGAATGCAAACAAAAAAGAGCATTGGGCTCTGAAGTATATTTAGGTTTCAAAACCACACGGGAACTAGGTTAAAGTTCAGTGTCTGTACATATATCGTCATTAAAATCTGTATTTTCCTACACTGCACACAGGTTTGAATGCATTTTCAACTGAGACCTACTCAGGGAAACCCAAGGCAGAGATCATCCTTTCTTCTTCTCTCATCCCAAAAGAAATAATGTCATAAAAATGTCAAGGAAGCAAGTTAATATTTCTATTAGATTATAGATTATTAGATTATTAGATCTATCACTCTACTCAAAACTTTCTGGCACTTCATACATAAAAGTGAAATATCTTATTAAAAGAGCGTCAGAGCTTCAGGTGTGCATGTTCGTCAAACACCTAAAGGAATTTGCTAGACAATCTAGCACTCCCTCTTGTAAGTCTACTAACATACAATCTACAGCTGACCCATCACTATATTCTTAAGCAGAGGCCATCGTATTTAATAAACAGTTCAATTAACGAATGATAGATTGTGGGAAGGGCAAATAATATTTTGTACATTGGAGTAGCCAAGAAGGAGGTTCCTGCTGCAGGAGTGTGCTGGGTGAGGTAATCCTACTGTGAGTAAATTAAATCTCTACAGGCCACACTAATTATATCATCTTGGTTTCTCTGGAATTCCCAATGTCTTTCTGTTGCTGTGTGTGTCAAGTGGGAATTTGCAAGGACAGCCTATGCCTGTGTAAGATACTATACCATGCAGGAGTAAAGCAGTGGTGCCGTTCATCTCTCTTTGCTAGCGTACTCTATGAGAAAATAGAAGAAAAATATGGGAAAATGTGGCTTACTAAGAAGAAGCGGACTTTGTAGCCCTCCAGGGGAAAAATCCATTGGTGAAATGTGTTCCTTGTGCTGTGATGGTGAATGGGGAGAGGCTGGGGAAGAGGAGGAGGAGGCAGGAGCCTCTCACACCCGGTACCACACACTTCAGCTCTCTAAGCAGTCCCCAATGGTGTCACTGTGGAGTACATTTTTAATCTTTATTTTTCATATTGAATAATATGATCCACGTCTTTAAGAGACTGAAGTGAAAAGTGTTGGTAATAACTTCACATCTTTTTCTTTTTCTGAATAGAGTTATTAGTTCTAGGCATAATAACACCCAAATTAAATGTTTATATAGAATCACAACATGTGATATAATAACATTGTTTATATGAATAAAAAAATTATAGTACATACACAGTATCTAAATCTAATATTTGAGACTAAAAATTTGTCACTGAAACTGTTAGTTAAAATTTGAAAGAAAGGCTGATACTTAGTCCCCAATATTTTATATATAAATATCCTTTTCGTTACAGTAATCCTTTTCCTCAGATATTTTATTGCTTCTGTTTCTGAGAGTTTCATGCACTGTAGCAACTCTATGACACTGAAAATGTTCACATACTGTTCAGCAGTAACACACCAGAATTATTTTATTCTACAAGAGAAGAATTGGTATATCAGTATTTAAAAAACAAAATAATTCACTCAAAAATTGAAAATGCCTTCTACTCCCTTTCCAAACAACACAAACAAATAGATATTTGCAGTGCTTTGTTTATGAAAATGAGAAATATGCAAAATATGGAAGCAACAAAATGAAATCATTTCAGTTTTCTGTTGGAAAATGCAAAATGCCTACCACATCTGCCTTAACTGCATAGAGATGATTTCTTTCATCTGCTGCAAATGTTGTCAAATACAAAAGAGAAGTACTCTAGTTTCTGATGATGTTCACATTTTGATTACTTCTTGACCTTTTGGAATTCGTGTGTCTGTCTAATCTTCCTAGAGTATTATACTGGTGTCAAAATACTACCTCAAACCTTACATATTTCAGAACTGCATTTATGTAGGAAGTAATAGCTGGCAAATTGCAGGCCTTTCTACCACTTAGAAATATCATAGGTTTTGCTCCCTGAATTTTAACGCCTTTCTTTGTACCTGCAATGCTGTTGAGCTAAGCACGTGCCATAAGCACACCACATGTTAGATTGCTGAAGTGAATAGATTGCAATGTTACAGATAAACATATAAATCGCAGAAACACAGATACCCATACACATATACAGAATATGGGAGGGAGAAATCTCATAACATTTATAATTTAAAAAATATGAGTTGGTATTGCACCTTGGAGATGTCAGGTGCTGTTCCTTAATTTCTGGAAAGGGGAAAAACTGAAACATCCAACTACTAACTGCATTTTGACTTCAAAGTTTAGAATTTAATGTGTGGAAGGAACTAAACAAAGGCATAAAGTAAGAAGAAAAATGCAATATGGACTTACAAAATAAGTCAGAGAAAGGAAGTTTTTTTTAAAAAAAATTACTTAGAAAATAAGTAATAATAAAGGAGGGGTTTTTAAAAAAGAAGGAAGCTTTTGGGCTTGGATATTAAAAGATTCTGAATGTTCTTTTTTCTCTTTCTTGTGGGAGAAACTGTGCACTTTATTATGCTTCAACATGCTGGGTATGATGGGTATCTTGTAGCTGTGGTCTGACAGGTTTGATCATCATTGTTCATTTCACAGTTTGTGAGCGCCATTTGTTTTTCTTTCTATCCTTAGATGAAGTTGCTGACATACAATGCAGGTGTTATTTCAAGACCATGGCAGATGAAACCATCCCAATCATTATCTATTGCTAAAAACTAATGCCAAAGAGCAGGTTTGTGACCTGCTTAATTTTATGTGGGTTTAATTTATTTGAAAGATGCCATTGGTGGTGCAGGCTGGCTCAGAGAAAGCCTGAGTATCCAAGACAACTTATAGAAGTGCTGCAGGCAAGGTAGCAGGAGAGGAGGGTACAGGCTGCCCCAGCTGGAGTTGTACTGCTCAAGTTTGCCCTTACTTAGTTACGGACCAACCCTCACCTGGGGAGGGGGTACCGCAGGGACATCTTGATTCCAATCATGGATTTTATTAATTAATTTGTGTTGTAGATGCCACAGGAAGCCAGCAGTATGGAAAAAAAGTGCCTGTGGCTCTAGGCAAAGACTTGCTCTAACTCTGGAAATATTTGTTTCAGCTTGGAAATATATATTGACTTCTGGTTGTTCTGAAAATGTTTGTAACGTAAGCAATTCCAAATCCTATCAGATTTGAAAGTAATAAGTATATTTGTTCCTTCTATTTTCATCCTTTTCTTTATTTTTCTTTGCAATATTTCAGTCTCCTATCTACAACGTGTGTAACAATAAGAGAGGTGATTGGTTATCTCTATGAATATATAAATCCCAAAAGCAGGCAAGGATGCAAAAGAAGAAGGGAAATACAGGTGATAAAATTTAAATAATCTCAAGAAGAATGTGTTCATATTTGGGTGATTAGAGATAATTTACTGCCTGGCAAAATAAGAAGGGAATATATAACAGTTGTTTGTGAGGTTATTTAAATTTAATTTAAATGCAGCTGTACTTCTGCCCTGAGAATAGTTGTATTTCCTAAAATGCACTGTCTCTTATGAATATTTGTGGGTGTAGCACTGCAGATAAAAGATCCATTCTTGAATAAAAAGTATTATAGGGATATTTGGAGTGTTTACATGTGTGTACATGTTTTCAAATTGGAAATTACAGTGGAAAGTCTTTGTGAGCTCTCTAGAGCTGTTTCCAGAGATAGGTGTTAACTGTAGCAAGCGTGGCATGGCGTGGCTTAAAGTGGATAACTGAAGGCAGGAGCACAGTGATTTCTAATATGGTTTTGGACATTTGGTATACCGTGCAATTGTGAATACCTAGTTGTCGTCTTTCCATTTCTTGCAAGACAACAGGCAATGCATATTACTGTTCAAAAGCCTCTCCGTAGAAGAGAAAAATCTTTAAGGCGTGTTGCTATGCATTTCTTTATTTCAGCAAACTCTTCTTGAAAGGGATAAGAAATGTACACAGGAGAATCTCATTGTGGCGATGCTCAGAAACTTCCTGTTGTTAATCAAACAGCCACACGAGTGGTTTCAAGTGCATCAAGTTTCCTTGCTTGAAGCATTTTTTCCTTTTACTCTTAATGTTGGTGCTGTGACAGTTGGTTGGATTTTTTCAGATGAGTATCGTTGTCAGAACTGGAGTGCTGCAGACATAAGGAGAGCGTAAAGCATGAAATATATCAAATGACTAGTGAACGCTATCTTGGGAAATTTAATGCAATCTAAGAGGGATAATGAACTGAAGGGATGTTAACGCTAGTTATTTTTGTTCATAATCCTCTCTCTTCTCATCCTGTTGCTTCCCTAGCTTTTTTTGAAGTTCTTCTTATTTAATTTTTACACTAAAAATTGTTCTCCTGGACCACAGCAGAAAAAAGATGTGCTAAGTCAAAGTTGATTTTAGTGGAATTTGGGTCAGGATTTATGTTTATTGATATTAAAGAGCCCCACTAGGATGCCCAAATGTATATAGAGATTTAACTGATTAAATAACTCAGCGTGTTTGTAATTTAATAATGTGTTAACCTTGAGCATGGCTTTTGTGCATTATCAGGGGTAGTGGCTTCAAACTAGAAGAGGGTAGATTCAGATCAGCTATTGAGAAGAAATCTTTCTTCCACCGCTTTGACAGTGATGAGACAATGCAACAGGTTACCCAGAGAAGCTGTGGAAGCCTCATTCAAGGCCAGTTTCGATGGGGCTTTGTGCAATCAGATCTAGTGGAAGATGTCCCTACCCATGGCAGGAGGTTTGGAATCTCTAAGGTTTCTTCCAACCTAAACCATTCTATGTACACACATTTATGAAGATACTGAAATGTACTTATACACCACTGCTAATTGTTAACTGCAAACAGTTGAGGGTCTGCCAGCTGATGGGTTTCTACAAGCCTCTACACCTGAACTGAGCAGACGTTAATTCAAAGTTACTTTTGATTTTATTTATGTTAAAGTTAGAAAAAAGGCAGAGTTGGAACAATAAGCCAGGCATAAATGATGTTTAAAAAAATTAGAGAAGAATCAAATAATTCATGGAAGATAAAAGGAGCACACAGTAGATATATATATACAAACTAAATTCCCCATATGGGTAGCTTAATATGTCTACTATATTTCATATTTAAATGAATTCAGAGTTCCAACTATAAAAAAACTACATCATATTACCATGTTGAGAAATTTTCCTTCACTTTTGACACAAACTTACACATAAGCTTAATTTAAAGAGAGTTGAGCCCCCATGCTTAAGAATAGTATACAGCTGATACATGCGGGAGCCACACATCCACCATTGTATGGAACTTTGTTAGCACTTGGTTGCAATGTGGTTTCTAGATATAGTCCACAGTGTAGTTTACCATGTGTGTCCTCCTCTTTTGTCTGTCAGTATTAAATTTTGCAAATGAGTCACATTTAAAATTAATGACTGTCAAATGGCTTTCTAATGCAATCTTGTGAAAATTCCAAACCAAAAGTATTTTTTTTTTATTATAAAGGCAAATGGGTGTTAGGCACATGTAATTCACAACAGTCTTCCAAACAAAAGAAAAAAATATTGAACTGGTGTTTATATCTGCAGCAGAAAACTGAGCTCATAAATGAAACTATCTTATAATATCTTTTAATTTTTAGAGATTTTTTTTTGATGCTTCAGGAACTTGAAAAATGGGAAAATGTTGGTTTAATATTTAACTTCAGAATTAAAATCATTTTTCAATTATGCTAGTAACTCATAAATGTAGATCCCTCTGGAAGTTAAGAGAATATCTAATGCTAAGTGAGTTATGTCCTGTGAAACCTGCACTAAAACCACCTAAAGAAAAGAGCAACACAAAGTCTTTTTAGGAAAAACATTATATGAAGATTTTTTTTTCCCTAATATTGAGAAGCACTTAATCTATACCAAGTCAGAAAGTTCCAGTTTTATTGAAGATACTCAAAACGTTTCATGGAAAATGCAGTGGATATGAATATGTTCCCCAAATTTTATGATTTAATGAAATCAGGATTTGGGGGAAACCCTGATTTTTTCACTGAACAAATCTCATAGTTTCTTTTGAAAAACTGTGCTGCATGTCTGTGACAGACATCTTTTCTTTCTTAACCATGATTGTGAAAAATTTTAGGAGACACAAATATGACTATTTATAAATTTGTAGAGTATGATATAGTGTAGTGAACACTAAAAATTCCCAAGCTAAATTATTCTACCGTAGTCCATCTTCATGGTTTTTACAGTAACACAGATTATTGGTTACTGCTCTTTAAAAGACTAATTGTTTCATGCTGCAAGCAGTTCTTGAGGAGCCTTGTCGTTAGTAACTCTCTGAAGAATCATGTGCAAAAGCTCTGTTTATATAAAAAGTTTGCTATTCTTTTTTTTAAATTTTTCATTAAAGATGAATAAGAAGTATTCTTGTATCTCTCCAGTATTCCTACATTAATAGCCCATGGGGAGCTGAGCAACATTTCTGTCCGTATTTGATTTGTGGTAATTCTTGAAGGCTTATCAGTATAGTGCAGCATCACGTAACTTCAAATCTCAATGTATTTGTAGCTTTTAAACTGTATGATATTATTTTTTACCTCAGTTCAACCTAGTGTTCCCAGTAGAAAAGTCTACTGCTGGTTGTTATTTTATAAACTTATCAGGTTGCTGAGTGCCTTCAGTCAATTATTCAGTTGTTCTCTACCCAATGAAGTTAAAGCAAAGCACTGGTGCAGAACAGTTCATAGGGTGAGACCTTAAAATACCTGTGCTCAGCCAGTATTTCTGTTTGGAGCTCTGCTTTGACCAGTAAATGAGTCTGCTAGGTGAGCCATGAGTGCTTTCTATGTACATATGTCTTCATCTTTACCTATATTATTTTTATTTCCTTTCAAGATGAGTGTTTTAAATTTTGGGGTGTTTGAAGTTACGCACTTAAATCTTTGTTCAGGAATATATGAGCGGATTATATTTTTGAGTACCTGAGCAATTGCAGCTAATGTTGGCTGCAGCTGAAAATGATATTTCAATCTGAAAGCCATCTCACTTTTATTTTGATTGCTAAAAATATATATAACTACCTTATTTCAGGCAGTTGAGTTTGCACGTATAGTTTTTTGACTGAGAGTTATCTCTTTATGATGTATGTAAAGTCTCAAAACTTATGCAATTTTTAAGTACCTTATGCACATAAATAACAATGAGCATTAATCCTTGTGATAAACGCTGTGCATATTGTTCCTTGCTGAATCAGCCTGAGTTCTCAGGATCTGGTCCTGCACCTTCAGAATTCAATAAGCAAATCTCTCCTACTGACTCCAGACGTTTGCTGAGTGAATGACGTTTAGGTCATTTAACAGTATGCTCACTCCAGAAAAGTGTAGTTATTCAAATCTGGTGGAGGAAAAAATGAATTGGATTTAAGTGACTACATTTATTATAATGTGAATTAGCTACACTTACTGAACGCATGGTTCAGGACAGATATCAGCAAGAAATCAAGTTACCCAGTTTATAGAAATATTACTAAAATAAAAGAGAGACCTATGCAGTCGATGAGAATAATTTACCCCAAAACTATGCTTTGCGTACTCTCTGTATACATTTTTACTGGAGAATATGAGTCTTCAGAGCATGAAGGATTTTTTTTTCTTTGGGCTACTCCCAGAGGAAATGGGAATTTAAATTTAGGCTTCCTGTTGATGTTGACCATAGCAGACCTTGCAGATCCAAACACTTGATAAGCCAGGTCAGGCTGAACGGCAAGTAAGCATCAATTTTAAGACACAGAACAACACTGATTTGTCTGTAAACTGGTTAGAAATGGATCCTCCATGAATCTACTCCAGCTACATGCTTTCTCTGTTTAGTGCATGCTGCCTTATATTCAGCTGCATTCAACCAAAATGCATTCAAAGTCAAAAACACTCTCAAATTTCCTGATCAAGATTGTTGAAATCCGGTGAAATACAGTGCAGGATTTTGAAAAAACAAACAAAGATTGAAAGAAGGCAAAATAAATGCCACCCCCAGTTCAGCAGATACCTCTTTATTTTGTTTTCTGGAAAGCTACCTGATCAGTGCACAGTGCTTTGTTCCTACTACTGAGGAAAATCATATCTGCTCACTGGTTTACACAGAGCACGCTAGACCCTGCTCAGCCCGGGGAAACCGCATGCGCAAATCCTTGGGGAGCATCATGATGGCAGAACACACTTCCAGATGGAAAAGACTGAAAAGGCAAGCAAATATGAAGTGTCTGATATATAATTGATGAAGAAGAAATCTCTAAATGTAACAGTTTCATTCAATCATGAGAAAGTAGTCGAGGTTGTGCAGGCATTGGAATTAAAGATACATGCACTCCGCTCAGCAGACCAATATTTATTCTGCAGTCTGAGCCAGTAAGCATAAATATGTATATTTGCCAAAAATCAAGACATTGACTTAAATCTCACAATTTTTTTTATATTTTTTTTAAAAAAAAGCAGACCTCATTTCTGGCTCAGGTATTTTTCTTTACCTTTGTACCAGAAGCAAGCTCCTAAACAATTAAGAATAACTGTTCTAATTTTAAATAGATTACTTCAATCACTTGGAAAATCTTAAAAGAAAAGGAGGTTGCAAGATGCAGAACAGAGGAGGATGTTAACTGCAGAACGTGCAAAACTTGTAAACCTTCACAGTGCACAGAAGGATAATTGTTTTTCCCCGAGATATTCTGGAATTTCTGGGGAGTAGGTTGTGACAAAAATGGTAATGTACCATCATCCCTCTTGAATCCATAAATCCTAGTGTCCAGAAGAGTTATAGATTTGCAAACTTTCCTGTGGGAAAGGTCAGAGAGAGGGTGCTTTAACCGACAATGTGCTGCTGTAAATGAGTGTGAGACTGAACAAAGGCTGCAATGTGCAAGACCTCCAAATGGCTATAGATGCCTATGTGTAGCCAACTAAACCCTGCCTTAGGTTTTTAGCTCATTCTAGTACAGAAAGGTGTGTGTGTGGGGGTAGTATCACCTGTGCATAACAAACTTTGAAATGCTCAATGGGGCTCTTGCAGCCCAGCAGTGCATCTCTGCAGGATCTCTGGATTTCTGTAGCTCAGTTTGGTGCGGAGGGCAGGAGGACAGAATTATCAAGAGAGTTGGAAAAGAGAACAGTCAGGTTTTGTATTTCTTATTCTGGTATGGTCTTGCAGTTTGGGAAGTTGTTGGAAGGCTGGAATGTTTCTTGTGAAGTGTGACCTTTGCAGAGAGACAGTGTTTATTTTGTGACTTTCTGTATAGGTTTCATTACGTCTGATGAGGCCTTCAGTAGCATATGGCCAGCAAAAACCTCCTTTTCATATTGTGTTGTGTTTGTTCATGATGTTGAGGTCATTCTGCCTAAGATGAAACTTTCTTCAAGTGGGTGTCCTCACTAGATGAAAGTCTTCAGACTTTTGTTTTCTGACAGAGAAGGTGCTTAATGCTCCTTCTAAAAGTGAAAGCAGTGGTATCTGAAGCTGTTTTATAATACAAACTCCTCATGTATTTGGAGTAAGTTACTGGAGGCAGATGTGTTGCGTAATGGTACTCAGTGATGTGCAACTTTTGTAATGAACATGGGGATTAATGCAGTGCTTTTCCAAAGACAGTTTAGTGAAGGAGGATGGTTATTAAGTTTTGGGGGAAACAGTGAGAAGTTCAAAGTTCTGAACTTGAAAAGGAAGTATGCAATGCCTGTGTATCTCAGCACTGTGTCAGTCTGGGGTGGAGTGTCTTACTATTTCTTCTCTAATTTACTTCATGATATTGATGGCATATTGCAGGGATAACTTGATACCTACAGCTGTGCCCATGATATGGAAAAGTACTGTTTAATTGAAGTGCTAAGCATGCTTCTCTGTCAAATTAATTATCAAACCCAATTAATATCTAGCTTCAAATTTCCTACATTTGTTTCTTGTTGGAAGATCTATGTAAACACAAAATCTTCTCTGTAACATGAAACATTATTCCATCAGATAGAATATGATATTTTATATACTAAAGTATAGTATTTCCTCCTATAAACTGTTTAACTTTTATTTTTAACCATCAAAACAAGAAGGCCTTTACTTCTGCAAGAACACCAAAGTGGGCAAAGTGAAATCAGTCAATTCAACTTGTTACTGTAGAAAGTAAATACACATGTGGCCACAAAGACTTTGTTCATTACTCGTGCAGAGCAGTACCCCAAGCAACAACAGAGGTTGGAATTTCCAAGCTAGGGAGCATGATCCTTTGGGACTTTGAGTAGTCATCTTGGCTGCTGTCTTTGGTGGAAAGTAGCAGCAGTGAGACCTGATATAAGCTCTATAAAAGAGTATGCAAATGATTACTAGCACTGAGATAAATATGTTTGTTCTGATGGGGAACAAAAGCTTGTTTTTTCAAGCATATTTCCAGTGTCTTTTTGCAAGTTTCATTCAGCTAGCAAACACAATGATTAAGTGGGCACATATCAAATAGTGTAGCTTTCCAATGACATTTTCTTCCAACAGTGATAAGATGGGATATTTTATTTGTGCTTAGAAGTGGATATTAATATAACTGCAGAAAGATTGTATCACGGACAATGCTAACTCATTTATTAAGATTATTTTTATTACTGTGATGTTTCTTACTATCTGTGCCATACATCCAGTGTAGTTGCTTTTGAATCTTCATTTTATTTTACTGTAGATAAAATATAAACCAATATCACTTTGCTTTTCTTTGTAATCATCTTATTTACTGAAGTAATAAATTATTTTTTTAAGTCAGGGGTACTTTCTGTTTTGAAGGCTCTGAAGACAGGTACAAATAGAAACATTAGAACATTCTTTCAGAGCGGAGCCTGGTCATTAATCTCTTTTTCCTTTCAGCTCTGTCACTATATATTTGTATTAAAATAGATGTACTTAGACTGTATCAGGAGAATAAGAAACTGCATGCAAGATCTAGTTTCATTTTGCATGGGTTTAAGGTTAAAGGAAAATGTCCCCACTGCTTCTAAACATTGTTTGTCTTTTACAGGTGCCTGCAGAGGCTTGAGTTTTTTGCAAAACTTCCCTTGCTTTATAGAAAAGAAATTAATTATGCAAGTGGCTGTTGCCTGGAATGCCACCTGTTAGCTTTTGATCCTTCCACCACAGGTGTAAGTTCACCTCCTTGGAGGAAGGACGGCTCAGTAGTCCTGGTTGTAGTGTGCTGGACCACTTTGCAAAATAGCCCCATCTCCCCTTATGGCCCAAGGTGTCTTCTGTATTGCGGCATAATCTTAGGAAGGGTGGGCAGTGACTTTTCAGTACTGCCCAGAGCCTGGTCAGTTTCTTACCAGGCTGGAGATGTGGCTCTGAGCCTGTTGAGAAGGGAGGAGAACATGAACCTCCCTCTCTCATCTTCTGCTCTAACCTCTAATGATGAGCATGAAGGTAATTAAAGGCTAAGTATTGTGACTTTCTGGATACCTACTTCAGCTGCTTTGTTCCTCAGTCTAGAAAGCACCTGAAATGCATCAGCATATTCTGTTTGATTACCAAGGACAGAAATTGCCCATACAACTGTGCGTACATGGATATAGTGTATCTATATGTACGTGACCACCTTAATCTGTCTTGTGATTCTTCTCTCAAGCTCAGTAACCAGTTAAAATAAGCTTGATCTTTAGACAGGCAAAGAACAGTCTATGTTCTTTAAGTAGGCTTCTCATTTAATGAAAAATTGCATAAACTTTAGGTCCTTTGTGTGATAAAATAGTTACCCGTGACCTTCTCCATCTTTGCTTTTTTTTTTCTTACTTAGTTTTGGGGGATGGAGCATATGAGACGCATTGTTAAAATTTTGCTTGTTCAGGCTGCACTCATTTAACCTTTCATTGGACAGGAAATGAACTCCCTCCTCTGTGTGTGCCCATGCACGTCCTTTGAAAAAGTTAGAGAGGCATGGTAAATTGGAGCGGGAGGAGGGTAGGGGTGGGGATGGTGAAATATCTACAATCTGCAAGCATGCAAAAGCTTTTACCAAAAACAGGGTTAAAGTTTCTTGTGTTTCAGAGCCTTTCAATACCACTGAAACAGTGATGCCCCGGTAGATTTAAAAGCTTGCTTTCGAGCTCAGCAATTTGGTGTTTAGCTTAAGTAGGTCAAAGTGAGTAAATGCTAGACTAAGTCAAAGGTGGGTAAACTCTATTTGCTTGCCTTCAGCCTCAACTCAGAATGACATGAACCATTCCTAATTTGCTTACACCAGCAACATGGTGAAGCAAATTATGTTCCAGAAGAGATTTCAACACACTTTATTTTTTAATGGACTAGATTTTACATCATTTGAAAGATATTTTGCATTGAGCATAGGGTTGAAATTAAGCTTCCTATTTCTACATAACAGTCTGCAGCTGCATTCAGAAATCTGCTCAGTTTATAAGTAATGATGATTAAAATTTGCTGTCTGAGACAGCCAGCTCAGCATTGCTCTTATCTATAATTTTATTAGAAAGACTTAAAAATGACAGCATTGTCATTAAACGTCGGGTTTTTTTAAAAAAAATCTGCATATATTTAGACACAATTTGCAAGAATGTCCATTGCATTAATAATGCAAATCTTAATTACTTGTTAGAAAATTAATGTTACCCCTCCAAGCTACATTATTATACAGGCTTTCTCCAGAGTAAGATTATTTGGATAACAGCCTCCTGAGGATCTCAGGTTTTGTGTTGTGTCAAATTTTTTGCAGCTATGTAGCTTGCAAACTCATTTTTTTGCACAGCAAGGGTGAATAATAATCTTGACTGGCTTATTAGTAATCCTGTTTAGACACCTGTACAAATCTTATTGTTTGGAAGAGTGATTGGGCTTATGTGTATTAATAAGGCTGGAAATACATTTCTTAACTATTATACTTTGATGAACGTTTCAGTCTCCCTCTCCTTTTCTCATTAAATATATAAAAAACATGTCTGCTTATGTATTATTGAGCATAAGAACCATGAAAACCCTGCTGCTTTTTTAAAAATTTTTACTCTGAATTTTTGTATGGCATTCTCAAGTCAAAAATATAAAAATCTTGGAGAAACGTTGGAAATAAAATATATTCTGACATTATTAATAAATATTTTATATTTTTACTGATAATTATTTTAATATTTACTATTAATAACTTCCGTTAGTAGTTTATGAATACTAGTTATAGTCATAGTGAAAATGTAAAAATGAAGCTTCTTGAAAATAAAGCTAATACATGCTTTTGAGTCATTGCACCTGCGAACCTTCATTCTTTTTTTAAAGCTTGGAATATTCTCCAACTTTCATTATTCCAAAATCAATCTGAACGTCTAAAGTTGTATCAGATGTTTGAAATCAGCAGTGGTATTATTTCTGTTTGGAATATTATTACAGTATCTGCCCATTAGAAAAATTTTGCCTAGTTCTTTATTGGTAAAGTGATATTTAATGATGTCATGAGGATACAGTTGGGAATATTCTGCTGCAGACTAGAAGTGGACCTTCTTGGGTTGTTGAATGTATGTCAGTTCATTTTAAAATTTCTGATTAACTTCGAAAAATGCTTTCTGTTGGGAAATACCCCATGCTATCCCCAAAGACTGTAATGACAGTAACCCTGAATTTCCTGCAGAACACACAGGCCATGTTTCTGCCAGCTCAATGGACTTACTCTTGAGCAATTCATTACATAATTCATGATATTCACTCTGTGTTCACTCCGGTCTTTTCCATTTGCCAAAAAACCAAAATCAGCTTAACATTTATCTCCTTTGTGATTGAAAATATCATGCCAAAAATAATTGTAAATAAAAATTTCCTTATAATATATTTTTGCAAGCTAATTATTCATCATTTTGAGATTTGCTTTTTCGAATGTCATTAATTTCTAAAGGAATGTAAGGTATTCATTATTTTCTCATTATAAAATAATTCTATGAATGCTGGGGTTTTTTTCCATGGAAAACGATTTTTTTTAAGTTTAGAATTTATTTTTTTATGCTATCTACAAATCCGTGTAATGTTAATATTCATGTGCAGACTCTCACCAAATACATTTTCCACTAATCACTGCACAGTGTTTTATTTCACAACTACCTCCAAAAGAACACACAGATGTTACCTGTTCATTATGAGGATCCAGAATAATGCAGTAATTTGCTACACTTTTAGAAGGAATGTGTAATGTGGCGTTCATGAATCTATTTATCTTATTTATCTTCTTTATATATGCACAGAGGAACCACAGCTAGCTTTATCTAAATTTATTTTGCCTTGTATGCTCTCATGTTTATCTTCGCAAAAACTCTTCCAAGTTGTCATGATCATAATGTTTTAATGCACTGGAACAGGGAGTCAGACAATTGGCTCGGGGTCAAATGGGAAGGATATCTACTTTAGTCTTCCAGTTCCTCAGCTGCCATCTTCACCACTGCAACTGCTCTTGGGGTTTACATGGCAAGAAGTTGTTTGGAGAAAAGCAAGATTCTTGGTAACACTACTTTCCTGTGCATGGACATGTTGGAGCTCAAAGACCAGATGGTTTTCTCTACATTGCCCTGTATCTCTAATAGCAAAAAACAAGGTATGGGTGATCAGCTTTAGGTGACAGAGTGAACTTTTGCTAGTAATTTAAATGAGGATTTTGAAAAAAGGTCTCTGTGCTGGCCTTCAAAATTCACTTCACTGGCAACACAATTAGTATGATACTGAGATGGGTCAAAAATATCAATGCAAATGCAAAAACTATGATAATGATATACTAATATAGGAAAAGAAAGAAGAATTAAATAATCTGTGTTTGAGAAATGACATTTTAAAGAAGCCATAAATATCTGTAGTTTAGTTTTTATGTGGTAGAAACTTTCTCCCGCTTGTCTGTCTCATCTTTAAAAGTGCCAGACAGATTATATCATTGCACTGAGGTAATATGAGATAATCATGACTTTCCTACTAGTGATTTAATGAAACTTTTGCTGGCAAAATGTCAAATCTTCATTTAACATGAACTACTGAAATATGTAAAGCTTAGAATTTTAAAACTACAATGTATTCTTATTAGGAGGATATTGATCTAACCTAATTCAGTTTAATTCCTTTGTAATATTTTAAAACTTAAAAGTGATGAGCTTAGAAGAGTGGAAAGTATTGCTTAGCAGTAAAAATACCAGGTTTTTTAAGGCAGACCTACTAATGTCACTCACTATTCATAACCTTAAGCTTCGGCTTCACTGTGCGTGCTTATAAGGCTTTTATTTTTTCTTTTAATGTTATGGATTTTTGGAGCACAAGAGTATATTATGACAGACTTTATTTTTATCAAGGCAATAAAAGAAAATTATGTGATAAAAAGCTGTTTAACGCTGTTATAGCCAGGGAACTAATTGTGAGAGAAATTATGTGTCTGCATGACTAAACTGTTCTAAATAAAATTTTGCCCCAAGTTCTCTGCAGACAATGTGGAAAGATACAGCTTCTGAAATCTTGAATGTGAACTTATACAAGTGGGGTCTGTTTCAGTGTCATTGGCTGAGTTTTAATGAGATCACAATCAGGCCTCAAAACTTTCCTTGGTCCTTGGGATGGGTATTAACTTACAAAGGCCAGCAATTAATACATTAACAAATAAATGGTGAAAAATAGACATGATTCCTTAAATAGCTGATTAGAAATGGGAGGGGGAATTAAACCTATATCATTCAAATTTTCAAATTTTTTATTTGTCTACTTCAGGAAAAGAACAATTTGGATGAGGTTGAAAGATGTGATGGTAAACTGGAAGTCACTGCACAACTGGGGAGATCCAATAGTTTTACAGCATGGAACTATCTTAAACCTCCAAATTTTTATATATTAGGATATTTTGGTATATTAAGTATATTGTCCATAAAGAGATGAGGTTTTGTAATTCAATTCCTAGTTATAGAAATTTACATCCAGTTTTATTAGATAGCTTTGGAAATGTTTACTGTCAAATGAGAAAGTGTGCCATGAAATGTAGTTTTACAGAAGTGTTAAGTACTTTGGGAAAACTCCTTCCATGGCTGTTTGAGCAGAGCCCTGAAGCTGGCTCTACCGAGGATGCCTGCTGCGTGGCTAACCTGTTTATCTCAACCCCCTGCTTTGGTTCCACTCTTCAGACTTTCCTTTTCATTCCCTCCAGGAACTGCAGAACGAGCAGCCAGCCTCTCTCAAACACGGTACCCAAATAAGCTCAATAACCTGCAGTGTTGAGCTAGATTTGAAAATATGCTTAAACATATACTATGGAGATTTTTTCTTTGTGGAATGATCTCTGTAACAGATGTGTCAGGGCCTCAGCAGCTCAGAACTGCCATTTTCAGTTTGACACAGTGCATTTTTAGCTGAGGTTTTCTTGAGGGAGGACTTTGGTTTAAAACCAGTGCCTTTAGATCATGTGGAAGAAAATGGCAAGTTTCTACTTTCTTTTTTCTTCTTCTTTAGGAAAATAGATTTCATCCAAACACTATAATTCAACTTTTATGTAGATGAATCTCCCTCTCTGGAGAAGACCTGAAGGCAGAGAATTACCTACAGAAATCACTTTGAGGTCAAAGTCCTGGAACTACGGTTGCCTTTTCCATAATAAGTGAGAATATATAACGTCCCATTGGGCATCCTGGTAGCCTGAGGAGGTATAGATAAATTAATTGCTCAATAGCGATATGCGCAGAGCTTTGCTCCTTGCATTATGCCTCTGGCAGTCATTGCACCTATGTTTGCAATTTGAGAGAACTGGAAAGAGCCAGAGTTTGAATTTTTTTAGTGCCTACCTGATGCCCGTGCTAGTGATGGCTTTTTCATGTTATGAAGGCTAATAGCTGCCTGCATCAGTAGCTGCCCTTGCAATTCAACTCTGCATCAGACCCTGTTCTTTTACTTAGGTACGGATAGATGAAATAGTGTGAGATTTCCTCTAGAGCTACTTCTCTTTTGTAGGCTAATCTGGTCCAGAAGAATAATCTGGCCACTAGTTTGCGATTAGAAACAAGGAGGAATATGAAACTATACCTGTATATCGAATCTTCTACAGTCTCTGCCCAGCTAAAACTGCATCAATCCCTTCACTCTGCCAGCAGTGTTGAAAGATCACATCGTCTATGCATACAGACTTGTCAGTGTGCATGCAAGTTAGTAGATAAAAAGGCATTAAAAATGGACCCTAAAAAGTATTATAGTCTTTTACTTACAATACCCAGAAAATGTATTCCAACTAAAAACCCTTTCCAAAAATTCTAAATTTACTGCATCAGGCTTAAACCCCAAAACAACTACAATTTTATCTGCAAGTATATGCTGTGGCCAGTACAAATGTCTATCTATAGGCCTCACTTGGAAATGGTGAGCTCTCTCTAATAAATTAAGAATCCTGTGGTCAGTGTGTTAAATTTTCTTCTCTATGGACTTAAAATATGGACAGCCCAGTGTACCTGCTTCTTGCAAAGCTAAATTTGGGCAGTATGGCTTGCCATTTATTTTTCTTTCATCTTACAGTAAACTATGTTCAATATAGAAAAAGCAATTGTACTTCATTTTATCTTTGCTACAGGGAAGGAGTGACAGAAATGGTAGAGCTATTGTGATAGAGGGCTTCCAGCTCTGAGATTTCTAGACTCTGTTCTGAATGTCGTAAAGTAGGGGAGAACAAGCAAGTGATGCAGTGCCTTGGAGAAAATCAAACCAAACCAAATCAATCCAAGTCAAAACAAACCCCTCACTGGGTTTAGCGTATCTCAGGTGATTGTCGAGATGCTGAATCACCTGAGCGCTCCACAGGGTGTACCTTGTATGCCCAATGTAACAGTTTCCTCTGCATTCCGCTGCAGAGTCTCTATTTTGGAGACACTTGAAGGAATCCCTTTCCTTACCCTCAGTGATTATCTTCTGAAATCCACAAGGTTCTTTTGTCTTCTCTACGCCAGATATTTTTAAGCCAGTGCTGTTTCAGAGGATATATTTCTCTCCTTAAATCCTTTATGCAAAAGTTTTTGCATGCTTGAGAAAGAAATTTAGTTTAACGTAAAAAAAATTCAGCCTTCCTGGGCAGTTATTTTAGCAGCTAGCACCCAATCAAGGGATAACTACACAGAAGGTACTTTGTTTTCCTTTATCTCCGTTTTGTGGAGATCTGCATCACACTCCTCTTGTGTTTTAAGACAACAGATGTAGTTTATTTTCATCTGTACAGGAAAAAGACCACAAAAACAGTGATGAGAAGATGGGAGGAAATATAATACAAATTTGTAGATGAAATACAGCATCTCCTCTCCTAATTTCATTTCAAGTGAAAATACCTGCTGATAGCTCAGATTGTGTCCTAAATCACTTTGGTTTTGGTACATAAAAAATGACAAAAATTAATATATTCATTCTTGTACATTCTTAAAATGTTTTAGTAGTGAGAATGGTGAGTTTCTCAGAATTTTAAAAAGATTTCCTTATAACGATAAGAAGGTCTTAGGATGTCTGAGTCAGTTGACTGTGAAGACTAGAGGATGGTTGATATCAACCTACAATAAACACTGTGTTATTGCCCCTTTATTTTATGTTTTATTTTGAAACATGCTATTGAGGATATATTTTAAGACAGTTCATCACTGTCTGAGAATCCTGTACAGTTGAAAGCCTGGGATACAGCATGCTCTTTTTTTTTTTCCTTTTTTTTTTAGGAAGTTGAAGAATAAAAAATATAGCTCTGTGTGCTGTACACTGTTGATAATGATAGATGGTAGTGTGGCGCACAGGAAGAATATTCTATTGGGAGTTTTTATGAATCACACTGACTGCATTTCTGGTGAGTGACTGGCACCAGGCACCAGGTTGATTCCGCAGGAAAGGGAAAGGTTTGGGATACTCTCAGGATTCACCTTTTGTTGGCCAAGGGGCATCAAGATATATAACCAGTGCTAATGTAAACTTTATGGATTACATTAGACGTGGGATTGCCATTTGGGTTTGTTTCATGTAACAGTAAGCACGCTGCATAGAATTGCAGCACAAGAGCACTGTTCTGTGAGGCGTATGACATACAGCATACTCACATATTTTATGTGGTATGTGTAAATTTCCTGTGTGGGTGGTGGAGAGAAAGGATGGTGTTTTAAAAAATAAGTTCCTTGCTTTCACGTTTGCCCACTAAAAGTAGAAAATGTAGAAAACAATACTGCAACTAATACCAGTGTTGCAAATTTAGGAGGAAAATGAACTTCTACACTTGTCATGCAGTTTCCTTGTAGAGAAACAAAATGACTCTTATTTGGAAAGCTTGGTGCAAAATTTGGAGTACTGGGATGGCACTACGCAAATCCTGTATGGCATCTGCTATGAAATATATTTAACACCAGGCCCTCACCAGCTAATGTACTTGTTTTCATTCCCTCCATCCTCCCTAGCTTTTAAGATATTTTTTTTTTATGTGATTCACACCTCTTTTATTTTTTTTCCTGGCTAAAGTGGGGAATGTGCATTGAGAAACAATTTGAGGGCTGTAAGATAGGGGCTATGATGGTGGAGATGAAACAGTGCAAATGTCCCCTCCTTCTCTCCTGAGAGTATTAGAGGTTGTATCAGGCATCCCTGTGTTACCTTGGCACAGCCACACATTACTACAGGCAGGAGCACATATTCTGGGAGGTATCATTATGGCCTTGGTCTTTTCTGATGTTTGTTTTTTACAGGCTGCTTTACCAAAAGAGGATGCTAGGCTACATGGGTCTTTGTTTTGAGCCATTGCATCCTATTTTTATATTCTGTTCTATTCTATTTTTATAGTAAAATTTAGGAGCAATTCTTGATTGTGGGGAGGAAAGAAGGGCTGAATCTTTACTGAGATGGCATAACTTTAGAAATTTAATAATTTCTGTGATTTTAGTTACAGGTTTAACACATCACAACTCTTACTGCTTGTTGTTCTTGGGTAAGGAGCCAGAATGACAAGCTCTGGCTCAATTCTGGCTTTCATGTTAGCTAAATAACCTAAGGACTTACAAAGTTACCACAACCTTGGAAGGACTTGTCCTGTCTCTCAAGTCTCTGGGTCATGATCAGGACACACTAAGAAGAGGGCTACAGGCCTTGGAGATCAGACTCTCTACATCAGACATTTCTATGCCAAAGAAAGAGGAGGCAAGACAGAAGGGGTTGAGGTCTGCATGACAATTTACTTTCCAGATCAATGAATGCTTCATTAGTTTTCTGCCTTGAGAGTTGCTCTACTTACAGTGGTTTAGACAGTGGCAGGAAAGGTATAGAATCCTTGCTAAGCGGCGTAACTTCAACACAGTTTTTTTTCAACCTGGAGGATTCCACCAAGGGCTAGACAACTTTGTCTTCAAGAAAAAAATACTCAGCAGAATTTTAAAATTTTCTGTTTCAGTAGTGCAACTCTGACAATATTTTTGTTTTGTAATCCTAAAATCCCCACTA
This sequence comes from Thinocorus orbignyianus, assembly GCA_013400375.1. Lineage (NCBI taxonomy): Eukaryota > Metazoa > Chordata > Aves > Ciconiiformes > Thinocoridae > Thinocorus > Thinocorus orbignyianus. Next base: position 134,806 of record VXBW01005782.1, on the reverse strand, counting down.
AATTGTGGCTTTGCTGTTGCAATGCTGAAAATAATTCCCAGCCTGTTGTGGAGATTGATTGGACACAGGAAACTGAAAGGTCCTCTATGTGTAGTTGTGAATATAAAGCATTTTCCAGTGTGCATGTTTGCTGGTAAATAAAATAGAGAAATAAATTAAAAATCACTCTTATTTCAAAACATAGTGAAATAAGGATATAAAATTGATACAAGTATATAATCTAACTATTTCTTGGCAATTATTAGGGTATTATTTGTCTTCTCTCACAATTAAATTCAAGGAATTTTTTTTGAGAAAAGGATGCTTAATTTCTCTAAAAAATACATATCTGTGTTCATGCTGTTAGTGTGTATTGTGGTAGGAATTACAACATTATAATTGAGATGCTCCAGTGATTTTTTGCATAATTTCGTAATGTATAAATTACTGCAACCCTAGGCAGCAGAAGCTTAATATGCATTGTTATACATCATTATTTTTCTTGGTAGAAAGTGAAGAAGCTATATCAGTGGGGATTTTGTAGTATTTTAATAATAGGTAACCTTTGCTTACTGCTATAAGAAACTTTTAAATCATATTTTTATATATATTTCATAATATGGTTACATTGTTACCTAACAATGAAAACATAAGAACAGTCAAGAAGCAGCAGATTCTTCCAATAGATATGAAGACCGTGAATTGGAGGGACACAAATGTCAATTATATCTAATGTACAGAAGCAGTGTATCTTTGCAAAGAACTCCACTGTACGTCACATAATACCTCTTCAGAGACTGGCTTGTATACTTAAAGTGCTTGTGGAAATAATTTGACACTGAGCTCACTGTATTTTTACACAATGTAGGATTTTAGTTCAAAGTTTAAGTAACTTATTGCTACCAAGGTTGAACAAATGTGTACACAAAGATTAAAACAGGCAATGGGGCAAGCTTAATCTGCCTTGCATAGAGCTGCCCTTCAAACAGTTTCTTTTTGTGTGGGGACAAAGTGATATGAATATATGCATCATGGAAAGCGTATTTGCTTCATATTTTGTTTTAAAAAGTAAGTCTTTGTGGTTTGCTGTAAGACTAAAGCCTGTTATTTGCATTAAAGCACCAGGCTGCTGTGTTTTGTCTCTGTGTGAGCGTGTGAGAGTGATGTTCATTCCTCACAGAGGCTGAAGTCCCATTATTCCTGGAAAAGGGGACAAACCTTGGAAGCATTCCCTGGGAATAACCAGGGTGTGCTGATCTTTTCTTTGACAAGTCACTTAGTCTAGTCCCGTTTTCCCATCTCTAACACATAGTTTTTATCCATATGTTCCTCTATTTAATACAAGCAGCCAGTGAAAGCTTGGGGTCTGCAAAGTTATTTCTGTTAGGAAGGAATATGTGACAAGTCGGGTGTGTTTGATGCCAGCGTGTTTATTTTTAAGAAGGTACAAATTTGTGAGGAATCCATCTTTGAATGCAGAAGGGACTGCCTTGAGGGGCAGCTTTCTGGCTCATAGCCCTCTTGGTTTTAAAACAAAACTTTCTCAAAGAACTTTCCCCTCCCTGATCACTTCCCAGTGCTTTTAGCTCAGCCTGAAGCCCCACCAGCCATCTGGCTGCAGCGCCAAATCCGGTGGCAGGGCTTCTTGCTGGCATGGGCACACCCTCTCTCCCCAGCCAGTCAGTGTTTCTCAGGAGCCTTGAAGGCACTTCTCTTTGAAATTCTTTACTAATTTCATTCATGCAATTATTTTGGTTAATTGCCAGATTTTTGATGAAATTTGTCCCAGCCTATTTGTATAAATATTTTATCATCATGCATTTTTGTAATCTTGCCTGAGTTACTTCCAGGGGCAGAGGGATGTGTTACACCATTTGTCTACAAATTACATGGACTAGTTTAGGTATTTTGTTGTCTTGAATTTCCAACTTTAAAATTCCCTGTAAAAGGAAAAAAAAAAGTTTTTGGAGTGCTGCAACTTTAGGAGACAAGCAATTTGTGTTCTTTCTTCACCAGTTATTATTTAATGTCCTTTTATTGTGTATCTGCACTTTGAATCTAACTCATTTCTAAGTAAAACTGTCCCAGCTTTGTTATTTATTCCTTATAGGAGAGTTCATGCACACCTTGGACTGTTCATGTTGCCTCCTCTCAGTCATTCTCCATCTGAGTCAGGTGTGGTAGGGGTCATGCTTTACTCCAATGAGACTTCACCTGCTGATAGCATCTTGCAGTATTCTCTGGTATTCACCAGGTGCACTTTTATACAGTTTTTCCAGCTTCATATTTATCAGACATCATTCTTGTGATCAGAAATATGGAGATATCTCACCTCCTTCCCAGCTAAGTTAAACTCTTTCAAGGTGAACAGGGGTTTCAGACTTCTGCCTCTAATAGTCTTAAGTTCCCTGTACAACCTTTTACATTTGAAGTTTGCCTGATGTTCGTAGTAATCTTTCTGCCATTCAAGCAGTTCTTGATTATCAGCTTATATTTTAATTATTTCTATTTGTGCCCAGATGACATAATTGCCACATCTGACACAGTAACCAGACTTCAGTAACCAGCAACTTTTTACAAAGTATTGAAGAAAATGTCTGAGTCATGATAGTTTCTGTATTAAATCTTCCTTTTCAGTTTGCATGGAAGGAAATGTCCATGGAGATATAGTGACTGAATACATTCTTTCAGTCCTAATAAATAAATCCTAAATTTGAATAGTACTTGCTGTTTTCTGAACTAGATATTTTGTGATTATTTTATAGTAAAATATTAGTAAACATTAACTAAAAGACTAGCTGAAAATTTGTGAAACGTACTAATATGTTTATCTTTATATAGTGAAAATATATCTTTATATATTTAAAATTAAAATATCTTTAAATAGTAAAAGAGTACTATAAATAGTGAAAGTAAAATATCTTTATATAGTAAAATAATAATTTTTGACATGCAGTGTTTTCTTTCTGCTAAGCAGCTTTTGATAATTTTCTTAAATAATTTGTCTTTTCTTCAACTACTTAAATTTGTCAGTGATTTTCTGTGAGACATTGTCAAAAGGATTTGAAAGTCCAAATAAATTTTGCCAACTGATTTTCTTTTATCCATTTTATCCATTACCATGTGTACGCAGTATGACCCACTTTGAGAAGTGTATCAGATGATAAAGAGTTACATAAAATGCTATAATACAGACTAAACCACTGTCTAAAGATATCTTCAAGCGCCATTACTGAAAGTGGGACTTTTCAGATCCCTTTAAATTAAATTGATTAATAATACATCATGTTAAAATGAATTTTTCATGGTTTGGGAACTAATGTTCTCAATTATTCATCAATGCAAAATGTTAGAAACTTGCATATAAACAGCATGGAAGAGTTGATCCATGAAATCTTTCTTTACAAAACAAAATTATAAGAATTTTTTTAATATGCTAGAATGTTAATTATTTTTTTTTTCTAAAAGTATTTCCTTTTCGTGGTAAAAATTAAGTCTGGAATGAAATTGACCATATACATTTAGCACGAGCATCCTGTCTATTACAGTGACAGCGCACACTTTAGATTAATCATTGTATATTCACAATTTTCCCATATTTTACATCTTCAATGCTATGAGATAAAACTTTTGTTCCATAGCTGAGTTTCTGTCAGTAGTTTCTGGAAGTCATTTGCAATGCTGTAATAGGGAGTTCAATTGTCTTTTGAAAAGCTTAAGGGATTTTTTGAGCATTCCATTTATGAATATTGATGTTACCCTCCTTGAATCTTTCCAGAGCAGTGAATCTGAGTCATAATCCTTGTATTTAAACCTTGGAGTGTTTTAGTTGAGTTGAATTTCAAAAAAAATCATAAATTATAAGTCCTTAAAAATATGTCCAAAAAGGATATTTTGGTTTCTTTAAAGGTTGTTTGGTCAGTGGTTTTTGATGCATAACTTAAATTAGGATTAAAGATTTTTCACTACCATTCTAAATATGACCAATTATACTGAAAAACAAATTGATACCAGGTACTAATCTCAGTAATAACTGTATAATTTTATGAGTATCCCACCATGAAGTAATAGCAATCCTCTGCCTTGTGCTTTTGGACATAACTTTACTTTCATTCCTTTCAGATGAAAATGGGTAAGGGTACTAGTGCCGAGCACCCATAACGTACTCCAAGGCATTCAGGATTTCTCAGAATTTGGCCTGTAGAAATGAGAGGTGGAAAACGTTTGTGAGGTTGTCTAAATCATCTTTATACTATTCATGGACAGTTCCCTAAGGTGTATTTTTTAAGAACAAATCCCATGATTACCTTCTGTGCGGAATACCCTTTGATCTTGATGATGGCTTAACGGGTTGCAAGCTTCAACCTGTACTGCGTCCAGCATCATTTTAAGTGACTCAAGATTAGGACCTCCATGTATGGTAGTAGTGGCGGCTAATTTTTCTAAATGATTCTCTCTTCATACCTTGTATGAAGTAGGGACCCTATTTCTCTTTTTCCATCCTTCCTAGATAAATTATGTAGCTGAGTTTACAGGTGTGGTATACTGTCACTCAATAGCCTTATTCATATACCATATTCTCCATGGTGAGATCTTTACAGGCATAGAAAGTTCAGTTAAAGTCTTTCTCATTACCTACAGACATAGAGGGTGCACTGGCACACAGTATGTTTTTAAACTCAGGTGAAATCAGTGAAGGAATTGAAGCAAAGGTTCTCTCTCCAAGAGTACTTCTCAACATAAAGAAAAATGATTCAGATAATTTTCCAATTTTCCTTCTCCTTCCAAATTGCTGCTCTCGACCACATTAACGGATTTGCTGTGCACCAGTGAGATGTTTTGTCAACTAGGAACCGTGATATTCCCAAACACATATCACTGTAATTGTCTAGAGGTTTTTTGGTTGTCTCATTATTTTTCCCCTCTGAGAATTATAAAATTGTTTAGACAAACTGGGGAAAAATCTACTTGAATTCTAGAAATCATGCTTATTTTTTTTCAGCATAAAAATATAAGGATAGGTGGTATGGGTTTGGGAAAAATGTATCTTTCTCTGAGAATAGGAAGACAGATAGGGAACTTATTCAGCATGACCCCTATTCAGCATCAGTAGCTGATGGAAAAGCTATTGTTAATGACATCATTTCTCCTTCATTAAATTAATGAATTTGCATCAAAAGATCTCTGTTGCATGTAAATAACCATCACTGTGTGCCTGAGCACAGTATTGTTGCGGGTTGCATTACTGGGTTTGCCATGTGCTTCCTGCATGGTTGGAACAAATCACAATAACTTCCAGCGTTTCTGTTTTCATCTTTATAAGAATGATCACCAAGATCTGGGAAAAAAATCCCGTAAACAAGAGTGAGTTTTTTCATGGAGAAACAAAGATGCATCCATTTCTTTAACTCTTGTTTCCTGTAAGCCACGGTCAAGGGGAGAGACCTGGTATCTCGTCTGACTAAGCCTGTTGGAATCTCTCTTAGTGGGCATTCTGAGTTGGAAAATATTTGTAGTGCATAATGAGATATAAAACAATGTAACTTTGAGATGTGGGAATTCTGTGCCTATTCATCCCTCAAATCTATTTGTGATGAAAGAAAAGTATTTCCCTTTCTTGGTGTACCCACTTCACAAATAGTGGATGCACAGATAGATGGAGACCCGACTGTTTGGGCTTCAGTAGCCTGCCCCATTCCAAACCAGAGAATCTGTTCAGAAACAACATTTAACTCACAGCACTGAGAACTCAAATACAGACACTGGGTCGTTCTTAACTTGGTTATCATCAATCCTTCTACCATGCTTTGCCATCAAATTCCTCTTCCCTCAGTATATTCCATTGCTATGCTGTTACTAAAGCTGATTCTCAAGCGCAGATTTAAAATTGAGATTGCATGAGTGAAAACTAGCCACTGTATCTACTGATACCTATTTATCTTGGGCAAGATCTGTTAGCTCTGTAACATTTGTCAAAGTTCTGTTGGCAATGTAATCTATAGCAATCATTTCTCTTCTGTAACTACAAATTCTGCCTGGGAAACTGTAAAGCTGAAGTAGACTTCTTGAAGAGCGGTGCTGAGCGAAAACTGAAAGACTGCAAACTGCTGAACGTCAGCAAAGGTTATGCAGTCATTTCTCATGTCACTTTGACAGGCCTGCCAATCACATGAGAGCCAAGAGCAAGAGAGAAGTGCAGAACAGGGATCCAAGGGAACATGAGAAGGCAAGGAAATGCACCATTAATCAAGGGCATGCGGGCAGCACACAGGAAAGCTCTGTGTTTCAAAGTAGGGTGACCTTTAGGGAATACCTAGTTAAGCAATGTGATTAATGTTCTATGTTCATTGCTTAATCAGTTGCATTATTTATTATGAAAGTAGGAACAAATAAATAAAAGCAAAGTTAAGAGGAATAGTTTTTTAAAGGCAACAGTGAAGTGATTCTGCTCAGTTGCTAGTTCTGTTTGTTAGAGTTAGGACAATCAATATCTACCTCACAGATCTTCAAAGCACGTGTTTTTGATGGTGTTGATAGGCACTGTGTACACAGCAAAATTATATTAAATTAATCGAAGACATAGTAGTACCTGTTATCTCCCTAGTGATTCATGAGATGTTTTATAGTATAAACTGTAAAATTGCTGAACCTCAGGTTAAATATTCAGTGTGATTTGGGGTGGTTTAGGCATAAAAATCCTATTAAGAGAGAAAGGGATCATACAGCTAAATGACACTGAACAGTTACCTCTAGTGTCCTGTAATGATCTTAATAATGGAGAAGCCATTTGATATTCATTGTCAAGCCATTGATCATAATGGATTCATTCATTATTAATGTGGCTACAGCACAGTGTTGAAAGACCTGTTGCAACGTGAGCAGGATATTTCCTTTGCAGAGGAAATCTTGAGGTAGCTTGAAATCAGCAGTCTTACCTGCCATGCCAGGAGTATTGCCAGAGAGAAAGTTAAAGTATATCAGTGGTTGACTCTTCAATAAGCTAAAAGAGAAAAAAACTGAAATTACTAGGAGAAGATATTGAAGCTGTATCAGGAACCAGGCTCAGATATTGCCATCATAGATTGACACATATTGCTACTCATCATCATTACTGGTTTGAAGATCAAACGCCAACTTTGATTTTATGAAAGTCTGCCAGCTGGAAGCAGCTAGACTAGAAGGTATAAAAGGACCTTTGGGGAAAGAATGTTACCCTTCTAACAGTTCTGCGCGTGTCTGTTTTTACCCTCTGTGGTGCAAAGTAACTGTCCTTTTAACCCAAAAGGCCATTGCTATTCAAAAGCTCTACCTTTCATATTCCTGGTGCTACTGGAACCTGTTTTTCAGGTATCTTCACTCTACTTAGCTTTGTAATTATTCTTACCTTTCCGTATCCCCATCAGTATGTGTGAAGGAATACTCAACCATGCTACTTCCTAGAGTAACAGTTTACCTCATTGCACTTCCAAAAGAGTTGCAGGATGCAGTAAGTCTTTACTCCCTTTCAAGGCATCTATCTCCCTTTGTGCTTCCTGGCTTCACAATCACTCCTTGCTTTGTTAAGGAGCAGAGAGGCAGACTTGATTATTCAAGTGAGTGGCTAACACATCATAGTTGTACCCCTCATGTTTTTCACTGATAACACCCAGAGCTCTAAAAGGACTTTAAACAATAGTATCCAGAGTGTCAGATAACTAACTAAAAAACGTTATTTTCTCATCAGTAGCTCACCTCCAATTTTTATTATCTTTTCAGATGATTTTTTTTTATTTATTTGTTCATGCTATTGGCAACAATCAGACCTTATTAAAAGTAGTAGAGGAAGTTCCTCTTCTTTGATGTACTTTGCTTAACAGTCTTTTTACGCATAGAGTTACTTTCATTAGTCATTGTGGTGAGTTGTTGGAATATTACTTAAAGATTTCCGTGCCACATCTTTGACTGGTGTGAGTTAACTATAAGCTGAGCATCTGATTCTTATGTTTCTTCTTTCACTGAAGCCGTAAGCATCGGAGATTTCATTGGCATTTTGTGGTTTTTTTTCTTCTACAAATATCTTTTTTTCTGTATCTGGAAGCCTGGGAGAGATTCCAGAGTGGTGAAGAGCACCACTCTTCAAGCACTTGGACTATGATGAAATTAGAACTGGGTTTGAAACAAGCATGTGATGGCTTTTTACCACATAATACTCAGAAGGAAAATGTTACTTTATATATTCTATTTATTTATTTATTTTTAATTAGAAGAAAGCAGTGCTCCTTTCTGTACTATTCTTTCTCTTGTGCTTTCCTTAAAATAGGGAAGCTTTGGATGGGGCTTTGAGCAACCTACTCTAGTGGGAGGTGTCCCTGCCCATGGCAGAGGAGTTGGAACTTGATGATCTTTAAGGTCCCTTTCAACTCTAACTATTCTGTGATTCTATAAAAATACTAATCAGTCAGGTTTTACTGGTCACCTCCAGTTTTCAAGACAACTGCATTCCATTTTCTCAGTGCTGAGCTCCAACCTTCATGTATCTACCTCTGTTATTGTAGGATCATATTGCCTTCACATGTGTACTGTTCATCCTAATGCTATGGCCCATCTTCAGCTCCTGTAATTTGTATAGCTTAAGAATGTAGAACATTATTTAAGTTAAAGCAGCAGTGTCACTTCATGTGCAATGGATGTAGACCTTCAGTAAGCTAAGCAAAGTCCATATGAAATGGTGCCTGTTCAGCTGAACTTTGCAGTTGAGATGCTGTAAGGGATGTGCACAGGTTTCTTTATAACTCTTCTCTGAATACACTTCTCTTTTTTCACTGCTTAGATGTTACACAACTTCTCCTTTTCTGACCAAAGACAGTAAATAATTAAACCAGTCTTGATATAGTCAGAATATCTGTTCTCAGTTCATTTCGGATAAACTTGGGTGTTTTCCTTTTCCCTTTCTTTAAGCAAAGATTTTTTTATATCAGAGCAATAAAACATCTATCTAGCAGGGTTTTAAAGCTGTAGAACAGCAAAGCAGCAGGCTGAAGAAGATTGCCAAATGCAATTCATACCTTAAATGTCAAACCAAAAGTGATAATTTTCTTCATATTGTGATAATGAGTGGCCATCTTAATGCAGGTGTGCTGGGTGTGAGACGGTAAAGTCATCTCTTGATTTGTCCCCTGACGTGCTTCAGGAGTATAGACCATGTTATAGTCCAGCATAAATAGACAAAATATGATGTTTTTTAAATATTGCTCAGCTCTGAAATGCCATGGAAATCACTACAAATCAATTGATTTAGATGTAAAGCAAACCCATGTAAAATGAATGATGTCTAAATATAAATACTCTAAAATAATAAGAAATGTAATAGTAAAATAACAAAGTACATCTCTTTCATTTGACTGAATATCAGTATGTGAAATCTTTAAGTGGGTATCAAAATAACTAAAAATAAAAATGTCTTTTAAGAAATAAAATCCATGCCCATTTTAAGCAAGCTTGAAGCTAAGGTGCTAATGACAGAGTACTGTAAATGTACTCTGAAATAATTCTCCAAAGCTGCTGTTTCAACATTCCTGGACAGAAAACATACCCATGCATCAATTCACAAACTTGTTCTCTTGCATGCCTGCACTTCTTCCATCTGTTAAAGTGGCATTTTGCCCACTTAGGAAATATTGTTTCATTTCCTGCCATGTACAAATACCGACTCGCTTTCTAGAGAAGTCCTGAAAAAAAGACAGCTATTCTGTCTGTTGTTTTCTTCCCACGCGTTTTCTCTTTCCGGTCACTATCACTGTATGCTTCCATTGGAAGCATAATAGATACTTCAGTCTTAGTCATTTTCCTGTTTGCCAAAATCTTTTCTGAGCATCCTATTTTCAGCTGCCTCTGGATGACCAAGAATTCCACAGATTTGATGCTACTGGCCATTAACTGGTATTTTCAGAGTTTCAACATAAATCTTGGCTTACCTTTTACCTGGCCAAAAAGAATGAGACAAAATACTTTCCAGATTTAACAAAAGAAATTCAGTTTGCATAGGGACTGTGCAACTTCTGCAATACTGGTTCCCTGTGCTCCCTGAAAGTCAGCTGAAAACTTGTCCATGCTGATGTGCTCATCAATGTATCTGAAACAAAAAGGTGTGTGAACTTTCTTTTGCAGAAGCTCCCAGACACATTTCTTAATCTCGGGGATGACAATGATGAATATTCATGCTATTTTACTGAGCCCCAAGCACTGGTCTTAACCTCCTAATTCAAATTTTTGACGTTCTAACGCCTGTGAAAGCTGAATGACCTGTTTTGTTCTCCATTCAGAACATGTTCCTGCACTCTCCAAGTTACTGGTTCCACGTTTTGTAGTAAATTGCATGATATAGAGTAAAGCTTTCATATCAAATTTAAAAAGGTGACAGCTAAACAGGTAGCTTGCATATGGCTCTCATGAGGTCTCTCCATCACAGTGCTGAACTTAGACTTGAATAAAGAAAAGCTGAGAAGGACAGTAAAACCCCCTATAGAAAAGTAACATATACAGGAACAATTGCACAATGTGTGCAGTGCATGCCAAATGTAGGGAATAAAACAAAGGTTTCACAAGTGCCAGAGCAATCTGTGAGCACAAGGGGAGCTGAAAGGCCCAAGCAGGAATGCGCTTACAGGGAAATGTCAGTCAGCCACAGAAAAGCTTTTGTTGTGAATGTAAGTCTCAGCGGCATAATTTGCTTGTTTATCCCAGAGGATCAAATTTGACTGATGATTTATGGAGGTTTCCTTGAGACCGCTGACAGGTATTTTTAATTAGAGGCAAAGATGCTGTGGAAGCTGAGTGAGGAGCTGTGACTCTCTTTGTGTCAGTGGAATTCCCCTGTTTATACCATCTGCATTGCACAAAGGGACTGTAACAAGACTTTCATTAGGGCAAACTCCAGGCTGCACTGGGAGTTGCGGCCTCTTAGTTTGCATATCCATTCCAGGTAAATGTTACCAAGAATAGTGTCAAACAAGGGACTGAAAGGGTGGACTTAATTTTAAAATATTTTACAGGAGTGGCTGCGGATCAAAGAGTGGTTGGTGCACGTACCAGACTAGTCAGAAGATGGGTCTATTGGTGGGACTGGCTAGAATAAAAATTTACTCATAACAAAAGAGGGCTGATAGCTACGAGAAGTGTCCCGAGACAGTGACCTACTTGCAGGATCTTCTTTCCCCTGTAGTTCCTACTGCTTTGTTCCTCCATTAAAGCTACATATCCACTCCACATGCCATCAGTCATCCTGCTACGCATGCTTGCACTTACTTTTTCCAGCTCCAGGCTCATTCTTTCTCTCTGTCGTTCCCATACCAATTTGCTAGAGGTATAACATTTACACACAGAGAGATTCTCATTTGCAGTTATTAATACAAAAGGCAAAAAGAGAAGCCAGTTCAATAATATGTAACAGAACAACCCTTTAAAATTAGCCAATTGCTGTAGCTATTTATGGAAGAATTTGCACTAACTGTGACAATACTCAATATTTAATTTATACCTGCTAAAAAGTTTGGCAGACAAATACAAATACTGTAGATCTATTGTAGCTGCATTTGGGGAAGCTTTTGGAAACATATTTCAAATAGAATACAATCCAAATAATTTCTGTTCCTTAAACAGAAATGTCTGGTATGTACTCATACTTTTACACCTATGCATACACACATGTTTATAAGTGCACCATTAATTAGATCTACTTTTCAAGAGAGGTGGTTTTTTTTTTTTCAGAATGAGACTCTAAAATCTCTGTTAGTTCTCTTTTTCCGTTTGGCAGGAGCACACATTCATTCATGACCATTGTATATATGAAGGCAGTAAATAACGCTTCTGACAACGGCAAGAAATAGATCTCCAGAGTGCAAGGACAGACCCTTTCTTTTGGGAAACAGCTACTGTAGGTAAATTTTCAAAGGTCATTTTTGTGGAGGTGACGCATTCCTAATTGTCAGCCCCCCGGTTTCCCTTAGTGCACAGTTGGAATGGGAACTTGACTGAGCAATGAGCAGGACTTTTCACATACATCTGATGGCCCAAATACATCTTGGTGTTTTTCATATCCTTGCACGGCATGTAGTTGTAGGCATGAAGTAATATCAGTCATTTGTTCCTCTCCTTCCAACTACACTTAAGTTATATAAAAGAAAAAATCCTGCAAAAGAATACCAAGATTAGACAAAAGAGCTTTCCTTACTTACATTTCAATAAAATGTCACACTAGTGACTGTTATGCAAGTAGCAATAATGATAATGAAGGGATAAAATTCATGGACTGAGAAGACCATGAATTGAAAAATGACAACTTGAGATGGAACAAGTAGATAAAAGAGAAATGTGAGATGGACTGTGATTGGGCTACCAGTCTAGCACTGCTGTAGCTAATGAAGATGAAGTAGAAGGACCAGATTTAGGAAGCAAATAGAAAGCTATAGATGTAAGCAAATGAGTACTTCAAATAGTATTTCAAATTACTGTGTGAAAAAAAGAAATTTCCTAAATGAACTGTCGTAGAACCAGAAAATAATTTTCAGTTTGGATGACAGGAACTCTCAGTACGGTTGATTTTAATGGTTTGGTCACAATATAGACTGTTTTTCAGAGACCTTGTAATTATTTTGAGGTACAAAGCAAATAGAAAGTTGTCTTCATCCAAGTGAGTGTGAATGTATATCCATTTTGCTGTCTTGGCATCAGGGAAAGTTACTAACTCATGTGCCAGTTAAGAGCTATGTTTTTGTTTCTACTGCAACAGGTTTTCATGCAATTTGCAAGATAGAAAAAAAATACTAATAGCAATAATAAATTCTTTTTATAAATGCATCTTAGGAACATTGGCTCTTTTTGACAAATGCAAAACAATAATTTAACAGTAAGTAACAGAGAATTAGTTCACATTAAATTTTCTGAAGGTTTAAACTACATGGTCCTTCACATTCTGCTTTCAGTTGCAACGGTGCTATTAGATTAATATAACTCTAATAACGAAGAGAAAACTATAGCCAGCAAAGTTTAGGAAGGCATGATTTGGTAACTTCTTTGAGTATCTTTTCTGATGCAATTTAAAAAATAAATTCAAATCCTGCTAAAGTACATGACTTTGTCTATGAAATTGTGTGTCATATTGCAGTGGCTTATTTTCAATCAAGTAATAGGATATGGAGATATGAAAACCAATGGGTATGGCACATATTTACATAGGTTTTCTTTGGGAAGGGAACTTGTGTCACTGTTACTTGCTAAACATGGTTTTGAAAAAACAGACAGATCATTACTGAATATCTTGCAGCATGTTCCTTTTGAAATAAACACATATATAGTTATTCTACATCATTTGAATATGTAACATCCAAAGGAATAATAAACAAGAGTGTGTTACTGGTGTGTGTTGTACAGTGGTACCTGACAGCCTTTAGAAAGCGAGCATAAAAATTTTCATATTGGAATACTCAAGCACACTGCCCAATGTGCTCATTAAAATATCTAAATTAGATCATTCTTCTGAAATACAGTGTATACTCCAGCATAGAATCATTCTCTCTTTCATTAACTTAACAATAATGATTTCATGAAGTCCAGAACGTTGAAATATGTCACAGAAGACAATTAACAGAAAAATACATTTGTTAAAGAATTATTTAGAGAGAAAATCCCATGATATGTCCAAAAAAGGGTTGTTATCTATTGCTAGAAAAATAATTGGTTAGATGGTATGGAATCTCATTACAGCTAAAAATATTACAGTCACTACTGCAGTGATAAAAAGACTAATACATTTTATTTCATATAGTCTAATTATGTTAGAAAGTATGCATCCTGTAAGAATTTGCCTGATTTTTATGTAGAGAGGGATAATTTTTAGGATGGGCTAAAGGGTCTTCAGGTGGATTCCAAGAAAACCAAGGGCCAGTGAGAAGCTTTTTTCCACTGTGGCCAGCACATGTAGTTGGACATTCTTTTCAGCAGCAGCCTTGCCCTTTGAAGGAGGAGCTACCTTCTCTTCCAGGGCTGTGCAGATAGATGCAATGGGAAGGGTGCATCTCCTTCTCAGTTTCTTCTAAATAGTTCATGGCCCTCCTTACATCAAGACTTTGTTTAGACAATATAAACTGATTGTGTTTCTAAATATGTTAGTTTCTGCATTGATTAACATGTTTTTAAACAAAAGTATTTTCAGGGTTGATATTGACAGTGTACTTGCTGGAGTCAAAGCTGTTTAAGCGGCACTTTAAAAAAAGGTCTGAATCTGAATGCGTTGAGCTAATATATATGCAGAATAACCATTTAAAAATTATAACACCCTGTTTTGGTAAACCAGATTTAACCTCAGAAGATGTATCTATAAAATGCTGATAAATCTTTCTAGCTGCGGAAGTCAGATCGTAAGAACAAGGCAAAACAAAAGAAGTTGGCTGGCTTTCAACAGCAGCAATTTATTTCTCCTGTATAAACAGGAAATATTTTCAAAGGTCCACCACTCCAGGTTTCAGAGTCACCAAGTAATATACAGAGGTTTAACTTTGACCTTGAATGTTGCAAATGTTTTGCCATTAGGATTTCATGGGCTCAAGTCTAGATGTCAGCAAGTATTAAAGCGTCTGTCAAGGTTTAGATAAGTATCTGAACATTGTAAAGGTTACTGTATCCATACAGAATTCCAATGCGTTTGTTTTTTCCCAGACAATATTAATAGCACATTATTACATAAGAAGATTCTGATAGAATACTTTTTCAAACTGTATATGGCATCTCTACCATTGAAAGCATTTTTGCGGTTTTCACTCAAGCCTTACTCAACACAGCTGCATGGGACTCAACCTCTGAGTCAAAGCATAGATGACGACTGCAAGCGTTTTGACTTTAATGTGCTCCTTTATCACCAACGTAATGGAATAAAACTCTCATGCTGTTGTACAGTGATTGCTAGAAAATGACTGAGTCCTTGTAACGTTATAAAATAGCTTTTGTTTACATTTTTACTGCAGGGTTTTCTTTATCATTTTGTAAGGCAATGTGTATGTTAAATTGACAGTATCTACGTAGTAATAGTTTACATGCCTTAATATGTTTTAAGACATGAGCATGAATGTTCCCTTGGGCTCCAGGGGGGAAGCAGGATTATCCTTTCATTTGATATTTGTTGACTTTATTTTTAGAAGTGCTCCACAATCTTTATTGCTCATTTCTCATTTTGTTTTCAATCTTATCTGAAAGGTAGTATTTCAAGATGCCAGATGTCAGTATACCCAGTGGCAATTAACTTGAAAAACAAGTTTTTCTGTTCAGGCTTTCTCATACCTGAACTGGATGACGCAGAAAAAAAGTTGGATATAGACTGAATTATATTGATATTTATTTCAGTCAGAATACTGAAATCACCATTTTTCCAATCAATAGGTACTGATTAAATTGGTATAAGTTTAAATGTATTTATATTAAGAATTTACATAATTAAAAGTCAGTTAATAATCTGTAATTAATGTTTCAATAATAGCATGCTGAGAATTTACATAAGATAATTTTAACACTGAATAACTTTGATCTTATGAAGTTCATGTGTTAGACTTTAAGCACTCATTATGTGCCATAACTTGAATATTTGTATGCACCAAGAGAGTCACTGTAGGTTTTTTCCTTCTTTATGTGCCTAATGACATGTTCCAGTAGAAATTTTGAGGTTTAATGCCATTATGTATAACTATAAATAAATCAGTACCTATGTAAAGGAAAGGAGGAGTACTTTGATGAGGAGCATTGCTCTTTGTAGAATAAAAAAGCAGACTGAAAGTGGTACCGAGGGAACAGCTGGTAGAAGTCAGCACACTGCAAGCAAAGGCTGGAGTTCTGTAGAACATGGATTGTGACAGCCAGGTTGGATTCAAACACTGCAAAGCTCATACCATGCATCTGACTCTCAGAGCTCTGACTCTCAAAGCTCTCAGTCAAGGCAATATTTTAAGTAATTTTGATATTCACAATAAAGTACAAATGTAGGCACTCCTACAAACATCCACAAAAGACAAACTTGAAATAAACTAGCTTCTAAATATACTTTGATTGTAGGTCTATTTGCAATGCTTAGTGATACTGTTGAGACTTAATAGTCCAGGTGTTCTAATGACACATTGCTTTTTTTTTTTCCCCAAAATACACATACCACGAGTTAAGGGGCTGCCCTGACCTGAAAGATAATGACTTGTACCCATGTGCACACTTTCATTACAGAGATCAGCTGAACTATAGCAGTGTCCAGCTGCACAGAAAGCTTATCATTAAAACTTGGGAAAATTGTACGTTTCAAATGAGTACAGAATATTGCAGCATGTTATTTCAGCACCATGAGAACTTCAGACCCAGATTCTCCTACTTAGGCTTCATGCTGAATATCAAATCAGAGCAGGGTACTCAATGCACTGCATTCACGTTAAACGTCTTCTGGAGCTTCAGGGTAAAACTCCAACCCCCATTTCTGTGGTGCCAGACAGTGTCCATGATAAGAATGAAATAATGTGGGCACAGAGTCTGTATTCCTAGTACGGCAGATGCACAGAGAGTGATTTAGTACTACCGTTTTTCAATTGTATTCCAAATTCCCATCATCAATCTAAAGAACATTCAAGGGTTACAGGTAAACATAAAGCTTAGGTAACCTGTTCTGTTTCTACTGAAGCTGCCAAAACTCTCTTGAGCTTATGTAAACTCTAAAACGAACTGATGACTAATCTAAAGGAGAAACAGACACCAATTTGCTAACCCTTTCAAATCACAGATTCCACTTTAACGTTACTTTTTAAAGCAATTAGATATGACACTCTTCGAGGAGAAAGACCTATATGAATGATTAATTCCTCAGGCATTTTATTCAGCAATTTCTTTCTGTTACTGAATTGTGGAAGAAAGGACTTATTCAGAGCACAAACCGTAATGTGTGATAAGTTTAATAAAACTTTTTATTTAAAGTTAATACAAAGCAAAATTTCAAACTTAGGCACTGTTGACTGATGAGATATCAATTTATATTATGATAGAGTAAGTAAACTGAAAATTTTCAAAACTGGCTTGAAAATAAAACAATCTCACTTGTCTTCAAGACAAGAGGTCTTGGGTCTTTTTTATGAAGGCACAAATAATTCACTTGGAGAGTTGCAGAAAACCTTAGGAGAACTGATAATGTTGTTTCTGTTCTTCAAATCCACTGATCAGGCATGTTTTCCCAGGAGCTAGAGTAAAATCCTGGAACATGTATACTAATTATATTGTCACCTTTCATGAACTGAATAAACCCTTTAGGCCATTGTAACACATGATTGTCTCTGGCTTTTTGCATCTGATGTCACACATTTCTGCCATATTGAAATTCCTTTTCCTGCTTTGATTTCAGGTTCTTTTCCTCTGTTATCTCCTTGTCAGCCTCTCCCTTCCATTGTGCCACCATAGCCTTTGCCTGCTGACTCATCTTCTACTCTCATTTCCTGTTCAGAGATTAAATTAGTTTTCTTTTATGTATTCCTCCTTTCACTTTTCAAATAGTCCTCTCCATGAGTGGCCTTTTCTTCACTATATCATCTGCAAATTCTTAGAGTACCAACAAAGTCAAACTTTCTTCTGAGAGTGATGATCACTCATTGCATATGCTTAAAGAGGGCACATGAGCTCTGAACAGACAGGTTACCACAGGTAAAGTTAACCATAATAGGTTTCTATGTATCTTGAGCTGCCTTGATCTTCACTGCAGAAGCTACTCTTGATGAGGCTACTGTTTGCTGACTGCTTGCTAACTCCAGTTGGTCCCTCAAGTTCAGGTGGAATGGCTTGGCTGGAGGAGCACTATCATTCTGACCTCCTTTTTGCTTTCCTTAGTTAACCTCAAAAATCCAGCCTGGCTGAAAGGTGAAAAAGCTCCTCAAACTGGTTAGCAAATACCTAAATTGTACCGTTTTTCATGTAAACAAAAAACCAAGAACTCAAAAAAAAAAAAAATGCAAACAAACCTCCCCCACACCAGTTGTGGTGTTTTGTTTTGTTTTTTTGTTTTGTTTTGTTTTGTTATGTTTTGTTTTGTTTTGTTTTTAATGAAACTCCTTATAGATGTTATTCTGTGCTTCAAAGGCCAGAAATTGTTTCATTGGTGTGAATCTTGTGCATGTAAGAAACTTTAATGCCTTAAAGCAAGAGCAACTAAACTGTAATATATACATAGTTTTCAGAATTAGACTTTGTATCTGTTATTTTTCTATAGACTTTCTATTCTATGGTCATTCTTTGCAGTCTTACTGGCTGGATCTGAGACATCACAGATCCTTACCAAGTTGCTGTGGAAGCTTGCTTTTGGCCCTTGTGGGGCCCCCACTGGAAGACACAGGGAACTTTTTCCTTCTATAGATCATCAGCAGACAAAGACTTCTGGTAGCCGTAGTTCTTGGGAAGCATTTCTAAGGAGGGAGCATTTCAACACATGGTTAATTTTATCACTGATATTTTAATGACATAACACATAAACACAGTGCTATGATTAAGATTGAGTTTCCAGATAGTGTAGAAGATGCACAAAATAAAAAGAAGCTTTCTGAATATTAACACTGGTTTATGCTGTACCATAAATAAGAATTTACAGTTACGAGTCAGAGAAATTAAACCGTCAGAGGGATTGGAAACAGGAGTGGAAATCCAATAAAATACCATGTCTTTCCTGCTGTTTGATAAATTAGAAGTTAACATTTCCACACATGAATGCAATATGCCAAGTAAAATTACTTTAACTGCTATCAGATATTTCTTTTACCTGTAAATACTGAGTTTTTCCATATATAAGCTACTGTATCTGGGTTCTCTCAAGCTATTGTAAATGTTTATTTTAGGCCGATGCTTGCTGTGGAAACACATAATCTGGATCAACTCAAAACATTTTCAACTACTTTATGAACAAACTGTAAATTAAACCATGATATAGTAGCTCATATTGATTGCGAACAACTAAAATGTACTTAAACCTTTTCTCTTAAGAAAGTCATTTTACCTAGAATGAAGTTTTCAAATATATTTTCAGCCTGTGGATTTTTAAGTGTTTTTCACTTGGTAGCTTGTTTATTCTCATGGCAATAGGCGTGTTTTTCTTATTTATGCAGATCCCTAAACCCAAAGACCCCAAGTAATGAAAAACATAGAGGAGAGTCCCATTAAGTCACCTACCTACTACTGATTTGTTGGCTTTTTAATCACCTTCCCCCAGAGGTCAGAGTGTTAGATGAGATGACTACTGAAGCTTTGGATATACACATTAATCTTTTTTTCAAACTGGCATATTTTCTTCCTCATGCCTGAGGGCTGAGAGACCAGGCACACTGCAAGTGAACTTTTTCTTACAGATGTGATCAGCGCAAAAAAAGTCTTGTGCAGCGAACAACATTTTTTATAGTATGTAATATCTGAATTACTTGTACATGAGCCTTTGTCTCTGTTCTGCATCTTGTTTCTTCTTTTGTTCTCCAAAAGGGCAATACTTAGCTTTCCTGGTTGCTGTTTTCTGGCTTTCTGTTTTATGTAGCCCAACTATATATCCCAGGATAGTGGTGCACCAGAGTAATATCCCGTGTTTACATAAGCCAGAAGAAGGACACCTACTTGAGCTTTGCTTAGAAACAACTTTTTCAGGACACATTTTAAATATATTCTGTAGTGAACACATTTCATGCTCATGGGTTTGGGTGTGCATGTGCAAGTCTGCTTGCATTTTCGTATCAGTATCTGTGCCCTCAACTGTAGGAACATAGCCTCCAGGAACCTGCTAAATACATAACAAAAAGTGTACAGTATATATACTTTTACAAAGGTACTTTTACCAGTTATACAAGCAGTTGCTATTGAATATTATTGTGTTAGTTGGTACCCGTATGAAATAAATTAACTGTCAAGGCCTCAGGTTGCAGCTGTGCCATTTCCCTTTTGGACAGGTCCAGTTTCCTTTCTTTTCTTATTTTCTTCCAGCAAAACGTACCTTTTTCTAGCTTGTAAAAGTCTTTGACACACAGTGTGAAACCACTTACTCGTGGGGCGAAAGGTTTTTCTAATGGACAGCAAAAGCTCATGGTATGAGCATGGTGCTGGTCTGCCTCGTTGAGTTGTAAAAAGCAAGAAACTATAAGAGATGCATAACTTTTTAATGAGTAAAGCCTAAAATCTAACTTGCAATCTTTGACAAGGAAGGACAAATTTCACTTTAAATCAGTTACGTTTTTAATTTTATAGCAGTTGTTTTCAGTATAGCAATTAACGATGTTTCAAAAATGCAAAATGTGATTATTAATTTGATGTAACTGTGTATGTAGACCACTGTAATGATGTGCAAAATAAAACATCAGACAACATCTCCCTTCAAAAAGTTTTACATGTTTAAAGGATGTTTATTGTAGCAGTATTTCCAATGAGACATAACAGAAAAAGCAAGCAAGCCTGAAATGAGACCGCAGGCCTCAATTAAGTGATTTTCCCTATTTAGTGCTATGTGCAGTGTCTTCTTTTAAGGCACCATCTGAAATGCAGCCAACTCCATCAAAGAAAATTGTAGAGCTTTAAGTCAGATTCTACTTCTAAGAAGGATATGTTTTGAGTTAATAAAAGGTATTTCTGTCTTTTAAAGTGTGAATCTTCTAGACCATTTTTAATACAAAAGAGAAATCTTATATGTATACTATCGTTGAGTAATAATTATTGAAAATGTGCAGGTTTTTACAAGAAGCTCATGTGTGAACACTTACTAGGAGTATGCATTATCCAAGATGATATGTTCACATACATTTAGGTAAAGGCCATGGTAATAGGATATGTAAAGTATTTTTTGTATTTCAAAAAAAGTTGAGGAAAAAGACTACTTAATGAACATAAAACTGGTTTGTATACCTGCTACACTAACGGTCTTGAAAGGATGTTAATACATGTAGCAATTTAAAAGTTGCAACAAAGATTACAAAAGTAATGTGTTTTTTTTTAATGAATAGGATATGTTTAACTTGTACTTACTCATATGGTCTCAGAAAGCCAACAAGTAGTGGGGTTTGCTCTGGCTTAGTGGTGAGTTCACCTGGGATATTGCTAGAAAAGACAGACACAACTTGACACAAAACGGTGAGATCGTGTCTTGGACTTGACAGTACGAGTTAATGGATGACTGCTATAGAGAAGATAGGGTGGAGGTGGGGATTGTATCAGTAGTAACATCCATTCCTTTTGGAAATAAAGCCACAGTATTCATCACTGTTTTGTAGATTCTTTAATTTCATCATCATCAGGTATTCAAGAGACTCAAGTCCAAAGCTTCTTTTTCTGTAATAGGCTGGGAAATGTCACTTGAAGTGTACTGTGCTCTGTACTGGATGGTTTTGCAGCTCGTGCATCATCCTTTGCAACAGAAACATGAATACATTGGTACCAATTAATCAAGTGGACTCCTCAGTGCATCATTAATTCCTCATGTTTGGGGGAGAGCAAGGAATTGTGAAAGGGCTTGCATCAAGTTTCTGAATTAATGCATATGATTTCTATTTTACTGCATGTATAGAGTAGAGTTACCTCTATGGCAGGTTTTATCCCCTTTTAAATAAAATAAATTATTCTGATGAATTAAAAATCATTAGTTCCCATTTACAGAGAGAAGAGAGGTTGCTAACTATTAACAAAGAACTCCTTCAGATGAAATATCTCTTAAGTAATTAGAAAACAAGAAAGTTAACTGGCTGGAATAAAACATTTGAATGTACTCACAAATTCTAAATTTTTATGGCTAGTTTCAGTGGGAATTTTATTAATGTGATTTTTAAACAATTATTTAGAAATCATTGATTTCTAAATAATTGTCCTGACTGGTTTTTAATTAATTGTCTTAAGTGGTGCTAGCAATCCAAGGAAGATTTATGATGTGTGTAGCAGATGGCATCTGTTTTCTTTGTTTCTCTGCAGGGTATGGTGGTTGCATTTCGTTAAGGGCGGCTGGCTGCAGAGCCAGGAGGAAAGCAAGTTGCTTCCCTGGTTCTGGCTGGTTTGTGCTATGTCAGGTGAATCGTATGTGAGGAAAGGGAGATTTCCCCTCTCCTGGGAGCTCCAAGGCACAGGAGAGAGTGAGTACTCCAGAGCACAACATGGCAGGGGCTGAGGGTGTGGGAACTCACCAAGCATTGCCCAGATATGTGCTCCTCAGAGGCAATAGGGCAAAGAAATCCAGATAAGCAGTTGCAAAGTAGACATTTGTTGATTTTCTGGGCTAAAATTAAGCCCAGCTGAAATAATCTGTCCTACAGGATTGTGAAGGAGAGGGAACACATTTACAAATCTTGTTATTTCTGTTTTATTCTGAGTTTTCTCTGCTTCAGAAAGTTCCCTGTTGCCATTTATTTTCAAGTATATCCTTGCCTATGCTCTTAAAGCCATTGAGTGCCTTCTGTTGAAAAACGGACACCTCCCAAAGCTCCAGTCAACTTGTGGCCCATTCTGGGTTATCTTTCAGAGAACCTTCTCTGTTCACTGCTCAAATGAGAGATGAGGTTCTTAGGAGGTCAAGGGGGAAGGAGACAAATTTCAAAAAGCATGTCAGAAATATCTGTATATTTCTGCCATTATGTTATCTTAGCTGCTTAAGATATGTGTTGGCGAAACAAACTGCTTCCAAATAAAGTGAATGGGTAACTGCAGACCAACAGCAATTCAGAACCATTTGCTGTGGGACTGAGAAGCTAAAGTATCACAGAAACTAATTGCTGAAATGTACTGGGACGTGCCATTTGGGCTCTACGGGCAGGCCCGCCACAGTCTGCCTTCTGATAAGCACAAGGTTAGCAACCCCTCTGTATGCTGATATTCAGAGCTGCTGGTTTCCAAACTGACCCTTACACCTGTTTGAATTCCCTAGCCTAGTCTTGGCTTTCCAGCCTCCAGAGTCCTGGTCTTCGTTATTTTCCTTAAATATTTATTGCCTCTGTGGAAGAAATAAGTTACAGAGTCACAGAATCACAGAATAGTAGGATTTGGGAGAGACCTTCAGTGATCATCTAGTCCAACCCCCCTGCCAAAGCAGATTGACCTAGACCAGGCTGGACAGGAATGCCCCCAGGCAGATTTTTAATAGCTGAAGTCAAGGTAGACAACATGAAAAGTTGCTTCTGTTGCAAAACTGTAATCATAATTTCAAATAAAATTAAAAAATGCAAAACCAAGTAGTAACTAAAAAAAACACCAGGTGTTTCATACATGACTGGTATATACCAGTGAGTCTGAGGGATTTCAGGTGATAAGACATTGCTCCATTATGTAGATGGGTTGTTAAGTTTGGCTCATTATAATATTAAAAAAAAAAAAAAAAAAAAAAAGTACCAATCTAGCAATGCTTTTAATGTACGTAAAAGTACAAGAATATGCAATGTTATCTTAACATATCTGTTATGTGCTGCAGTTTGACTTGGAAAAGAAACCTTAGACTAGGTCCACTTTTTTGGGAAAAATTCCAAGTGGCACTGAAATACTGGCACTTTCCTTTTTCTTACACAGAGACGTCCTAATCCCCAGAGCGTCTTGTTCTCATTAATCTATTTCTTAAATAAATATCACAGCAGCCTTCCCCTCTAATGAACGATATTAGCTGTTTGGACTGTAGGAAGCAATCCTGCTGCATGCTGCCGGCGTTTTCCTGTATTGAAAGGTTTCGTGCAGCATCCAAGTTCAAATGTCTTATCGCTGAAGCTTGTTATCAAAAAGATATTGACAAACTGAAAGATCACAGCACTGTGACTGATGACAGGCCTAGTGGGATTTCGTTTAAAGACAAAGGTTCAAAGAGCCTAAAGACACGTTTTGACCAAGACATGACAAGGCTTGATAACAGCTTACACCCGTGTGAAGAGTGCAAATACAAGAAAAGAGAGGAAATTTCATGTTATAACAACTAGTTAACAGGAATAATGACATGAGATTAAGAAATTATAACTACCACCTGAATCTTAATAAGTACCTTTAGATAATTAGATTTAGCGACTTGTGGAGCTCCCTCTGAAGGGGAGTGTGGATGGTGCTGTAAGGTTGACATCTGAAATCAGGTAGTGCCAGAGGCTGGCAGTTGTGGGAATACTTTGGCTGACTGGGAGAAGGACAGGATGCCCCACTTTCTGCTATCCAATTCCAGCGCTGGGAAGTCTGCACTTCTGTGGTGTTCGTTCTGGACATACAAGGAACAACTTCAGCCTATGCAGTTTCTTAAATAAATGCGTTAAAAATGCCATGGGTGTTGTATATGAGAGGGAGAAAAATTTCAAAGTTCAGCTCTGTGCCTTTGTTCATAAATTCATTGAAATGCACTTGTGTGTCTTTGCATTTAATAAGCACATAGTGAAGTGCATTGTGCACTGTGCCAACACTTATGTGGGCTGGTGGCTGACTGACACTGCTATTCCTTATGGATGAGATTGCTAAAGGTATTTAGTGATGCAAGAAATTTTGCAAAGCCTTTCTTGGAGTGATCAGTGTACAAGTACTGCGAGTCTGTTTATGGTACAAGACAGTAGACTTATAGCCATAGATAGCTACAACTATAAAAATAACAAATTACTGAAAAAAAAATCCCAAACCCACTGATATTACCCCATTAGATTTCACAGGTTTTTGTGAAGGTATGATTCAGTATTATCTTACTGAATTCCACAGTTTCAGAATGTTTGCCCTCAGGTCTAGTAGGTTTTTCTAGGTTGCTGGTGAAAGTGGGGTTTGCTAGATCTGTTGAACAGACTATATAGGTTTTACTGGCAGATGTCATACCCTAGTGGATTTCTGAAAGAAAGTGGCTTACAGAAGGAGTTACAGCAGGCTCTGGTCAGCTATTTAGTATTAAAGTATATTATTATGTACTTAGCTTCAAATAAAATCAAACCCTCGCACGAGTAACTCACACAAGCTTGGAACAGCAGTCACATTCTCCACATATCAGGGTGTTGTCCCTGACAAGAGCACAAACAACAGAAAGTGGAGCAGAGAGGAGATAGAGGTTCATGGGCTTGAGTTTTGCAGCAGTTGGGATTGGGGTCTGTGTGGACCCACAGCATTCTTATTTCATTCAGAGGTTCAAACGTCCTGTCTTTTCTGGTTTCACCAGCAGTTACCATTGGTGATATCCAGTTGTGGATTTGCCGGGGGGAGCTTGGGGCTTTTTGTGGAAGCTTTTGTCTGCATTTAATCTTTTACATCAGCAGTGAAGCGTGCATCTGTGAGACTCAAATGAGAAAATAACAACAGAGGACAAAATTGTATTTGATTCCCAAATATTAAAGGCAACAGTTGAATTTTGCAGTTATAGATCTCTAACAGTGAGATCTAAAGTACCAGTACCCACATATTAAAGTAGACTTTTGTAGACTAGAAACCTTTACTGAGCAGAATGATTTTCCCTCAGTAAAACCATGTTCCTGAGTGTTTTTTTGCCCACATACTGAAGAAGAAGAATTCCTCTCATTATGCATCTCATGCCAATTTTAAATTACTTGGGAACAAATGCATAAACTCTCTGAGGTAAGCATTTTTCAAAAATGGATGTAAAGTACCTATTCATTTCTGTTCAGATTAGGAAAGCTGAATGTTTCTTGTCAGAAGTGCAGTTTATTCTAACAAATTAATAAGTTTATCAAAAACTCAAAAAATTCTGATGCACAATTAACCAGATTTTTTGGTCTATCAAAGAAAAGTAACTGAAAGGCAATACAGATGCAATATAGAAAATTTCCATGAAATTATGAATAGTGACATGTGGCTCAATATTTTGGTAGAAGTATACAGTATTAGATAGTCTGGAGATTTGAAATAGGTTGTGTACTTCAAAACTCCAAGACATCTTATTTCTTCAGGTTCTCAAGTACAATGTTACTGCCACTACAGTGTCAGGGTAAGAGCAAAATTAGATCTGAATGAGTTACTTGACCTTGTGTGTGACAGTACCAGTGGGAAGCTACAGATCACTTAGTAGGCTAAAAAAATGGCACACTAAACCACAAATGTGGCTTCTTGTCAGTTCAAATGTATCCTCAGTGACTGCCTGAACTTTTCTCTTTTTTTCTTTTTTTTTTTTTTTTTTCCAATTCTGCTATGGTAAAGATGTGTAGGAGTGCATTCCGGGCAGCAACAGGCAGAAATAAGCTGAGCGTGCATGACAGCTGCTGCTTCTCCATGATCGTTATATAGTTGATGAACAGCAATCTGCTGCTCTGTGAGGCAGCAGTTCACAGCTCTTGGCCCCTCTCTGTAGCTCACTGCAAAAGAGTCCAACTAAGCGGAGTATGTGGTGCTGAGGAGGTGTGCTAAACGGCGCACATGTTACATAGAGCTAGGTTTGGTGGAAGGATCACAAGGTTTAAGAAGAAATGAGGAAAGTGCTTGTAAGCAAATGAAGAGTAAGGTGTATAGCCATTCAGAGAGCATCTTTGATCATTGGTGAATAGTCCTTACAGACCCCACATTTTTTTTCTGTTCAAAGTACTTTTTTATGCAGTGTCTGTTGTTTTAAATTCAGCAGCACAATGTGCAGTTAAATGATAATTTGTGGCAAGTTAACATATTTCATGGTTAAACTCAAAATAGGTGAACTTGCCTCTGATATAGATATGCAATGTGTTGTGTTAAATTGTATTAATCACAGTTATATAAAACTGAATTTCAAAATAGAAGCAATTGCTTCTATTGATGCAACTCAACCACTGCTTTTCCAATGATGATATTTAAATTGCAAGCTCTTCAAATAGAACTAACTGAACCACAGAGAGAGTAGAGAAGTCAGAACTGAGTCAGAACTGAAGGATTTCTGATGCTGTGCTATTACTCATGTACAGTGTTTTGATTACTGTTCCAGCTAATACAAGGGCATGCCAAATCATGTGAGCAGATAAGTGAAGGCAAAGCTGATTATTGCTGATGCTTTTCAAGCAAAGCAGAAAAATCCAGGTCCCAATTTAAGGTTTCCATGATGTCATAAACTTAAATTCCTCAGGGGAAAATACCTTATTCACAAAGGAGAGCATTCAGTAATCATAGGTGTAGTACATTATGATTTGGGCTTTCTTTTAATGGCAGATTTTTGTATATGGAAATATAAAGTAGTCAAGAATATATCTGTCTTCTAACAAGACTCTAATACTTGTCTTACTGTAATATTACCCCCTCTTATAAACTGACTTTATCTAATCTGTATTAGGACTGCTGATAATTGCTGTCTGTAAGTGTGTGCTCTGCTAGATGTTTGAAGGCCTAACGATGTTCCTTTGTCTCTGATCTGTTCCTTAGACCAGAGGAAAGCTAATGTGCTTGAAAGTTTGTCTATTTGCACCAGATAAGGAATACTCAGAGGTCAGCCATTTATCTACCTTATCAGCCGAAATTTATTTAGCATCTCATTGATAATCTCAGCTGCTGGGTCCCATAAATTAACTTGGCACATTTTTAAAGCATTGCTTGGTAAATAAGACAAGTTTGAATCTCCTAAGGTTTTCATTTACTCTGTAGCCTGTTGCAGTCAATGTGGGGCTTCTACGAGAATATTACAAGGTTTTTTTAAAAGTGCTTTTTCTGTGGCAGACCTGTGGGCTACTGCAACTGTTGAAACTTTGTGATGCACTAAATGGAGCATGGCAAGAAATTGGTCTAGTTTGTCACTTAACCTCATTTTGAGAGCTGAAAATAAATTATTTAAGCAATGAGATAGGACAGACTTTGCAGCAGTGCTGATTGACGCCCATTCTGGATGTTTGTCTTGTTTTTCCATCACATGTGAATGGTGCATTAATCAGCACTAATGCACAAGCTAATGCTTCTTATTAAGATTTCGCATTGTTTTATCTCCTGATAATAATAGAATTTAAAGGTTTCTTCCACTAATAGCTATTGGTGAGGGAAATGGGCAATGATAAAAATGCATAGGAATTTCCTTTCGTATCTTACTAATTACAGTTCTAAAGCACTTTCTTTGTTAGTTTTTCATTGTGTTTAGATATTTTTCTTTGTGCATGGACAGATTCATACAGTCTTGCATTGAGGCACAGCTAATGTGAATTTTTTCCTGGGACAGCAGCTCCTGCTGCAACACAGCTACAATTTCTGCTAGAAGAGTTCTAGATTGCACTGATGGGTGCAGCTACAATAGCATCTCAGTTTGGATCAGGAGTTTGCTTTTGAGGTTTTTTTTTTTCTGGCATCTAACTTGCCAGTTTTTTTATTTGCATTACTCAGTTGTCTTTATAGCAAGTAAATTATATTCCTTGTGGATGAAAATGAGCTGGATGATGCACTCAATTTGTGACCAGGTTAGAGCTAGTCTTAGCACGCCCAGCTCTTAGCACTGCTCTGCAAGTCTGCTCCCATTGCATTGCATCACTGGCTAATGTTGGCATAGCCTGTGCTGCTCTGAGAAGGCTGTAAGGTGGATCCACCTGTACATTTTTCCTAACAGAAGCATTCCAAAAATATTAAAGGAGCTTTTATACCCTATATTAGGATCTTACTTAAACACAAAATAAGCCTGTGAATTTTTCAAACAGAGAAATCCAAATGAAACAGAATAAATTAAAACCAGATCTTTTAAAAAATAAATCTCTTCCTGCTTGCTGCTTCCTTTCAGGGAAAATCCTTTCCTTCAACCCCACTTTCAGTCCTGTAACTTTTAGTAGCTTTTTGGGTTGCAAAAAGACTATGTTGTCTCGTTTGAATCCCTTAGAAAAGTCTTCCTTTTCATTGTCTCTGCAACATTTCTTTGTGTCTGCTTTTCCATTCTTCTGGATACATATGGTCAGTAACTCCTAGGAGGAAGAAATTTTTCTCAGCAGGGTCGTCCAAACTGGTTCAGAGCTGAGGGCACAGCACAGACTTATTCTGTATCACTCGTGTTGCACTGTGTTTTGCAGTATAAAATCTTGTTATTGGTAAACACCTCAAGCAAGTTCAGTAGTTTGGGAACATCAGATCTTTCATGCAATGGCCTTTGGGTTAAATTAATGGAGTTCTTTAGAAAGGCTTTATGTTAGCACCATCAAATGGCTGCTAAACCACAATAAAAGTTAGGATTTACGTGGGGGGAGAAATGGAAACAAAGGATGGTATGCATTGGCCTACGATCACTGTAACTTGGCAGTGATTCAGCTCTCAGATATCAATACTCAAAAGATCAATTTCCTTTCACTTTCTCTTCCTTCTGGTCTCTGAAAACTACCTATGGATACATTGCACCTCTCTTTTATACTGAAAGATACACAACTTTTAAGTAAAAATCAGTCCTTTCTGAGTGTGAAATCAATTCTGAGCTAAAGATGAGCAGTCTTATGACTGCTTCACTAGTAACTTCAACTAAAAGTTAGGTTTTTCTGCTTGATCACAAATTCTTGTCATTTTTCCTCTCTCTTGTTCGCAAGTACTCTTTTACATCTTTGCTGTTGAAATCTCAGCATTTTTTACAGTAGATTTTGATTTCATTTTCACTAGTTCAAACATTCTCCCTTCCTACACATCCAAAAATGTTGATATCATTATCAAATGCATTGCTCTGATCACAGTTCCCTCCTTCCTAAATTATTGAGCAGATTTTCCTCTTTCACATACAGTTCAAGTTTCTTCTTGCGTTTTATATATTTATTCTAAACTGCTCTCTGACTAATCCTCTCTGCACTGCTCCCTTCCCTCCTCCTTTCCCAGTGCCTGGAATATGTTGGTCTCTGCTAATCTTGCTAAGCACATCCATTGTCGTCTTTGGAAGCACTTTTAATAACCTATATGTTTGCCAAGGCCTGTAAGTACAGGCACCCCTTGGAGAAGCCATTTATGAAGTAAGATGGAGGTTTTACTCCGGTTCCCTTCAGCATCAGATAACAGAAGCATTTCTGTCATCTCTCCATGGTAGGTGCCTTCAGGGGAATGGAGCTGATGTGAGCTCTGGGCCCTGTGTTTGTATTCCTTTGAACTTTTAATGCCATAGTCTGCCCCAATTTCAGCTGATGGCCCAGGAGGAAAAAAATAATTAAAAAAAAAGTGTTTTTTTTTTGTTGGGTTTTTCTGCATTTCATTTTGAAATCTAAAATTCATCTGAATGCTTCTTAAGTTGATTTCTTAGCCAACATTAGTACTGAACTGTCCTTTGGGCCACTTCAGGTGATTAATAACATGAATATCATCAGCAGTGTTGAGCTAGAATTGTAGCACCCCTCACATCCATTTGGAACTTATACCTGCTGTTGTGTCCAGCAGCAGCAATTTTTATCTTTCCAGCTACCTACAAATATCCATGCATAAAATGTGTACTACTGCAATGGTATACTTTAGAGAGTGATTTTGAATAACATGGGGTCTTTTTCTCCTAAGACCACCAACTAATGCAGTTCCTTGTAGATAACAATAATAATTTGTCTTGGCATTTAGTTGATAGCCAAAATCTTGATTTTTTAGTAAAAGATTTTTAACTCCTGTTTGATTTATATACGCAAGTTTGGACCTTCACCTCAATTTCCATAATATGAGAAACAGAGTCTTTTGAGATTTACTATAAGAATTTATCAGCCAACTGGTGGAACGGTGTTTTCATGTAGAAATTAGATAAAATGTTGCCCTGTGTGAGCCTCTGCATTTAGAGATAATAATTTGATGTATTTAGGAAGATGTAATTACATATTCAGGAGAAGGACAAAGTAGTTTTGTCATTTGTCAGTTACATAATATGGAGAACTCTAATGAAAATGAAGGTGCATTGGAAAAAACAAAATCACAAGTTTTTCCTCAGTGCAACACAGGCTCCTTGAAGTTCCTCAATATTACTTGGGTTTTCTTGACAGTAGGAAAAATTATCCTTAGGGGAACAAAATATACTTCTTATAATTGCTAATTGATCTTAAAATATTTCTGATTCCATTAAGTACAGAAAAACTGTACAGAGGTTGGGATCTGAATTAAGATTATCTTGCAGTAATATTTTGTCATTTAAGTATTAGAAATTTCATTTGCTAATAGCATTTTTATTAAGAATTATAGGGCAACTTATTTGACACAGGCTTTTTTGTTTACAAGCTGCACTTGAACAACTGCAGCATTTCTGGTGCAAGAATTCAAATTTTTCTCATTATGGGTTCTTATCTAAGCAGATCCTCTAAATAAGCTATAGTCAAGTTCGCAAACAGAGTAATATACAGGTGAGCGTGTATGCACAAGTACGCAGCAGTTATCAAGACAACGTATAGATAGATGTTTCTAATTTTAATGGTGCTTTGAGCAAGAAACATTTCCACTGTTCATCAAATTGAAGGACCATCATTTTAATACACTCTTCTGTATGCAATCACATTCTTTCCAATCCATTTCACAGGAAAATTGTCCATTGTTAGAAAGATACCGTTTGCATGGTTTGGTACCTCACTGTCATGCTATTAACCTTCAAATATTATGCACACACTTGACATACACTAAAAGAAGAACATCAAGATGTTTTCACTTATTTTTGCTGTCTAGAGGACATGCGTTAAATAACATGCTCTTAATTTGACTGACAGCAGACCATGAACATGATACTTGTACATTACAGAAATAAACTGTATGAAGAGTTTTGAAGATGTCATTGTTAGAAGTGTGGTTTTTTGCCTTTAAGTACCATAACAAATGAACGCCCAGACTTGAGCACTGACCTGTGTGCCAGCCAGCCTTCCATGGCGGGGGGAAAGTTTATTCAGGTCTGCTGGTGGTAGTACTAATCCACATCCAAGAAGATCATTTTTTGTCTTCATAAACTCTAGACGCTAGGCTTTGTTAGTTCCCTCTCATACTTTTATGACCTAAATTAAATAAAATTGAAGCGCTAATGTCGTGGTTCTGAGCAAATCAGAACCGAAGGACAGATAGCCCTCCCCCCCCTTCCCCTTTTTAAAAAGGAAAAAGGAGAGGAGAGGGAGAAATTNCAGAATAACAAAATTACCTGACCTTGGTTGTTCCAGCAATGAGGATAAACAAGGGCCTGTCTGCATACCATTCCGTGATATAATTGGGTCTTATCACTGTGAGACGAAGCAGTTTCTCTGAACAGTGTGCTGTTAATTTCAGAGTTTAGTTAGTTAGAAGAGGCCCAGCTAAGAAAGTGAAATTGTAAAACAGAAAATCGGTTCATTTTACCCCAAACCAGGACAGCTAAATAAGTATGCAACACTGGAAACGTCTTCAGCATAGTAGCTATTTTTATCAAGTTCATAAACCTTTAAAGTGTATGTAGGTATCCTTTGTCTTAAGATAGAAGTCAGATAAATCCCACTGTATTGATGTAATTAATTGTTTTGTGTGAATTAAGATTTCTGAAGTTGTTAGAGAATAAATCCTGCATTGTTGAAACAAAAACATGCATAAGAACCAAATACTTTTTTCCTGGGTGATTTATGATAATTTAATAATTTAACTGAAGTGAATAATTACTTTTTCTCTTAGTTTTTTGGCTATTTTACAGATGACCTACATTTTAGAGGCCTAAATCTGCCATGCAGTCTTCATGGTTCCATTGGAGATTCATTCCTTGTTCCCCTACACTGAGATTGTGAAAATGGTTCTTCTTTTTTAAATTGCTTTTCTGTCTTTCTACGACCACCAAGATGGCCTTCTTACCAATACCTGTCTCCCATGGACTTCTGCAAGTGCTCTGAGGTCTGGTCTCACAACAGGAGAGGTTATTCTCTTCCAAATTTGTATGGGAAAAAACTTTTCTTTTTCTGCCCCATTCCTATTGCCAGTGAACAGTGTAGGATCCCTGCTTTAACCCAATTTGTCGTTTCGTGTTGTGCCTACTTTGAATCTAGTTTAGGGGGCAGGGAAATGAGAGGTGGGAAGAAACCAGTTTTGAAATGAAGCAGTCTCACTGGGAGCTGGTCCAGGGTGTTTATTCTAGCCGTTTACCCCTACCCCATAAATCACCTTCTCAAGCCATTCTCAACAGAGTGTTTTTTCAAGGACTACCAAACACTACTTATTTTCCAAATGATTGAAGAAAACTGCTGGTTTTCTTTGCACAAAGTGAGTATAATTTCTAACTGAAAAGTCACATCACATATTAGATAAAGCAATTTCCCAGGCATGTTGAAGAGATACTGAATGCCAGTGGATTGTTTGGCAAGAAAAATACCTGAAAGTGTTTTGTGCTCTTATATATTTTCACAGCAAGTCCTACTGCAATTGGTTTCCTTTAAAATGTTTGCAGTTTTATGTGCACTGCTGGTCAGTGGGTGGAGGACTAAGAAAGCTGAAAATATTCTTACAGCAAAGCATTTTTAATGATTTGTTATTTAAATAAAATGTAAGAATATGCTCTAAATGAGGTTTCTGTTGTGCTAAAGTGCCAGGCTTTTACCATAATCTGAGATGACTGCTTCTGAGCAAATGGTACCACTGTATTTTAGTTAGTCCAGTTTTTGGTACCCGGTAGAGA
Source organism: Thinocorus orbignyianus (assembly GCA_013400375.1). Taxonomy (NCBI): domain Eukaryota; kingdom Metazoa; phylum Chordata; class Aves; order Ciconiiformes; family Thinocoridae; genus Thinocorus; species Thinocorus orbignyianus. Next base: position 101,367 of record VXBW01005782.1, on the reverse strand, counting down.
AAATGACCGGGTTTGCTTTCTGGATTTTGTTTTAAAGACTAGCTGTGAGGGAAATCTTTCTTTATTTTGAAATTCATAACAGCTGTTTGTCAATATTTTGAAATAGGAACAGAGAAAGACATGAAATATTTAAAGTGTGCGAAATCCCATCCTTTCTGCAAGCATGCCTTTGATTTCAGTAGTTCTTAGTCTGGGTTATTTATACTTTTCCATTTAGAACTAATTTAAACATTCATATTCCTAGATCTCAGTTAAATATTTATCTAAGTTTATAAGCTGCTTCTGCTTATTAGTGAGCTACCTGTTATGGAAGAACAAAGAACCTCAAAAGGCTGCAAATTAAGGTCACAGGTCAGTGTTCAGGCAAAATAGAGCTGGGCTACCAAATGATTTCCCGTTATTAAGCCAATAAATCAGGCAGATCTTGATAGATGCAAGCACTGGGGCAGTGTGTCCGCCTCATGAAAAAATTGTTTAACAGATTCAGGTGATCAATGCTGTCAGAATCTTGCATGTGAAAAATAAGATGACAAATTAAGCTGTAAGGCTGTGACACCAGAGATTATTATGTGCTCCTTCCCCCCATCCCCCACTACTGACACCGTTGTTTTACATCTAGCCTAAAAGCAAAAGCACAACAAATAAATAAATAAAATTATGTGTCTATCCATTTGTGTCCTTTGGAAAGCCCACAAGTGAGGCGGAAGGCTAATGGATTTTCAAAGTGAATGCAACCTGCTGCATAAGCCCTGATTGAAGAGCTCTGAAGGGGAAGAAAACAGACAAAGGGGTTATTGAATTATTAATGTTCTCTATGATAGTGGTCTAATTAGAGCTAAAGAGGTATCACTTTTTACTAATGGTGTGATGAAAACAAAAATAACCCATCAAAAGTCATAATGATATAAATGATGTTAAAATTGAATACCTTTTCATGGCAAAAAGCACTATACTGTGTCTACTTTTAGGAATTTCTAGGGTTTGCATATTACAAAATCGTGTGGCAGAAAAGTCTGCCATTCACTTTTTCTGAATGACATCAGCAGAGTAATCCGGTAATTGCTGTCGAAGGCTTGGGCCTTCTTGTCTCCTCAATTTGAAGATACTTAAAACTGACTTAAAAATTAGTCTCTATTGAAAAGAACACATTTCCAGTCAGTGTGCCGGCTCTCATTAGCCACTGAAAGCTGAGTGCTGCATTTTTTCCAGAGGTTCTTTTTTTTTTTTAAAGATAAAGGTCTTTAATTAGGTGAACCTTTTGGAAGCTTTAAAACTAGGGTCTAAGAAACACTTAACGTGACTTTCCTGTGAAGCTCGATGTTGGGAGGCAGCACTCCCTATCTGGTCATGATAAGCTCGGGGCTCAGCAATTCCCTCCACCCCGCTGCCTGTCCTCCCCAGTGCCCAAGCATTACTAGGAGATCAAAACGGTTGGCCGTGGTGAGATGTAAGGAACTCAGCAGAGGACTGTATGAGTGAGGGACTTGGCCATTTTCCTTCTGGGCCAAGTACACAAGCTCTTTCTTGATTTCCCTAATGTGATGTGTGAGATAGGCCCTTGCCTTTACAACAAGGGCTGAAAAAGCACATGTCCAACATGGAATACAAATCCTTAAGCATTAAGTGATTTTGCAAGCTGTTAAATATTGTAAGGCTGGAAGAGTGATGACTTTATGGGGAAAGTTAGCAGAGGAAGACAACAAAAAGCTTTCATGCCTACCTTAGGAGATACCTGAAAGCCAGAATGAACTGTCATCAGATCATTTAAGACTTTTTCAACAGTTACTCTGTCAGAGATATCAGATTACTGCTGTTACCTGTCTCACAGATAGACAGAAAAGTGCTGCGCATGTAAGGTTTTTGCTCACAAGCTCACCGAGAGAAAAAAAAGTTGTTCTTCGAATGACACCAATTCCCTCTTTGTTTACCTGTCTCTGATTATTTTATTTTTTTTTAAATGGTGTGTGCTGTGCTCTGACCCCGGCATGCTCAGATATTGGCTGGAGTCTCTGTAGAAGCCTAGAGACAACTGTCTGTCTTATAGTGAAATGAGGTTGTTGGATGGAAAATATATATGCCAAATGATATTTTTTCAGTGTGTATTGACAAGGTCATGGTAAACAATAATTGATAATTTGAAGGAATTTGATAATTGATAATTGACAATTTGATAATTGATCATTTGAGGGAAGCAAATGTGTAGAAAGCTCCAAGTTCAACTCAGATTTTATGACAGGAAGACGAAACACCTAAAGTAAGCTGATAGGACTGATGGGGGTTGCTGAATGTGATTGATTCTGCCAATTTGAGAGAAATGCAATCAAAGCTATAATTTTGCAAGGCTGACACTGATTTTCAGTGTCAGGCCTTAATGGTGCAGATATTCAGATTCAGAAGCTGCTTTGGGAGGTGTTGCCAACCTGGCAAATAAACTCCCCTAGCTGATGCGATCAGCAGGAAGGCTGTGTTTATCAGGAGGAGGCTGTGGGTGTGTGCTCTTCTGGATGGGATTTGTGACAGCTGCTGAGATGGTCCCTCTCTCTGCTACCAGACTCCTGGCTCTTGCCCTCCTGGCTCAGGTGCTTAGGTGCTGACTCTTCCGTTCGATTTATTCAAAGGGAACAGAATTATTTGTGTTTAGAAGTTTTACCTCACTGTGACTGACCCAGGGTAGAAGGAAACTACAGGAGCTGGCATCTTTTTGCTGTGGAGGTCACCACCTTTCAGGACTGGTGGGAAGGAGATTGAGTCATGTTCAGTTGCAGTTAGATCAGGACAGGCACATGCAGCCCAGTTGTGTCAAATGTACATGAAACTGTGGAACCATACTGAAGGTTGCCTTTCTTCCTCTTCCATGTTTAGTATAGGCTAAATCAGCCACACTTTTTAAGGCTATGAGAAGTCATGGCTGCATTTGGATTGACAGCGCACACCTTACTGAACAGTGTCGGGGATGAGGAAAAACGGTATTGACAAACAGAAATGCCTACTATTGCTCATCACCCATGCACGCACTCACACGGAATATTTTGCTGTTGCTAAAGTAACACAGCCGCACGTTGAGTGTCTGCATGATACAGCTAGGTTGAGGGGCAGTATTTGCCACAGTATTACAAATGTACTGTCCCCAGACACCACCTTTTTATTTCGTGCATAAGCCACAAATGGAAGATCTGCAAGCGTTACTGACACAAGTACCGTTGTGGAGGTGCTGGCACTATCAAAGCCACACTTCTGGCCACATGATGTACAAGCTGCTCCATCACACAGCTGTCACACAGCTGTCTCTGTATCTCCTGGATGATGCTTTTGGGCTATTTCAGGCAGTTCTAGTTCTTGGTTTGTGTAGAAAAAAATGCAATAAAAAGGGAGAGAAAGCAACAGTTTATTAATATCGTACAGACTCATAAAGTATTGCTTCCTTTGAAATCCTGCAATAATGTATGAGCAACATAGATCAGTTTGTGAAGTTAATTTCTTTCAAGAAATTCTGTGTGTTGCAAGAGACTGCATAAATACTCCATAGTGGTGCCATTTGCTACACTGAAGCAATAACCATTTATTTTTGTGAGTTCTAGAGTTATAGTGTGAGGGTCCTTATTATTAACCCCAGTGGTCTCTGGATAAGTTGCTTTCATCTTTGTGGAAAAGTGCAAACATTCTTTTATCAACTTTTAATTTTCAAACATTGAGGAAATTTAAATGAGCTCACTGGGTGCGCTGGGCTGTGATGTACTGTGATGTACATTGCCATTTTAAGGGAGACACATTAATATTTTCTGAATACACAGTGTACTTACAGTGGGCTGTTAAAAATTGCCTTGAAATTTGGATTAAGAAGAGAAATGGAAGTCCTTGGTTTACCGTGTGCGTAACAAACTGACAGAAGACTACATGTGGTTATATAATTAAAGGCCGCTGCTCTTCACTCCATGGCAGTGCTGTTAATGAGTCGGCTCTATTGAGGGTCTCTTCTCAGATATAACTTAGGGTGCTATATGCTATCATTTTAAAACAGCGTGAGTACAATGGCAATTTATTAAAATACTGTTAACTGTCTCAATACAACCATGAGGCTAATTAAATATAACAAGTTCACTTCTGGGATTGGCTCCACAGGCTGGAGGCTGTTCTTTCTCCAGATCCTTTGGGGTTTCCCATCTGTGTGGGAGACTGAGAGCAGCCCTATGCGACACAGTTTTCTGCACCGGGAGAGGTTTGTAATTCCCTGTCAGAGAGGTGAAAATTACATTTAGCTCTTGATTGCCTCCAAGATGTAGGGGCAAAAACTTTTCATCTAAAAGTCTGTCTTCATCCTGTGAATATTTTTCTCTCTTAATAGTGGGGCTATGTTTGTACTGGTAAGTTAAACATGGCTGCAAACATGATGACCTAGTTCCTGAGGCCAAAGATGAGAAAGAGCCCGTATCCCTCCGTGTTTTAACTGCCTTTAGCTTCCACAGGAGGCCAGCTGCATACAAACTGTCTATTGAACTCTAGCTGTTCCATCTGAACTCCTGACTTATACGCAAGTGCAGCTGGGAGAGTACTAGCTGACTTGGGTCAAAATCACACCAGGGATGCTCTAATAATGAAGGGGCATAAACAGTCATGTCCCAGATCCTGAGAGTTTCCCAAGGTACTGTTTAATTTCCTGTTAACCTGTGAGTGCTATCAAAGGGAAAAAATGCTCAGCTAAGATACTTTTAATCAGATCATTACCAAAGTGTTTTATTGACTTATTAATGACACATAATTAACAATCAGTCAGGAAACCAATGCAGCCAATGAACCACAGTATTAAACTTTCACACAATGTTAATTACTTTCCTGCATTGTGTTTGTTTTGGAGCATGTAATCTGTTGGCCTTTGTAAAATGACATGCCAAATCTCAGGATATGAGGTTTAGGACCGCATTATCCTAAAGATTTGTACCCATTCTACTCCTACAGATTTCTAGGTGCCCCTTCTACAACTATTCCCCAAAAGCTGTCATCACACCCACGCTGCGTGAGGGGCTCTGCTCACTGTATACTCTTGTAGGAACTGTGAGTGCTCCAGATTTGTGCTCACTTGTGCTGCTTTCTACAACCCTGTGATGCATAAGATGGTGGGAAAGCACCCCTGAGGATTGCATATGCACACCCGAGGTGTGGGTCCTCTCTGTGTCCCCTGGATGGTCAGTCCTCGCTGGAGTGCAGAGGCTGTTTGTTGCATTCAGATCTTGATGGGGAAGCTGTGAAGTCTGGTCAAGTCAGAGGTCCCCAAAGTCATGGGAAGAGGTCAGGGAGTGACTTCTTGGCATATCAAACCCAGGCTTGGCTCTGCTGCCTCCACTCAAAAGGTCTCTCCCCAACAAATTTTCATGCCTCCTTTGTATTTATTTTCAGGCTGACTCCTCTGTTTTCAAGAGTCTCTTTGTAATTCCCGTTACTGTTTATTCCAGCTGGTTGCTGGTTTTCTCTTTAGCATTACCTGCAGATGCCCTTTTAGGCAGTTCTGGGTATTCAGTTCACTTCTGCTGCTCACGCTGTCATGCCTTTCTTAGCAGCTGTTGTTCAAGTCAGTTTGCCAAGGGTGGGCAGTGGGAGCCAGACCAACACAGTAACTTCCATCCTCTGTAGGCAGATGAATGTGTGTTCAACTGGACTACAGAGCATGAAACATACACAGACTTAACTTTTCTTTAAAAAAAAAAACCACCGTAATAGTAATAACGCCAATATGATGGACTTGCACTTTAAACATTTTTATTGTTAAGTAACAATCAACTCTGTCACTTTAAAAGGCTGTGTAACAAACACTTCTTTAGCTTGGTAGCCTTTCCTTCCACTTTGTTGTGTAAGATTTAAAGTATGTCATCAGATGGAGCGAATACAGAACACATTAACTTATAAGATTTGATTTGCACAAATGAGATTGTGGTCAGATAAAACAATATTGCTTTTATTTGCATATGCATTTTCTGTATACTCCACTGACTGCTTAGAATTAGTATGCTGTTGCCAAAAAAGCTATTGGAGTTTCTGGTTTGGGGTATTTTTCAGTTCCTTATCTTATATATTTAAAGGCTGGAAATAACCACTTTTCCTACAGTCTGTTTTGTTAACGTAAGCCACTCTCAATAATAGACCCTAAACCTTCAAGATAGGCATGACTCGTATTCAAGTGTCCAGATATTTTTCTCTAAGCTAAATCTGTGTGCAGCCTTCTATAGTTCTTCTTCTGTGATCTTTCTGCTCCAGACCTGAAATGCCTGTCTGTCAGCAATGCCTGCTGTTTCCTCCTGTGAGTCCAGAGAGCAGACCACGTTACAAAGCACATGCATCCACACTCTAGAGGTAGTGGTAGGGTGCCCTTCCTGAACTTTAACGTTTTAGGCGGCCAGCTACAAGTAAGCAATTTTTTTCTATATGTTGTTTTGAACATTTTTGCAACAGGGGTGGCATACTTAATCTAATACACTATTATGGATAAAAGAAAAAGATTGGGATCTGAGAATTCTGGAAGAATTATTATCTCTTGGACTATTTTTCTCTACCTCTCTTTCTAAATAGTAATAAAGGTGTGTCAACCTTTTATGAATATCTTAAGCTTTGATCAAGGCATATATATAACAAATAGGAAATAACTGGAATGCACTAGAATAAACTGTGTGACTTCCTTTCAGATTACCTCATAATCTCCAGGCAGTGTTTCTTACTTTGGGTACTAATTATCCTACAACTTAATTGAGCCATGAATTACACGTAATTATCTATTTTCCGTGGTAAAACAAAACCATGTAATTATGCTCTCTTCAGCGCCTTGAATGTTGTTCATGTATGGTGTGAACAGAATTTAGGCCAACATGTACTGGGCTAACAGCAAGAGTGGTCTTATTCTTTAGCCCTGACCTTCTTCATAGCAATTTAATTCAATTTCAGAAGAGCCAGAGATGTCCCCCAGAGAAGAGGCACTCTACTCTGGGGACATGAATAGTGAAGATGTAGTCTAAATTGTGTCTTTAATCACCCTGATCACTGCTGCTTAAGCTAGGATCAGGTTAAGGTGTGTGGAGAGGCATGGTCATAGTGCACTACAGTACTGCTGTTCCCCATGTACTGCAGCTTTTGGAGATGTGAAATGCTTTTGCACTGCATTTGTTTACAGTAGGCAGACAGGGCCTTGGATAGCTCTGAGATGATGTGACCTTTGAAGGTGTTTAAAGTTATCCATCTCTGTCTGAAGCATAGTAATTGAGACTCAAGCCCAGTTTCGCCTAAATTAAATCATTAGGTAACTGAAAGCAAACCTAAGAGATTATTCCCTGGAGTAGAATAGATATAAATATTTTGGATCATGTAGTCCTATTTGTATGTAAGCCTTATATACTGAGATTTGACATTTCATTTTACAAAGTCCCCTAGATGTCATGCTCTAAAACAGATATAATGCACGAAAGTCAAAAACCAGATAAAAGGTTTTGAATCATGTCATTCTCTGGTGTGTATCTCTGTTATGTGTCCCGTGATGGAGCATCTGTAGCAAGGCTTTCTAGAAATGACGTATCACAAAAAGGTCAGATATCATGCAACTTCTCTGCTGAGGCATCTGTCAAGTCATGTTTGCCGTCAAAACAAGGTAATGTCCTGAAAGAAAGCAGTATGTTTTGCAGCAGTCTGCAGCATATGGCACTGGAAATGCATGTCAGTAAAGCAAAAGTCATACCAGGGACCTGCTTTTCAGCTGTAACGTGTTATTTGTCACAAAGAGCTACAGTTGTTTAATTTTTCATAAACAATTTCCGTGTTTTCATATATTGCTTCACATACCAGATTAAAAACAAAGGGCAGGACAGTCTCTTTGTTCAGCAGAGAAATATAAAATGTCAGAATGTAATGTGTAATAAATACATTAGACAATATATAAGACTGATTCTCATTTACACAAAGTAATGCAAAGCAGTGTCAGTTTAAATCATCCACTTGGAAGTGAAATTGAGAACCAGGCCCAAGTACTTGAGTTTAATTCTAATTAACTTGGAGTCTTTTGAAAATCCTTTGTGGAAGTCTCAAATAAATGGTTACAGCTGCTTCTAAGGAGAAGGAAGTATTGAGAGTAAGGTTATATCTAGAACAAAATCATTCAGCCGTGGTTTCAAAGCCATGCAATGTCCTTGAAAGCTAATATTTCCAGTGGGGGAATGTACACAATGAAATGCATTTTAAAATCTGCGTGGCCACCACCGTGATAGCAGAACTAGAAATACATGTATTGGATAAAACTTCCTCTTTAGTGACTCCACGCAAAAAGAGTCACTGCATTCCAGCTAAATAAAGGCTAAAACACCTTCTTCCTTTAGCTGTTTTAAATAGTTGCTAGCCAGAAGAAATTTAACTTAATTTCTTGTTTTAACTCCCTGCAGCAGAGAAGTTATGTGGATTGTTTTACAGGTCAATGCAACCAAAACTCGGCTTTAAATGTGAATTTTTTAACAGATGGGAACCTCTCATATGCTCCCCAGCCTACCTCCTGAGAGCCAGTGTCTGAAGTCAAGGTCAAAGCGCATGTATGAGAATGGCACAACCTTAGGTAGTCCTCTCTGGGCTAAGAAAACCTCCGCTTGCTTAGGTCTTAGGGTGGCTCTTAAAGATAGTATGTAGGTACAATTTCTAGTGAGCAAGTCCTTTAAATGCTAACTGCCTTGATTTGCTACGGTATCAGCTTGTAATTGCCCCATATCATGTACAGTTTTCTTTAATTCCTTGAGTGGCTACTGCTTTAGAAAAGAGGTTGCACTGGATAGATGATTAGTTCCTATCATTTTTTTTTTTTTCCTGTTTGTGAAATGAATAATTTTATTGCTGCATAGAAATAAAGTCATAAAGTCCTAGTGTCTGTAAGCTGCTCTTCTTGCATTTTACCACCTCATTGCTATTCAGGATTATATTCTTATTACTGCAGTGTATTATACTCTAATACATATATTTCTGCTTGTGAAGGAAGGGATCTGTGTCTGGTAGAAGTCAGAACAGCCTGACTTGCTGCATTATATTCTTGTTTTTAATGAAAGTCAATTTACATACATTATTGTGAATATGTGCATCACAAAATACATGGTGAGATGAAGATTACTCGGCACTTTATGACAGCAGAAACTGGAGCGACTGTGTCCCCATCTAGGTCTAAGGCTAGTGTGAAACATTTGGGGCTAAAAAGGGCTACAAAGCTTCTGAAATCTGCGGAGTTGTTATGTGTATGTGTCTGAAACATCATTTCTTTGGCGAAGAACAGCAGTACATCAAATCTGTGAACTTGGAAAATCTTTCCTATACTTAAGATCTACTTAAAAAATTAGCCAACTTCCCAACCTCAAATCCCTAGGAGTAAATTGAAGAAAGTTGTTACGTTATAGCTAATACAGGGAAAAAGATTTAGAAACTACATTAAACAGCAGCTGTCCTCTTATTTAAGAGGATTTTATTTGGCTGGTCCTGCAAAGATGGCAAGAACATTTGCAATGAACCGCTGAAGATGTTAAAATCTCAATGAATTATGAATGTAGTGAGAAATCCATAAACCTATTTACTCAGATAAATCTAGAACATTTATTTTTAAGACCTCACTTCTTTAGCATTTATGATGAAAACTGATGCACTCCAAACTTTGCTTTGGTCCAAGATCCCTTTGGAGTTCAAAAACAAGCTTGCAGTTCACACATCCGTCTGGCCTTGGGCATATGACAACTTTTCAGTTGATTTCTTTAAAGTTTATATTCTCAAGCCATGAATTCTCCATCATTTGGATTGATTTTGTTATCATTTCCCAGGTTTTAAAGTCTTTTAAGCTTTTATGATTTTTCTACCTGTAAAATGTTTGATTTGGGAGTGTTTTAAACATACCTGACCACAGGAAGTACAAGGCAGTGAAAGATCAGCTATGCCTTTTTAAAGGTTTAATGTCTTACATCGTGAGAAATATTTCCACATAGCAGCGTGACAAAAAATGGATCAATATACAGGATGAGCATGTCTGATACATTTCACTCATATATGTTATTTCTTCAGATCAAGCACAGAAAAACTTTGGCAGCAGGGACGTGTCTGTCTCTGAAGAACTTAACTCAGGACTTGCTAAGGATTTGAACAATTTTTTGCTCAAACCCGTATCTGTGTAAGGCACCACCCCCCTCAACCCTGCTTCTCTTTCCCCTGCCTGCCTGCCACTGGCACCGGTGGCGGCCTCAGCCCCAGGTCTCTCCGCCCTTGTGCCATTGAATCCCTGGTGGCAGATGCCAGCACTGCTTACAGCAGTTCCACCATCAATCAGTGTCTGGCATGGGCACCAAGAGACTGAGGCACCTTCAGGCTGTGCAGTGCTTCAGCCAAGATGAGTTTCAGCCCTGGTTTCTCATTCAAGGGAACACTGTTGGAAAAAGAGAGGTCCAGGTGCAGAAACACAGCCACCCTTCATACATGTGTGGCACAGGTACCACCACCCACCGTGGCGGGGAGCTGCTGCCTGACGTCTGGCAGGGACCAAGCAGTTCAGAGCTCTGTATGACAGTTTAACGTTAGCCATTAACACAGCTGCATTGCCCACTAGGTTGCATATTTCTCACCAGTGTTATTTGTGGAACTGGTGAAAAGCTTCTAGGTTGAGTCCCTATTCACAGAATCATAGAATCATCCAGGTCGGAAAAGNCTCTGGACCTGCTCCATCAGGTCCATGTCCTTCCTATATTGAGGGCTCCAGATCTGCACACAGTGCTCCAGGTGGGGTCTCACCAGAACAGAGTCAATCTTTAAAAGCACTAAACAACAAGAAACGCTGTCTTTCTCCTTAAGAGTGTCCGCACCTCCACTTCGGAGGCAATGAAAGGAAAGAGTCTTCCTCTGACCTTGCCGTTCCCTCTGTTGTTCCTCTCTCCACCCAGCGTTTTGCCCTTTCTGACAGAGGTTTTCCTTGAGGCGCCACAATCATGGCTGCGAGGCTCAGCCCTGCCCTGCGGTGGGGCGGTTGGAGCCGGCTGGAACTGGCCGTGTCTAGCTCAAGGCAGTCCTGTCCATGCCCCATGGAGGCAGCACCCTCTAACAGCCCATCCTGGACGCCCACAGCCTGTACAGCAATGTACTGGTACAGATAGAAAATGGAAATATCTCCCGCTCCCAGCCCGGAGTTCTGTCAGGTAATCTGTAGCCTTCCACCCCGCTGGGATCCTTTGATTCTTCTGCTGATGGAAAGGCAGCCACTGTTTTCAAAGTCTCTTTATACTGCCTTTCTATCAGAGTTGACTTTAAGTTCCTTTCCCACTCCCTCCTAATTTCTTCATGATGAGCAGAGAGAACATATCTTATAATTACAGCAAAGTGCAAAATGAACTTACCTTGTCTTTCACTGATAACTCATATTTTGAAACACTCAATATGAGACAGAGGATGAGTCCATTACACTCACAAATACTTCTTTTCTCTTTGATACCACATCAGGAGTCTAAGGGGATGAAAACTAAATTTCCTCATCAGCAAAGAAGTGTTACTGGGACTTTAGAGCTCCCTGAATTGTTTATAAATCTTTTTATAATTTAATACTCAAAACCTTAACACTTACCTGGTCCACTGGGATATTAAAAAAAAAAATTCAACAGCTGTTTTTCTTCAGTTTCTGATCTTGACACTGTTTGCAGATGCCAAAAATAGTCCTGTTACATTGTCTAATGTTTAGAAAATCTGATATACACCAGAAAAAAAATGCAGTGCAAGTGTATTTTTCTATTGCATTCTTTTTCTATGGATAGTAACCTCATCTAAATGGCCAGCCACCTGAAGCCTCAAGGTAAATGCCAAAATCTTCATTTGACTGTGAGCCCCCCGAGAGATTGAGGATGTTATGGGCAGCCCAAGAGAAATGGACTTGACATTGGCCCCTAGGGCTTTCTGCCCTGCCCTGCCCAAACAGCTAGCTTTTTCAGCAGCTGGATTTTTCCACTTCTCCAGAATTACACAGCCCCACTGCTAGTCTTCTAATATGGTTGTAGCCTAGGAACCCCACCAGAGCTGCTCATCAGCACTGGACTGTTCAAGGGCCAAAGATCTGACTTGGAAAGGGAGGACATATTTCAGGGAAAGTATTTGCTTGCTTTCCCTTTCTATGGTGTTTCTCCCCAAAGTGTTTTATTTTGTACTTGGAAAATAAATTATTTTGGACATTAAGAAGCAGTGTCCTTCTTTATATTTTGAATTTCTAAACAAAATGAAGAATCTTCATGAAAGTATGTTCACCTTCATACATCTTGAAGTATTCTGTTTGTATGAGAGGCAAGTCAACGTAAAAAGGATAGCACTTCTTTCTTGCTTCAAATTTTCATTATAGGCAAGATATTTTACCTCCCCACAGCTTTTTTTTTCTTTTTTCTTTTTTTTTTTTTTCTTTTTCCTTACCTATTTGTTTGTGACACACTGGTACTGCTTCTTTCACCTTTTAGAAACAATTCTGTATATAACTATGCACACAGAACAGCATGATATCAAAGAATGTGGAATTTACTAGGGAGAAAGCAGTATTGGCAAATAGGATGGATCGACTGTATTACCAATAACATGCAGAAATATTTAGTAGCGAGGAGTCAATCGCAATGACGAAAAATTTAGAACAACCCTGGAAACAGAGGAGTGGGCATAGTGGCTGTTCATGGGGAACTAGGAAAAGACTTCTTGAAGCTAGATATGTCAAGATACATCCCAGCTGGAACTCTAACGTTGCTATTGCATGAGGCGAATATTAAGGCTGTTGTTCAGTGCAGTGCAAATTTAATAGAAGCTGTAGGGATCTGGGGTGAAATGCACACAGAACATTGAAGTAAGATTTGAATGGCAATATACTTTTGCACTGCATCTTTTAATGCCAATATTTTCATTACTTTTATTCCATGTATCTGTTTGACTCTAGGATTCCTTTTAATACCTTTTAGTTTTGAAAAAAACATCATCTGAATCAGGTCATTCAGTGAAAGTAGTATCTGGTTATATGTGAGAAACCACTATTAGATCGGTTAAACTTTGTTAACTTCTCTTTTGTTACTTTCTGGGTTGTTGTTGTTTTTTGGTTTTGTTTTGTCTTGTTTTGTTTTGTTGTTTTTTTTTTTTTTCCCCCTGTGTGACTAGAGTAAGTTATAAGTCAAAATATTTAGCTTAGCATGTTTTAGCATGACTTTTTTTCCTCAGCCTTTCTCTAGAACTCTTTGATTTGTCACATGGAACATAACTGTCTCTGATACTTAGTGAAGATGTGAAACTTTATAGCTTTCTTGGAGTATGGAGCTTGTCTGATATTAACCCATTAAGTTTACTGATTATTATAGTCAGTGATTCATTAACGCTAACAGGTATTTTTCAAAACTTAAAAAGTCTTCCAAAAGTTTCAAAAGGAATGAGAAGGATTTTTTAAGCAGACAGAGTATGTTAAAAAACGATTTTAAATTTGTGCAGACATCCTATTTTACTGCATTTTATGCACTGAAGGGGAAGCTGAAGACAGGATGTAAATAAGTTTTATGTGGAGGCAGCAACAAGCTTCTTTTCTGTAGCCAATCTAAATGGAATTAAATAGCTTTATATTTTGGTACATATGAAAATGTTAAAATGTAAACTTATTTCCAGTAAATAGTACCTGTCCTATTATTAACTTGTGGAACCAGTACTGGACAGATATGATTTACTGCTGTTCTCCCTAGAGTTTCATAAATTTCTCATTCTTCTGCAGTGCACAAGGAAGACTAAATTCAGCCCTTAGATCTTCCCAGTGGTCACTAAACTCTCTTTTTTCCTTCCTTTTTGCCAGAAAACAGGCAAACCATGTGGTCTCTGGAGACTTCTCAGGTGGTCTGTGAATCTGCCTGGTGGTATAATTCTGATTCTTTAATTCCCAGCTTTCATTTGATTAAAAAGAGGCTCAAAGTAGTTTAAATACCTTCTGTTATCTGTTTTCCAGATAATGAATTGCTGCGGTTGGTCATGTAATCAGTCGCTAATGAGAAGAGAGGTGTTCTGGGCAGAAAAGTACTTTTGTTTCACACAACCCTGTCTGAAAACGGTGGCTCACAAGCACGAGTCTAATTGCTTTGGCTGGATGAGGCAGTTGCTTTCCCGAGACCTGGCATAATAACCTTATTCTTCATTTGGTGTTATTGTCCTTTATTGCAGAGGCACTAAAGTGTGAACCTAGATGTGTTTGGGATTGTCTCCACAGCATGTCCAGGGGCAAATTGAAAAAGTGCAGGAAAGTTGTGTTGGTAACTGAACAATCTCAAGCTTGTGGGCAAGTTACTCTCTGAGCAGCTGTTACACATTGTTTTGCATTTCTGAGCTGCTCAGGAGCCAGCAAAACATTAGAAACTTCAATTCATTTTCTTTGTAAATATTTTTTATTTGGTTGTGTAGATCATGGCATAGTTTATTATTCTTTTCTTCCATTAAACTGAAACCAATCTTGTGTAGTAGTATTGCAGCTATTAAGTCAGTAGATATCATACTCAGGATATAGTATGCAGGCATTCATTTCTAAAATGCCCACTTCACTTCTTAATGCATTTAGAGGATTTGGGGAAGAAATTTGTCATTACTTCTTTTTTACCTCTTTCTCTTCATTTGCCTTTCCAGTCTAGCCTGCTCTGAAATACTTTTCTATGCGGGAATGATCTTTGATATTTTTCTGTCTTATTTTGTTTATTATAGTGAAGAACAATCATTCTGAGAGGTATAGGGATGCCTTTCGAAGGGACACCAAAGAACTGCACAAAATAAATTGAGCAGGCATTCAATACAAATGTATTTTAGGGCATTGCGCATTGTACATTCTAATCCTAAGGGACTAAGGAAATCATCATACAAACTTTTGATAGTTTAGTCAGTGGAAGAAAAATATCTGTAAACGTGCTATCAAATTTGCAGTTCATTGAAAGTGACAGAGAGATAAAAGAGCAGCTAAAATGATATAATAAAATACGGAACTTTGCAGGAATGTATAGCATTTAATCTTGTATACACAAATGCATGTAACATTTCTGCACGGTTAATGATCCAGTGCTTAAGTTTGACTGATAAGGCGTCATTGCTAGGCACATCTTTGAATGTAGAAGATAGCATTTCTAATTAGTTTTGCAGTGGCTTAGGTTTTCTTCATGTTGATACTGGTGATGAAAATCTTTTGTACTCTTTTTTTCAAAGTGTAGTGTTCATGAAATTACATGCATCTAAATTTTTATTGCTGTTACATAAAGCATTCTGCTTATTGCTCCTTTCATCTAGTTTTATAAATGTAGTTGCTATTTCTCTTCCTGTATTCCGTTTATCCTTGTTGCCCCTAAAAAAAATAAAAATTAAAAAAAAAAAAATATAGAAGCTGAAAGTATTGTGAAATTGACTTGAAAGTTAAAATCTTTCAAATAACTGGTCCTGTCATTGACAAATCTTTTTCTTACACTCTGATGCATTTCATGGTAATTTAGAACAAGTTTCAGAAATTTTACAATAATAAATACAGTTCTGCTAAAAGCATACATTATACAAGCAATAATTTAAAACTGTTCATGACATCAATTATATTTTGTCATGATGAAATATATAACACATTAGATTTTATCAGCACAATGAAGAGATACATTCCAGAATCATAAAGGTGGAAATCAAAATGGTTTTTCCTTTACCTAATGGCTTTAATTGCAGGATACAATAGAACAAGGTTGCTCCTTTATTTAAAATTTCATTTTATCAACTGTCTATAACCTGTCACAGTATGCCCAGTGCATGACGGTTATACCATTCCATTCAGTTCCACCTCAACAGACTTGTGACAATATGCTAGCTGATTGTTTTCTTCCATTTCTTCAGAAGTGTGCAGGTTCTGCATACTACAGATTTATTAAAATGCTGTCTGAGCTCCATTACGGATGAGTGTTATCCATCCTCCAGTAGCTGTCCATCTCTAGGCCCATCATCCGTCCATCCATCCATCCATCCATTCTCCACCTTAACCATTTGTAATTATTTAGCAACATTCACAGAGTAAAGAAAACTCTTGAGATACAAGTATTATGATACTGTTTTTTTTCATGGTCTGGCAGATACAGTGTGTCAGTCTTGGTTCTGTGCCCATGTAGATAAGCTTTACAGTGGTCATTTTGAAAAAAGTGCCTTTGGCAAAATTTCATTCCTTGCATAGACTGAAGATGGCTTTACATTATGAACTTACGCAGTTACTTTTATAGTTGTCTGATGCATATAAATGAAGTATACCTAGAAATCTAATTTAGTTTAGTAGTGGGCCAAATTATCTGATAGTCAGACTTCCCAGAGATGAACTGTAATAGGAAGTAAAAAAAAAAAGAAGTTTTTCCTCCAGCACAGGCATGCAATTAATAATAAAGGGAAGAATGCATCAATTGTAAGAAATGCAAGGTACCAGCATGCAAATTATAAAAAATCTGTGGGGTTTCCATTCCTTTTTCAAATGTTTCATAATCAGTTAGGGGCAAAAATCCTGTTAAGCAGCATTTTTCATTGCAATATATATTCAGATGTGTTTGAAATGTGTTAGTTAGAATAGACAAAAAAGAGACAGTAAAATATAAAAAAGAAAAGATACAGGCAATTTTTTATAAGGAAGCAGACATCAAAAAAATATGCTTATTTCAGCTTCCCTGAAAAGGCTATATATATTTAATGATGTTTATGAACATTTAATTAGGACCAATCACATCTCTCTCCCCATTGCTCACCGTAACTAAGACTCAGAGTAGCCTGTTCTTGTGGTATATTCATTTATGAACTTTAGCCTTGAGGTTTTCAATGTCTCCATCACTTTCAGCATAGGGTATCATGAGGATTTTTTTTCCAGAAATGAACCAGGTATTATCCAAAATGAGAGCACTGTATGCATATGTTTTGTTACAAGGTTAGTACTGCAACTGGAATAGAGTTATCAACAAGACATAACAATGTACTATGTAACAGAACAGAAAAAAAACCCACAGCAGACACATAGCAAGCAGTAAATAATTACCCTCTGTGGAAGAAGCAGTCAGTTCTTTCGTGGGACATATGATGAGACTAGAAAAGGGAAAAAATTCATTGTCTATGTAGCTATAAATGGGTAAGCAAAATAAGAGTACCAGCTTATAATCTGTGATCTTTGTTATTAGAGATACCAGACGCTGAAGAGAGTTGAAAGGTAACTGAACAAATCTTTGGAAGCTGGTGTTGCTCTTTGGACCCAGTGATGTATCCTAACATTATTGGGAAAACTAAATGAAATCTAATGCAATCAGTTTAGCTGGAGCACAGATAATATGTTACACAAGATGAGAGCTCTGACAAGCTCTCTGATCTCTCTGAGACACAAAGTTGTCTTCATTCCACTTGTAAAATGCTCAAAAGAGGGAAAAAAACCCTAGCAATTTCCATTTGCATGAACAGAAAGAACAATTATTTACCAGGTCTTGTAATTATCTTTTTTTCAGTAAGAAGGAATAGGTCCAACTATTTTGTAAAGAATTATTTTATTTTAGCTTCATCCTGGTAAACAAATTTGGTCAATCAGCTAATTTCATAATCCAGACTGAAATCTCAATAGACAAGAACGTCATGCTTTCCATGGGCATCCAGACAGCGAACAGTTTATGATCAACTTCAGCAGTACACTTGCTAGCAGAAATGTATTGGTTGAACAGTGGATACCGTCTACCTCAACTTCAGGAAGGCCTTTGATGGCATCTCCCATAAGATCCCCATAGATAATGTCTTCATGTACGGACTGGATGAGCAATGAGGTAGATTAAAATCTGGCTGAAAGGCCTGACCCAGAGGATGGTGATCAGCGGCACAAAGTCTGCTTGGAGGGCAGAAACTAGTGGTGTACCCCAGAGGGGTACCCTGTTTGCCAGTATGTTTTGGGGGTTGATCAGCTGGAAAGCAGCTTTGCAGAAAAGGCCTTTGGGGTCCTGGTGGACACCAAGTTGAACATGAGCCAGCAATGTTCCCTTGCCACAAAGAAGGCTAACGGTATCGGGAGCTGTGTTAGGAAAAGTAGCAGACCAAAGGATATGACCCTTCTCCTCTCTTCAGCACTGGGGAAACATGTCTGGAGTGCTGTGTCCGGTGCTGGGCTTCCTGGTATAAGAGTCATGGATGTACTGAAGCAAACTCAGTGCAAGGTAGCTAAGTGGCTTTAGGGACTGGAATAACTGTCCTATGAGGAGAGGCTGAGGGAGCTAGGACTGATCAGCATGGAGCAGAAAAGGCTCGGGGGATCTTATTCATGTATATAAACACCTGAAAGGAGTGTATAAAGAAGATGTAGCCGGACTCTTTTAAGTGGTGCCCAGTGACAGGACCAGAGGTAATGGGCACAAACTGAAATATAGGAGGTTCCCTCTGAACATCAGGAAACACTTTTTCACTGCGAGGGTGACAGCACTGACACAGGTTGCCCAGAGAGGTTGTGAAGGCGTCATCCTTGGAGTCCTTAAAATGTCTTGTGGACATGATCCTGGGCAATCCACTCCAGATGGCCCTGTGTGAGAGGGGGCTAGGACCGGATGACCTCCAGAGATCCTTTCCAACATTAGCCATTCTCTGATCCTGATTTACAGTTAGGAAAGTTGAAGTGATAAATCTATCCTTCTTTTTCCTCCCTTACAGCAATTGAAAATGTGGACATTTTGATTGATTTCAGATCCATTATTCATTCCTCATTGATTTTTTTTTCTGAATTTAATTTGTTGTCCCAATTGTACAATTAACAGTTTTGAAATTTTGGATACAGTGTATTTCAAAGGTGTATTAATAAATCTTTTTAAGCATTTAGTAAAAATCTTAATGTATGATTTCATAAATGTTTACTCAAATATTTGTGTTACAAAGAGTTCTAGGTAATCATACATTAGCAATAATATATTGTACCAATCTGAAACGCATGCTACTCATGTCTGTAACATTCTTGTTACACATATAAGTGATTATTTTTTTTACAAATAATTTTTAAATGTGAGCATTAAGTGTTATCAAATTTTGTCTTGTGTCTAGAATAAAGAAATTCTGTCTTCATCAATTACACTTAAAGAGCTAAATTTGATGCTAAAAGAGCAATATGCAGTATTTTATATATATATATACATACTATATATACTCTATATACAGTACCTCAGAGGTGTTCAAGGTTAAGCCACAAAAGATAGAAAATGGTGCCATTAATACTCAGAAATACCAAAACTGCTGCGCTGATTACCTGTAAATATAAAAGATCAATCTTGTAGGGAAGCATAGTGACTGGAAGAGTATAAAAAGAAGAAAATCTGGACTTCACACTTTTGTCTTGGCACCATGTTCCAGAACAAGAGAATCTCTGAGACATTTCTGCGGTGGGTGCGAGATAAGCTTTATAGTGATGAACAGTATTCTAGAATAGAAAGTAGATATTTTTGACGTGCTTTAAGATGACTCCTTCAGAGGATAGTTTTTATTATTAATAAAGTAATTAATTTTTTACAGTAGCCAAATGATAGTTTGGGGAGATAACTGACATTTTTCTTTTTTCATGACCAGTGAAAAAATGGTGATATCACTAACTCTGAGGTAATCTATGTTAACAGAAATCTATATTAACATTTTCACTTAGGGCATTTCACCAGAATTACTCCCGTCCTGGACAGGAAAGCAGGCACAATTCAAGATAAAATCCACGTCTGAAATGAAGTGAGAGAGAAAAAGAAATGGTCAGTGCAGCGGCTATTTGCCTGCCATGTTACAACTCCTTCTAGAAGTCACATTCAGATACCATTTGCAAATTCTCAAGCTGACTTCTATGATATTTCAAAAAGCACATGCTAAGCACAAGTACACTGGTCAGGAGAAGATGGAGTCTATAAGCGATGCACTGTCTGTCTGGGGAAGAGTTTAGCCTGAGATTTATTTGTTCAGAATGAATGCCTCAAGGTACCATGAAATTCTTGTGTAGTGCTGGGTGACAGAAACTCCAACTAACTTGAGCAGATGAAGACACTGAGAGCACTTAATACCTTATAGACTTTCTTACGCCTTATGCCTTTCTCACAGAAGTTTTACCAGAGAAAAGAGGTCTCAGTCCATTATTTTTATTTTCATGAAATTGTAAAATAAATACAGTCCTTGTGAGATTGATAGCACTGACAGGTGAAGTCCTGTATTTATCTGCAGTGTAGGTACATCATATCAACACTTCTATCTGAAGCTATAAGTCTGCCAGCATTTCTACACAGAGGAATTATTGTAGGAAAGAGAGAGATTAATCTGTATGATCTGCCTGAATATAGCCAGAGTAATTGAACTGCTTGTACCCAATTTGAGACCACCTCTCTTATATTCCAAAAGAAATTACTTTCTCGGGAAGGGTATGTTTAAAAGATGTTAACAGTAGGACTTTACTTCTTGGTCTACTGTGCATGGGACTAAGTGTTACCAATGTCATGGTGTAATAAGAAGTATATGAGCTAGGACAGAAAAAAGAGAGAATTTTTTTTTTTTCCCCCAGGATAGTGACAACAAAATCTATTGCAGTGGTGTAGATCAGGTGGAGATAATTATTATATTCCTACCTGTTTCAGTGAGTTATTGATAAACAAACTCCTAAGCATTACTGATTCTCAGCTGCGCTATCAAAAAAATCCAGATTAAAAACAGAAGAATATTTGGGGCACCTCTTTCTTTACAAGCAATGTGAACAAATGAGACCTGTTTCTGTGATTTTAGTCTAAACAAGCAGTGGACAAAGTTTCCTGTATTTCAGAAAATTCAGGCCTACATTCTGCTGCTATTCTGGTGTTGAAAGAAGTTATGTCTCTTCTTCTTCCCATAAGACACTCATAGCTTCTGCCTCTCTCACTTTCTTGGCATCCTTCTGCAAAGGTACCAATTGCATAGATGTTTTTTCTAGGGGACATAAGCCTGTCTTTCTCTGAATGCACCTTCAGACCAGGCAGTTCACCACTCCTTTAGTTGTGTTGATTCACAATCTGAAGTTATCTACAGAGGAATAACCCTCCAGAATACATACATATGTATGTGTGTGTGTATCCTTTCACGGAAGTGAAAGAATAAGTATTCATTGTTCAGTTTACTGTTCAGCACTGGAAATGGTTAGACACAACTGAGAGGACAATGAATTACAACCCTAGTCTGACAATATAAAAAGAATACTGGAAAGACATAGATAGCAGCAGCCTCTTAAATTGAGATTACACTCAGAAGCAGACGGCGTACCTGTACCCTCACACATCCACAGTCTGCCCAATAACCTGCTGACCCTGCAGCTCAGCAGGTAGGAAAGGACATTTAAAGCCTATCTAGTCCAACGCCCCTGCCGTCAGCAGGGACAGCTTCAACTATATCAGGTTGCTCAAAGCCCCGTCCAGTGTGGTCTTGAACACCTCCAGGGTTGGGATATCCACAGCTTCTCTGGGCAACCTGTTCTGGTGTCTCACCACTCCTATCATAACTAATTTCTTCCTTGTGTCTAAAACTTCTGATGAAGCTCCATGGTCTGGTCTGTGACCTTTGATTTGTCAATACTGTTTGCATCTCTCAGTACCTGTATAGAAGGGGATAAGGCCCTGCATGTGATATCCTCATCTTCCCCCACAGCCCCACTGAGCCAGGCCAGGGCTGTGGGTGTGGGCTGGAACTGCCACTGCTCCCTTGGTGCCTTTGACTTTATCAAGATGAATTCTGTCTCTTATGAATGAAAAAAATTGTATCATTTGCAACACAAATCAGCTGGCATTCCGACTTGCGGGCAGCACTCTTGAGTGACATGAAAATGCAGTTACTTGGAGTGATGCCCAGATGGGCAGATATTATAGAAAGGTCTGTGAGCCCATACAGATAATTTGCTGGCTCGCTTATTCCTGAATAGTCAAATCCAAATTCTGCATCACTACTTCTGAAATATGATGGCACAATAATGAGTTCTAATATAAATAGAGGAGCAAAATGGCAAGAGTAGCTTTATATGCTAATTATTCTGAGTCCCGCACATTCTGCAGCAGGCCCACTTAATATACCCTGTACTGAAAATTGGTGATGCTAATTGTATTTAAATATTATATATTGCCAATGTCGATTTAAGGAATGGGCATATATTCTCCATATTTATATGAAGAGTTACCTAACCATGGTGAAATAAATATTGATAGCCTTATAGAAATAGTACCAAAGAAAGTTCTAGACCAGTAATAAACTATGTAACAAAAAAGGCTTTACAAAAATAGTCCTAGATGGATTACAAATTATGAGGGTGATTTCTGACAGCTTATCACAGCAGTGTGGAATATCGAATTACAGTGGTCAAAACATTTGCACCTTTTTCTCTGCTGTAGCTCAAACAAAAAAAAAGAAAATCTGTTACTATCTGAAGAGGAAAAGCGTACTTGAAAAATATATGAAGATGGCAAATGGAAGAACAGCTTTTACAGTTTTGTAGCTTATAAGAGACTCACTTTGAGTTGATAAAGATTCTGCAAAGAACACTTCTTTTGAACATTCCATATGATGAATTGTTTTTTAGTGTTAAATCAAGGCTGATACAATTTCTGCAAGATATTGGAACATTTTTATTACTGTTTAGAATAATAGCATGTTTTAGCACTTTCTATCTTCAAAAGGCTTTGTATTCAAAATGTTCTACAAGCTTTAATTAATACTTGTAACACACCCTCTATAAGACTTTCTGTGCTCTATGCAAAAGGTCACTGTTGTGATCACCAAGATTGAGAACAAAAGTATGCATCCATCTTTATTTTGTCTTTGTCCTCTTGAGAACCGCTACTTTTCTGGTTCTTACTCTGTTGAATGTTGTTATACTGTTAGGTTATGACTCTTTGGATATGGAGACTTCCTTTGTGTCTAGTAGCCTTGAACCTGTCAGGTGTTGCCTCAGTGTACGTGTTGCTGTGAAAGACGAAATCAGGACTCAATAGTTGGGGTGACTGTTAAGCAGGTATTCTTTATTGCAGCGCTGGATGCACAGGAGATCGCTCCTCCAAATGTGCGTGCCCGGTATAGTTAGTTTAACAATATATATGCACATTGTACATATATAGTCATGCTGGTGTTGGGAACTAATTAACATGTTAATTATTTTCCGAGAATTCATTACCATACCCTACCACCCTCTCAGAACCCACTTGTTCTTCAGAGATAAATTCCTTCTCCAAGATTACATGCATACATGTCTAAAAACAGCTTTCCTGCTACTTATCATACCCCTGCAGTGGGGTAGGCCCCTATTTGTGGTCAGCTAAGTTAGAAAAACAAAAATTCGCAATACTTGTTAACTCACACTTATGCTAAGAGCGGCCTAGTTATGTCAAGCAAACCTTCAAACCATACTTCAGCCTTATCCCTTAATTCATATGACTATCATTTTCTTAGGTCCTGCCCATATTTTCCTTAAAATGCATATTGTTGTACACATTCAGGCACTTAGTTCTGTCTGAAGTGGCAGAGTGGGAACTGTAGGATAAATAAAAAACTGTACCAAACAGGAAGCAACAATCTATTTCCACAGTAATTAGATATCATCAGTTGCAGGTGCGTTTTCCCTTCCCTTCCCTTCNNNTCCCTTCCCTTCCCTTCCCTTCCCTTCCCTTCCCTTCTCCACATATCTGAAGTCTATTACATTGGTTTTAGTTTAAGCAGTGGTTAAATTTCAGAATTCTTCAGTAATTTATCCTCAAGCAAGTGCTGGCAAACTTTTAGACAAAACATTTAGCTGTAGCCCTGAAAACCTGACTGACGTAGCTTCAAGTAGTTCGGTTGCTCTCTGAGGATTATGTTCTTTCTCCCTTTTCATTTTGGAACCAAAGTCCCCACTCATCCTGATGACTGAGCTGCTGATAACTTCAGGAAGTGTTTTCTAAAAGGAGGAGACTAGCAAGGACTGTTATTCTGAAGGAAACACTTTAAGTGCTGAGTATGGATATAGTAAATAAGATTGTTGCTAAAAGTCTGTACAGAAATTGAGCTTACAAAACATATATTAGATAAAGAGAAGGACAGATTGGGTTTTGCTAGTGATCCAGTCAGTACTTCAGCTGTATACTGAAGTCCCTTGTCACTTCCTCTCCTACTTAATTTGCAAACTGAGAAAGCAGCTGAAGGCTCAGAGTACTTGAGTAATAGGTAGTTTCTAGGTTTATGTTCTTTCTGATGTCAACTCAGTCCTCAGCTGGCTCAAAATAATTGTGTTGAAATGGCAAACTATCACCTTGTGTGGAATTAAAAAAGTAACACATTTTAAACTGTGCTTTTATTGAACGTGTTCCCTTTTCTGTGCTTTTCAGTTGTTTCTGTTAAATGCTCAAGACCTTCTCAAAGTGGATTGCTTTATAATTTTCTCTGTACAGCTATACCATTTGTTTATGTAGGACCGAATGGCCGTTGACTCAGTGAAGATGGGTTTTTTAACTGGTTCTACCAATAATTGTATGTATTTCTTGCAAATTTCTTGAATGTAAATAATTTTGTATGCATCTAGAATTATTAACACAGTATGTACTGATGACTAAGTTGACCTTATCTAATAATTAAGTTGGCCTTATCTGTTGTTTTACGTTTGCTTTGATAACTTACCACAGAACTTGAACTGATTTGTGATCTGTTGTCATAAATTCTAGGCCAGGGACAAACACTTCACACAAAACTAGGCAAGGTGCCACAGATGGCAGAGATGTTACCGACTGTGATGACACAAGCCACCATTCTACAGTCATTATCCTTTTCTGCTGTAATTCTAACAGCAAGCAAAGATCACACGCCTGAGAATTTTGCCTTCTCATATCTACCCTACATAGGACTTAAAAGTGACTCTATTGTTTTTGGTGGATAAAGACACTTAGGACTGGTTGTGTACCAGCCTGGCACAAAGTTCTTGACTACACTAGCAAAGTTCTTGACTACATTATGATGTAAACTGGTGGGGTGAAGGTCTGGAGAGAAGGACAGACAGGGGACTTCATACAATCAATCTTTCCTGTTAGAGAATAAAGGAGGGGCAATCCATAAACACAGACAAGCAAAGGTGCTATCATACAAACGTTTTAACTTGAACAACATTAGGACTAGAGCCCAGGTTTGAAGTATCTATGGACTTTAGCTGGATTAGCTTTACTTGCATTTTTCAAGAGATTTTTTTTATTTCTTCTTCCTCTCTACCCTTGCTGAAATGCTTTAGAAATGCCAAAATATGCAGTCCCTGGCTTGTATAAGCCAGTGAGAAGTTCTTTATGCTTAAACACTCAGCTAAAACGTGAACACTATTTATTGCAAGCAGTTAGGCCAAATTAATCCCTTACCTAGTTTTATACATTTTATTGAGTTGTCTAAAACAGAATATTCACCTTAGATTTCTTCTGTGGACATAAACATGCACGAATAGCTGCTACTAGAAAATCTGCATCACCCCTGGAAGTCTAATGGGTATAAAAACAACCCAGCAATTTCCCTTTTAACTCAGGCCCCAGACGTAAACGCATAGAGTTAGTCAAGGTGAATCTAGACTTTCTTGTTCACTCTGCCCTTCATCCCTGTATTCTTAAACTCTCCAGCACACTCTTCCAGATTAATGTCTGTGTGTTGATCCATGTTGATACAGAGCCCAGCTGGCTTTGACAGGGCACAGATTAGCCCCAGTACAGGGCTGACTACAGGGCCAGGATATATATCCTTCTTCTGCGCAGTAGAACCCATGCAAGTCGCTGCTTATATACATGGTGTAAATAAGGATCAAGTCCTGTGCTAGAAGGTGCTTCCAGTGTTTTTCCAGCTAATTTGTCCTTCCTGTCTCTGCTATTTTAAGAACTTGCTGTAGAAGGAGCACTTGATTTCCCTTATCTCTTCTTTACAGGCTATAATTAGGATTAGCAGAAGTGTTTTACTTAATGTTGCAGTAGTTCTTGTGTACAGCACTCATATCTTAAGTATAATTAACACTGTATAGCTCCCATTAGTGTTTTTAAGCACTTAAAATGTACCATAATGGCCAAAGCTAAAGTTGTCATTAAAGGGCCATTGCTATTTATTATGCTCATAAAGTAGACACTTTGCTACAGAAAAATATATTGTTGAGTTCCATTTAGAAAGTAGTCACAGACAGCAGCATTAGTGATGGCACCCTTGGGACTGAAGGACTGCTTTAAATTGATCCCATTCTTATTCCACGCCAGAGTCAATAGGGAAATCTAAAAGCAGGTGACAAATCATTGCATTGCACAGCATAACTCTGATTAGCTGAGCTATGCTGGGGGGCAGGTTTGCTGTTTTTTATGAACATTCCTTTCTGTAAATGCCTGACATTATTCTTGCAGTCTGTATTTTCCCCATA
The DNA here is from genome assembly GCA_013400375.1 of Thinocorus orbignyianus. Classification (NCBI taxonomy): domain Eukaryota; kingdom Metazoa; phylum Chordata; class Aves; order Ciconiiformes; family Thinocoridae; genus Thinocorus; species Thinocorus orbignyianus. Next base: position 74,975 of record VXBW01005782.1, on the reverse strand, counting down.
ATTGCATGTATATTTCATGGTTCAGTTTTATTACATTTCAGTTTACATGCTACATTGTTTTAAGCAATCATAAAAAGAAAAACGTCTTATACTCTCTTCATTATATTTTGGGGAAGGGGCTTGGTACATTATTAACATGAGCAGCTTGCAAAATTCTTTCCCTAGCTCTCTTGATCATAGCTGTGGGCAGGTTGGGTTTCTTATTTCCACTGTTTCATTTGATCCACTTGGTGACTGAATAACACAGTTTTTGTAAGTCATATTTTCTCATATGCAATAATAAGGTGCTCTCCTGCTTTCATAGCTCCTTGTCTCTGAAGAAGTTAATCTTCTTCGCCAACACTGCTCTGAGAATACATTTTAGTCACAGTCCAACTGTTGGAACAAAACATGAACCATTTATAGCAGTAAACAATTATCACTGAAATGAGATAACAATTTAATGGTCTTGCATGATTAATGTCCTACATAAATTCTTTATGACATAGAATCGAAAGATGATGTTATGAATGTATAATAGAAAGTCAACAGAACATGTCACCTTTTGGTTAGTTTCTAAGGAAACAAGCCATGCAATCAGTGTTTTCATAATAATCAGAGGTTCATAAAAAACCCATCATATATTGTCCTTACTAAATTAAATTTCCAAAGGTACAGTTGTCGGCCTTTTTGGCCTTAGTGCCAATTATACACAGAAGAGGTCAATTCAGTTAATGGCATCCCTAGAGTCTTTTTCATGTTTGTGCTCCAGAGCCAACATTTTCAAATGTTGGTAGCTACATTAAATTTAAATTGCTGTCTATTTCTAGGTATATAAATAAGTGGTCTGTTCTTCAAAAATGCTGTTATTCACAGCTGATTCTGACTTTTCTTTTTGGCTTCAAGGTGAGTAAATATGCATTCAGTATCTTTGAAAATCAGGACAACAAACTTTAGAAGTCCAAATGTGATTTTGATGCAAAGGTTTTTCAAAACAGGAAGTCTAGTATTACACCCCCAAGTTATATTTGTATCACTTAAAGAATGTCTAAAATATGTGAAAAAAAATCATTAAGTCAGTAAAAGCTTTGAGGCATGTAGCATGTTTTAAGATCAAAGCTTCCCCCCGCTACCTCCCCCCCCCGTGTTTAAAGCATTTCTAAGGTGAAGTTTAAACTTATGTTAAAGCAAAATAAAATCAGATAGCAGCAGCATCTAAAATCATTTGCTTTACTTCATAGTTTTGAATATTACTCTTCTTTCTCCCCTGCCTATATATACACATACATATAAAACAAAGTGTTACTACAGTAACAAGAAAATAAGCGTCTGTGTGACCATCTTGCATCCGTCCTCTACTGAGGCAATGGAGAGCCCTCTGCTGACTTCACTAGAGGTTTCCTTCTGTCACGCATGGAAGGAGCAAGGACTGTCTTTCATTTCACTGAAACCTCTTGATTGGTCCAAGAAGTGCTCAATCATGTGCTTGTCCTTTTATGTTACCATTGGAAAGAGGAAGGGAAAAGTATCATTTTTTCTCCTGATTTTTTTTCATTCATGGTACCTACTAAACACACGAAAATTCCCTCCATCAGTTTTATAAGTATTTATCTACAAAATATTCCCCAACTCTTCTTACTGTTTCATCAGACCTACGGTGTCTTAAGGTATCCTAAAGATTCGTTTAATTGGTTTAACATTTGATAATTCCTTAATCTTTAAGTAGGTCCTTGGGTGAAAGGACAACAGGAGGCAGAACCAGAGTGTTGTTGCATTACAGATATTCCCAGGGTCTAAAATGGACACTTAGGGCCATTCCAGAAGGCAAATGTGGAGTTAGTACTCCCAAGTTAAGGAAGATGAAAAACAGTATAATATGAATGAGAAAATTGCATGATCCTCTAAGAGGAGATGTAATAAGCACATAGACGTGGGCTGGGCGGGATAGGGGTGTGAATAGTAGAAAAATAACGAGCATTTAATTTGTTACCAGACCTTGAGTGAGTCAGTCTGCTAAAACATATTCTGTAATTTTCAGCTGCAGTTGGTCTAGCAAGGTGTGATCCTAGACCTAATGTATTTTGATAAATACATCAAAGATCATTTTCCTTTGGCATTTGCAGAGTTCAGGTCCTAAATTAACTAAACAGATCACTATGATTGGTTCAATATTTTAATACTTTTGCAGTCTTAAAGAGATTTGTAATTAATATGTTACAAATCTGAAAGTAGCCACAGTACTGGTGTAGGTAGTCATTTATTTCTGATGGTTCTGCTTGAGTTTTTCCTTGGGATTTCTCAAATTTAAGTTAGCAACCAGTAAACAAAAAGGCTAATTGGTCATTTATAATATACATGAAGCTGTCCTTCCTTAAAAAAAGAGGAGAAATAAGAATACCTGTTACTGTATTTATAGTTCTTCACCATCCATGAACTTTGGTAGGCTCAGTAGAAACTAGGGTTGTATAGAAAGGTCAGTAGCACACATATCTGATAGGATGCAAATATGTATTTATGATGAAGCAAAAGTGAGACATAATATTTTTCTGTTTTATTCATTAGGTCACTAGTAAAGCTAATCAGAACTTGTGTTTTTCTGCTGTGGATTTATGTCAATTTTGACATGGTTGTTTTGGATTCCTTTGTGCAGACAGAAGTTAAAAGTTCTATCTGAGCCAGTTTAACTTGCAATTTCTACTTGTTAGAGCTGCCAGAGTGTCTCCAGTGAGCTGTGATGTAGGAGCCTCACATCCACATGATTCTGCATAAAGTTCTAGTTATGCTACATCTGTCCTCTGGCTGAAGGAAATTAAGTTGCCATAAAATGGTGCAGCATAGGAGATGTCATTTGATCAAAGAACCTAGCATATGAAGAAACATATGAGCACCAAACTCTTGATGTTCAATAAGTGATACTAAACTGGTTCAGAACAAAGTATGGTGACAGTATTTCTGAATTCAGGCAAAGTATTTCTGAATTTTTAATTTTTTTTTTAAAGTCTTTCTATTGGGACTTTTCCCCCCATATTTGGACTGTAAAAGAGAAATTCCTAACCTTGGTCAGTTCTTCTTTAGAAGAAATCCAGAATAGTCCAGTTATCTCTAAGATACATGACAACGGTGAAGATACATGTCATAGCGTTTGGCTAGCAATTTTTTATTTTTAGTTATTTTTGACAAACAGGAAGATGTTACCTAAGTACTGCATAAGAAGTTCATACACTGTTGTGGTAAGGATCTATGCAAGCAAACTGTTCGTGCATTTAATTTTCTTAAATTCATGATGGGTCATATTATAGACACATAACATGTAAAAATTACTTATTCCAACTCAACCCATTTTGTTTGGGAAATAGTATTGGGCTTCACCTGGTCTGAAACAAATCTAAGATAATAGGAGCTGCTTGTGTCTATGTACTTTTTAAAAAATTTGTTCACATTTCTTATCAGTTAAATTTACAGGCAATTAGTTTACTGCATACTATCAAACAATAGAGGATTTCATATGCAGGCTTTTCTTCATTCAGTCTCGTTCTCCCTCACATCTCTGCTGCAGATGTGGAGCAGTACGGGACCTATCTGATCATTACTCAGCCCTGTCAGCAAAGCAGTGAGTGGTGAGCAGGCCTGGCTTTGCTGCAGTATGAGTGCTTTCTTCCTTTAGGAACTGGCAATTTCTAAAAGTTTTCATAGTTTTTACATGACCCTCAGCTCTTATAAAACTGATTTTACCCATCTCATTATATGCTGGTCGAAAACCTACGTTATGCAAACAATTCCTATTCAATCAGTGACAGATTATCACACTGTTATTGAGCTCTCTGGTAAAAGTGGTGATACCAATTTACCTGCCCAGGTCCTGCCCAGTCACCTCCACAGGCTTACATTTCTGGCCTTCCTAGAGATCATACTGACTTGTATTTGTGGAGTTGTCTATGAGTCCTGACCTGAAGGAACCCCTCCTCTCCTGGCTGCCCCTGGATAACTGTTCCTGGGCGAATAGCTCTGTCATATCTGAACCTGAGTGACAGGAAAAATCAGAGACTGGCTCTCAGTGGGTCAGACCAATTTCTTTAGACCCCTTAAGGAGCATCTTTCCCTTGAGGGGCATCTTTGAATTTTAAAATATGATTCAGAATGTTTTTTTTTCCCCAAGGTTTTGATACCTTTTCTACAAAGTGTGTTTTCCAGATAGTTCCAGGGTGTATTCATCCTTTTCAGTAGTGCTTTCTCCTCTGCTACTTAGCATTTCTATCAGGCCCTTTCTGGATGAGTGTGGTAGGAGTTTTTTGTGGTCAAATAGCTAATGGTGAAATATTCGTAAGTGGTCCTCATTATTCTTCTCATCACATTACTCCCTGTGATAGTTGTATTCAAACTCCCCGAGCCTGAAGGCAGTCCCTGTCTATTGAGAGACTAGAGATAAAACAGATTATACTCAAATATTTCTCCTTGTATACTGTTTTTCCTTACATGAAAAAAAAAACAACCAACAACCAACCAAACAAAGAAATATAAGTAGGAAAACAATAACATATATGCTTTCTTAAATTATTTGATTCAGTAACACCTCCAACCTCCAAGACATTTTGCCCTGATTTTCTCAGACTCTTCAGAAGAAAGCAATGAAGAAGTAGGGTAACTGGAGCTTCTATTTCCCTAGACATAGTGGAACCCGTTTTGTTGCTGCTGAAGTCGGTAGCAGAGTTCCCATTTTGCTTTAAGTAGGGTCAGGATTTGATTCCCTGTGTGTTGCTGGGAGAAAGTAAAAGAGGATGGCATGAACAGTGTATTTTTCAAAGGTTTGACCTGACTATCTTCTTCTGAAGTCACTTAGGAGAAGTCATTTAGGCCGCTGCTGAATCCTTTTGAAAATGCTGTCCAAAGAGTATGTTCATTATTTTTCATTTTTCTATTACCATATGAAATAGAATTGTAATGAGAACTGTGTTTGTCATTGTCTCGAATATTCTTAAAATGGCTGAATGTTAATATTACTGGAAAATTAAAAATCCAGTTGCTCCAGTTCTAAGGCTGAATCTTCTTTTTTAATTCAAAGATTGTAAAGATGTAGGAAAACATGTTGACCCTTTCTTGTCCGTGTTCAAATCTGTTTATGTATGTGTATACATTTAGGAGGGTTGGTTTATGGGTGAGTGGAATACATGAGGTTCTTTTGCTGTACTTTGTCTTTTCTGACAATAATCCCAAAAAAATGTAGGAAAGAGTTCATAAACGATTCTTCAATTGGTCAACTCTGTCCTACATAGAGTCAGAGAGAACTTGTGTTTATAAAAAATGCTATGGACAAGGACATGAAGCACTCAAAAACAAGTAGGAGATAAATGACAGAGGGTTCATATGTTTCATTTGATTATGTTGAAAACTTACTGTCTTCTTGAGGTAATTCTTAGCTTTTAATGAAAAACATGGACCATTTTGAGGGGGGGGGATTGGTTTTCAAGAGTGATAAAAAAGGATTTTTTTTTCAAATATTTTTTCAAGTAATAACAGTTTAAAAATAAAATTTTATTCTTGTCCTGCAAATGGCCTGTAAATTGCTGGACCACCTCATATGGCCTTTATTTTACTCTCACTGGCATATCAAAAGAAAATAATTCAAGCATTTAAAAGACCTTGTTATTTGTTCCTTTGATAATCTCATCATCTGCTTTCCTGGTTGATTTTCTTTAAGAAAGGAAGTTTGTCTTAGAAATCGAGATTCTCTTTTGATCACTGCATCTGTAGAAAAGTGAGGCTAAAGAAACACATGTGCTGGGGATCCTATTAGGGGTAAAATTAACATTCTGGCATGTACTTAGTAACTGCTGTCATTTGGTGGTGGTGGGAGAGGCTGGAGAGCATAAGGAACTTGTGCTGTTCTGTTCTTCTGATAGCAATTCCAACATCTGCAGAAAGGAGTTTAGCAAGAATTAGAAAAGCAGAATAAATAATAATAAAATTATACATATGGCATGAAGATGACACAGACAAATATATTTCCAACTCTAGCTGTACTGTTTCTGACCCATCTTTTTGCTGACTAACTCAAGTGACAAGATACAGAGTAACAGCATATGTGATTATTATACATCATGTAGGGTTCAGAAGAAAGCATAAATAATTGCCATCAGTTGTTTGATCTAGGAAAAAAAACTTCACCAGATTTTATAGTGTTTGATTATGACTTTGAATGGTTTTATTAGTACATATTAACTAAAAAAACCTCATCTGTCCAAAAGATTATCTTTGAGTGGTGCAAAGCTAATGCAGTAAACCTTACTGCAGTAAGGAGCAACGTATAGTAGAGAAGTGATTTGGCTAGTATTTGTAAGGACAGACTTAAAGTGAGGCTGAGTTTATTCCTTTATATTCCTTTATATCTCTTTTACTGCAGTGATATGAAACTTCTCCTTTTTTAGTATGAATTAGTCCCATTTTCAGGAAAGGATTTTCTAAGATGCAGTTAAATCGAAATTGTTCCCTGCTTGTGGATGCTTCTAAGATTTTCTCTTCTGTTGTATGTATTTATTGAAAATTGTACTAGCTGTCTTGACAAATTATCTGCTTTTTGATTGCTGGATACTCTTGACAGACGTTTTACCATACATTTCATCTGTATCAGAATCAACAATTTACCAGCCCATGTTGCTTTCACGGCAGTAAGAAAAACAAAAGAAAAATATAAAAGGAAACCTGACTGGTTAATTTTCGTCATCGGTTATATCAGTGTAAAATTGCTGTTTATGGTTTCTTGTCCTATTTTTTCACCTACATTTACTCCTGTCCTACTTTTTCACCTACATTTACTTTTCTCTTCCTCTACTGCCAACAGTGCACACAGCGATGTTTTCTCCAACAGATCATCTTCTGTGAACACTCATGCTTCTAACATGTTGACCTGTCAGTGGTTCACTGACCGGCCAGACAAACATAGGTTGAGTATCAGACTCACTCAGAATGTGCGCAAAAATTGAAGGTGGCTTTCCTAAAATTTCTTTTTGTTTAACTACCCATGCCTTGTCACTAGCATTTTTTGAGGTACAGGCATATTTTCCAGGGCACAGCAGTCTCAAGAAGGACACGGCAATAGAAACTCCACTGAAAGTACTGAGCATTACTTCATATAGCGTACACTTGAAATACAAGAGTCTGCCTGAAGCCAAAGTAAACATACATTCGCATTCCTCTCACAAAATTTATTTACTGTGTCAGTCATGGCAAATCTCTCATTCCTGTCAAATTAGACAGTCCCTCTGGCAGGTCACAATAGCCAAGGTGGCACTATCAATATTTTTAAAAGGTCATCTATCAGAGAATGTGTGTTGTAGGCAATGAACAAGAAGGGAAAGAAGACTGCTTTGTATGCTCAGAGAAGTAAAAATGCTACAAACCCCCCATGATATATCTTAAGAACAAGAATTTGACTTGTTTGCATTTTATGAACCACATCAACATCTACACAATTCTAATCTTGCTAAATAAGGCAGCTATTCTTTGTTGTTTTTAGATCTCAGCCCCATTCAGAGTTACACGATGTTTTGCCACAGTCTTCTGCGGGACAGGAATTGGTCCCCACATGTAGGAAGGAGGAGTTGTAAACATTGGAAGCATTTCATAGAAACAAAACAAAACAAAAACAAATTGTAAAAAAACTTTTTTATTTTAAAAAGCATTTTATTAAAATGTGTGCCTTGATTTCAGAACATGCACTTTGTTATCTGGAAGCAATTCCGTTATTCTAGCTTTCATTTTGTCTTAAGCTGATAGGGAAAAAGCTAACAAAACAAAACCAGTCTTGTAAGTCCTCCAAAAGATCCCATTACTATTTTGGTGCTTATGGAAAATGGGAAGTAGGTCTGGTGCTTTACAGATAAATACAATCAGTTCTCGGATCCAGGGAGCCTACAGTTTAAATCTCTGAGCTTGGCTTCATATATCAATATATGATCTTTTATTTTTATTCATTAAGAATCAAAACCAAACTTTTGAAATTTTCCTTTTAAGAAAAATAATTATTCTAGTAGATATAAGTAAGCATTTGGGCTTTTTTTTTTTTTTTTCCTAGGAAATTGAAGATAAGCCAGATAAAGCCAAAAGTTTTTTTCAGACCCAGGGAATGGAATCAAAGTTAAAAGCTGTGATTTTTTTTTTTTATTTTTTTTTCCCAGCACATGAAAACAGTGAAACCTTATCTAAATTTCAGTCCATGAATTCTGTATATTTTTAGGATATATAAAGGTATTGTCCTTTTAATTGAAAAATCCACATCGGGCGTCAGCTGTTGTTATCAGTTCTGTATGAGATCATTATCGAGGCACGTGGTGAGTTCCATGTGATTGTGAAGAAAACGTGGAAGACTGGTTAATTTCTTTATAGTGGTGCAAAATCTCACCGTTTAGCCACTTTAACGGACAAAAGACTCCGAGCCAAGATACATATGGAAAACCCCTTAGTCTCCGATGTTCCTTCCTTAATGTATGGAGAACTTGATTTGTTGAGACTCTTTGCATGACTCAGAAAGACTGGACGTAGAGGTGATGTGAAGTTTCAGACGTAGCATGGCTGTGCTGCAAGGCATCATGGGCTTCAGTTGTTTCAATAGTCTGTTGGCACAGCAGGAGAAAAGCACAACGGGAGCTTTGGCTGGCAGTTTGGGTTTACTCAGGCGGCAGCTCCAGGTCATTGCTGCTGATAGTGTAACTTCACTACAGCAGTTTGTGTTTTAAGCCACAGAGATGGTTCATTAACAACAAATAACTCCAGCTCACAATGCTCTTTTTGCTTTTTCAATAGCTGGAATATAAGAATACTTATGTGCTGCTTTCTTATACTGGAAATCCCCACTGGCAGTCACAATACTGCTTTTCCTGTCAGTGTCACTGGTGCATATTTAGGTGTTGACTTAACGTCCACTAAAGTTTATGGAGACGCTCCACAGCATTTGCTTGGCTTTCCATCAGAGGAAAGAGATCCAACACTGGGTCTTCGTGAGCTAACAGAAAATCAATTTTAATTCCACAGGATGGAATTATTGGGGTAGAAACAGAAGTCATTAAACAGCCATGCTTGCTCCAAGGCTAGTGTTATGGTAGAAAAGCTGAAAAGAAAAATTTTAACTTTGGATTTACATAGTTGTCATACTTGCCTACCTTATTTTGGACTCCCTTGTTAACCTAATACCAAGCTGGTATTTGTAAGTATCTATATGCTCTCATGGAAAAAAAACGTGTAGTTATTACTTTGGTAGACAAATGATGGTGCTACTTTCCTTCTCTAATTAAAACTAGTTGCCATAAAAGAAGCTAGTAGGGTACCGCAGCACCATCATTTAGAAGCTACTGTGAAATACAAGCCTGTAAACTTTATGTACTAACAATAAATGTATGTAAAATAAACAATAAAATATAAGGCAGGAAAGAAAAAAAAGGGAAGGCAGCCCAGAGGCTGAGGTGGGGGATGGGGCCTGGCTCAGCTGTGGCAAGGGCTTGGCCAGGCCCTGGCAGCCCCCAGGGCTGGGGTTTCCCCAGCCATGGTTCAGTAGCAGGGCTGCCCAGGGGTGTCTCCACAGAGGCTCCTTCCAGCATTTTCTCCAGGAGCTCCAGGGCAAGCTGAGGTGCCTCCGATGGTCTTCTCCTCACCACTACTCTTACTGGAATGCAGCAGGACCTGACAAAAAATAATCAAATCAAATCAAATAGCATAAAAGCTAGATTAATTTAAGGAGGTTAAAGGACACATAAAAAAATAAAGGGTTCAATTCTAGATAATCTTTAATCATCTTGAGCCTCTCTGCATACCTTAGATTTCAGTATTTTAACCTGTTGTGAGTTATGACTTCAAGTATCTCTCGTATTCCTATTATTGAAACCCTTGATGTATGTGCAAGCCTGCATCTTCCAGCAGACTCTTCAGATATTCTCTTCTTCTGTAAAGATATATTCACTTGTACAAAGACCTCACATTATGAAGTATTCAATAGAGCTCAAAAGTCTTTAACTAAAGGCATTACTAGCACTTTATGCAACAAACAGATCATACTCTGCTCTTCTAAACTGACTTCTTGCTGTAGAAGTTCTGCTCAAAAATCTGAAGACTTCATATGCTAACCTGAAGTCCTGCAGGATTGTACCTTAGCACTTGTAATGCATAGAATTTACAAAAGGAAAGTAGTAGATACTTTTGGTTTTATTTTACTAGCATTTAACAAGAGGTGAACTATTAAAATATAGCATAAGTTTTTAGCTACCATGTCAGCTCCCTACCTTTTAAATTGTTCAATTTGTGTACACACTCTAAATTAACCACAGTGGGTTATGAAAGGGCAGTAATCAATAAGACAGCTCATTATCTATGATACTTATAATTATCCTGATGCTAGTACTAATGTATTGGTTTAACCAAAGCATATTAAAAAAATGTCCTAACAGGACATCTCATTATCACCCTTATTTTTGCTGTGGAGTTTTATTAGAAAATCATGCTACTCATCTGAACTGCCACAACAACAGCATTATCCCTAGGGCGTTTTTTCATATCAAGGTTAATTTAAAGTGATTAGCATAAGCGCTACAGATGTTGCTATGGGGATAGGAACCTCACATCTACTATGATGGACATCACATGATTGCTGTTACAGCTCCAGTATGATTGGATTATTTGTTTTAATGTCATGCGAAATAAGTCACATGATGAAGATCAGAATCTCCTTAATAGCATTTTATATTCTGGAAATCAATCACCTTTTCTCCATTTCTCAGTGTTAAAAGTGCCTGAAGAGCACATAAAGCAAATGCCTTTAGTTTATTGCTACTTGTATCTGACTGTCTGGTGAAATCTACCACTAGTGACTAAAAGATACACCTATTTGAAAAAAGAAAAAAGCAGTTAATTATATTTTACCATAATTACAAGTATTTTTAAATAACCTGGAATAAAATCTTAGCATTAATGCAATTAGATCACATTTTATAATAAATCCCTGTACTGAGTGTTTGCAAAGTCATATATTGATGGATGATCCTAATGCCATTAAAGTCACTGAGAAGCACCTTACCTGCCTCAGCAGGCACCTTTGTGTTCTCCTCTCTCAATACACTCACAGGAATGACTGAATATAAACGTATTAAAATATACATTTAGTATATAGTATTGCATTAGAAGGGGAAAAATGTTTCCTAGGGACTGAATAAGGACAAGAATTAACCTATAGAAGTGTGGCATATTTATAATATTAATTTTAATACATTTCTTAATAGCACCCTACTATCATAACTGTAGACAAAAGACTATGGTTATTAGAGTCTTTAGTAATATCACTTTAGTGAAAGGAGATGGCTTTGTCACCTACAGGAGGACACTTCAGAGTCTCCTGGGTGCTCTATGATGCCTCTTGGAGACACTTTTCCTGTCACCGGTGACTACATAAGCAATGAAAGCTCCTAAATTTGTTCTTCTAAAGTACATCTAGAAGACAGTCTAAAGTAACTTCAGATACAGCTTATTAACCTTTAATCCACTTTCCTCTCTAGTGATCATTGCTATGACTAATGTTTGGATTGTATTTCTACAATTTTCTTATTTCCAATAAAGTAGAAGCACTTAATTGGGGAAGCACTCTGAATACTGGTTTTACTTTCTAGATTAGTTTATTTTGTGATTTTGTTCTAAGCATAAATAAATTTTTGGTTTAGATAGCACCTTTCATCCATGAGAGAGTCAGAAAATAATTAGAGATTAATATTATACTTTGATGATAGGTGATAGGTGGTCATGACTTTAGTGGTTCTTCGAGCCCAAACTAACAATAGTGCTGGTTCATGGAAATGGATTTATTTGTCATGTTATCTGAAATTCTGTGGTATTACTGCCCTCTATTTGCAAGAGACATTTTGATCTTTAGTTTTCAAAGAATAGTCACCTGAGAGGAGCAAAGATTTGGGTTTGTTTTTGTCTGGAAGAGCAGAAACATCAGCAGCTCGGTACTCGGGACCACCCTCAGCAGTCAAATAGATTAAGATATTTCAGTGGAAGCAATGGATTTAAAGGCTCATAACGCTGCAAAAGCATTGTATCTGCTGCATAGTTCAGTTCCCTGTTGAACAAGCCGTACAACATTTGGCTACACAGAGAGTAAGTACACTGTAAAAAGAAAGATAGACAGATTGATGTGTTTCTTAGCAGTTCTGGCCCTCTCTATTCAACTCACACCTGTGTGAAGAGACTTAATACTCAATTCTTCACTCATACTGATATGTAAATTATTTTTTAAGTGCAAATTAATACATTATACAGTGATCCTCCTAACAGGTGGAGAAGTTGTGGTTATAATTGTGGTAAAGCAAAACAGTTCTTTCTGACTGGAATCTGAAACAGCTTCTACTCCAGCTGCAAAACAGGGGAAAGACTTTGGCCCTCTTCATCCACATCCACACATACAATCCCACTCCTCCACAGACAAGTGGTGAGGATGTGGATCAAAGCTCTTGTCCAATCGTAAACATTGCGATAGCAGCTGAAGTAGCTGGAAACAATCAAGAAATGCTAGCACATGCAAGCCATTATATTTTACTGAACACTACAGTAGAGATGTAAATCAACTCCATCTCCTTATTTCTCCTCAAAAGGTTGATAAGACCTTGATTTATAGGACTGTTCAGTTTTGTAATCTTTACATGGCAGTTGGTATTACTGCATTAATACCACTTCACTAGAACTAAGTATTGCAGACGTAAGAGAGGATTCTGTTCCACTCTGTGTTTCCAAGTTGTTAATTCTAGCAATATTCTTCTAATAGCATAGAATATAAGGCAGGATTTTTAAGCACTTTAAACAATAATAATGAATTTTTAATGAAAAATAATTCCAGAATGGATTGCCATAGTGTTACTCTGATCATTTCAACAGCTATGATGATGTAGTGGTGTAAATAAAATGATAGATCACATCCAAAGTATCTCTGATTAAAAATTAGTAATTATTTTAGAAAGATAATCTCATCCCTTTAGGCAAGGATAGACACTTAAGATGCTAATTTTCATTTACACCAAAAGCATTTAAAAAATTTCTAAAGCAGAAATTTGAAGAGATTCAAAGACATAGTTGTTATTCAAAGGCATTAACACTTTTATCATTGAAATGTTTAGTGAATAACAACATGAGCTCAACTGTAGAATTTAAAAAATACATTTTTTTTTCTACTTTGAATATTTCTATATTTCCAGCTCTGTACAGAGCACATATATGTTATAAAAAATTAATGGTTAAGAAGACTGCTCCTGAATCATTTCACGCTCTCTGGATTAAGAAGAGGAAATTGTATAAAAATTTCAACCCCTCATGCAGACAAAAGGCTTTGGGAAATGTGTTATGATCTTTTGCTAGGCTTTTAAATTTATTCTATATTCTAACCAAGTTTCCAGAGATTCACCTGTCAGTACTTGGAGCTGCAGTATATATTGACACCAGTAGCCCTTAAAATCACTCTGTCTCTCCCGCAGTTCAATTTCCTATGCTCTACTTTGCTGCCCTACATACGTTTTGTGTCCAACAAGAGTTTCTTTTTTCAGTATAGATACGCAAGTATAGGATTTTTCCCCTGGACTGACTCCCCTTGCTTTGACTTTTTTTTTTTGGCTTATAATTATGTAACAACCTACTAAATTAAGACTAGTTATTCTCCTATGTTAACAAAAGCAGCACCTTTACAGATTAATGGTTGATTTATAACAAAAAGGAACACTTTACACTGAGTAAGATGGGCCCCTAAAATTGAGCAATTTATTTCTGCTAATTTCTGTTGTTCATTTTAATTGTTTTCTTGTATCCTAGCACCATTAAAAGGGATCTTTGGAAAATATTGTAGTACAGAAATGTCATATTCTGGCACACTTTAAACCATTTTTATATGATTGTGAACTTGCAAATATAAGGTCAGTACTTTCCCAGAGCTCACATGTGGTCCCACTTCAATTTTAGCACTACCAGTGAGATGCAGTTATTGTTACCAGAGATCTCCCTGTGTAACTCTTAAAACCAGAAAATGCTGGTCCCCCAGCTGCTGTGAATCAGCATAGCTCTGATGAGGTCAGAATTTTAAATATATGCCAGGAAGGACTAAGAACTGGCATTTGGCACTTATTTAGCATCATCTTTCTCAAATGAGAGGGCTTATAGCTTCAGTTGATTTTCGTGTAGCTAAGTTTTCATGAGTGACATGACTGTACTCAGACTGAATTCAGCTGAATTATTATGTTTAGGCATCCAGAATTAATTTGTGAATGGGTTTTGTAAAAACCCTCAGTGTTCTACTGTGTTCATATTAAAGAAATGGGAACCAAAGTGCTCATGTCAGTGGGAGGAGACATAAGGCTCTACTCACACCCGCTCTAAACATGTAATTGCTAGCCAATAAGCTTACAGTTTATAAAGTCCAACACCTCCTTCTAAGAAGTCTGTATTTTATTATACTTCATCTATTATTGCAATGTGCATTAGCTACTCAGGAATCTGGAATTCCAACTGGAGTAACAAAGGTGCTAACACACCTTTGATTGCTTCTATGTTAAGGACTATTGAGGGGTTATGGAAATCATTACAAATTTTGTGTATCACAGGATATACAGGTTTTCAAAGCTGAAGGAAGTAAAGGGAAGATCTGTAGCTTTTCTGCTTCAAGGAGGCATGGTCCGGTAGAATTCTTCTGTTACACTTTGTAGTGGGATCCTGCCTTTCTTGCTCATAGGCTTGATTCTCAAAGACCTTCAGTTTTCCTCGTTCAGTGTTGTTCATGCTTGTGAGGAAAACCAAAAATAATTAATTCCTCACACTCCCCACAGTTAGCATGAGAAGAGAGGTCAAGGTTAGGATGGGAGTTCAGACTGTTCTTTTTATTCATTATCTGTAACAGTTTTTCAGCCATAATGACTGCTTCTACATGAAAAGAGAAGTAATTTACTTCTACAAAGACAGGACAGTGATGCAGTGAAATGCTGGAAGAGGACAGCTGAGCACAGATTTATTCTCCTCTACCCCAGATTTCTGTGAGTGGTCAAACTTTTTCAGGACTCATAGGAGTAAAGGCACTAGGATTTAAGATCACAGTTCTGCTTGTTAATATTAACCTCCCAAATGAAGCTTTCAGTGGCCTATTTCATCCCACTTGTGAAAGAGATGAGAATTTATTAAGAGCTCTCTCTCTCTCTAAATTTCCCATTACTAAATTAAGCATGGAAGTGTGGTTTTCTTTTTCCTCAGATACCGTTTGTTTCCCAAAAGTAATTACAATATCAGCTTGATAAAGGCTGCTAGTAATTTTGTTAAGAAATTTTCTGAAAAAGAGCAGGGAAACTTGACAACCTAAGAGAATTGCCTGTAGAATGGGGTGGGCTCAAGAGACCCCCCTCCTACCCATTAGGAATTCTAACCACTGTAATTAGCAGCAAATTTTCCTATCTCTGTATGTTAAACAGGGAATTCATCTTGGGTTTGTTTCTGCCTGGGGCAGGGAGAGACTGAAGGAAAGGAAATGTAGGCGTGTGACTGCCTGAGTGAAGCAGCCTTAGTTGTACTGGAAGGAAACAAATCCACAAATTACACCAGCCTCTGATTTATAATCTGTGCAACTCTGTCAAAATCAAGGGTCTTGCTTCGGTTATAATCCAGAGAAAAATGCAAGTGCATGGAAAAATGCAAGGTATATGGGAAACAACCAGGTAGAGAAAATATGGGGTTATAGATTTAGAAACTAAAGAATGAAAGGTGAGCACTTTCACTGTAGAGTTACTGTGCTGAGAAAACTAGTAATAATTTGTGATCTCACTTGCTGCTTATGCAGTATCAAACCTTATATGAATAAAAATTTTCTGTACCAGAACAGTGAGAAATAGAAAAGATGATTACTACGTAAAAAGGCTGATCACGTCTCATACTATCTGTCAGCCATCCTATGTGACTCTTGAGCTTCTTGTTGCTGAACAGTAATCTTACAAGTAAAAGAGAACTGAAAAAATAAAAGACAAATACATTGGTATGATGAATAACAAAGCCAGATGGTAATTAAAAAATAATAATAAAAAAAAAGTTGCCCTGCCTTATGCATTGTGTTTCGTGATTTGTTTATCTGTCAGCTTTATGAGTGTTCATATATTGCTGGTGTAGGTTCTACCTTTGAGTATCCCCCCAAAATGGCACTTAAGTAAAAGGTGACTATCGTATGCTCATAATACTCATAAAGTGTGCACAAAAGCCGGTAGAAAGACTTCCTAATATTCTCCTAGAGATCTCAAAGTATTTTATGTAATTATTTGCAGTGGATTAAGAAGTTAGGTAACAAATTTAATTGTTTTGTTTCATAAACAAATGTTTTGCTCTAGATATTTACACAAACTGACGGCACAGTATTACATATGTTTTAAACTGGACCTAGCTCTCTATTTTATAATTTACTTCTGTTTGTCTGGTTGTCATGAACTAATTGTGAGCTCTGACTCTTTCTTTAAGCAAAAAGAACTGGTGGTAAACTTCAGTTTAGATTCTTTTCTATTATTCTGGTTCAACCACTTCTAAAGGTAAAAACTGCGCTAAGTTGCATTTTGAATGATGCAAGAATATTTATTTCAAACTTACACTCTGATGCCAACAGGAGTGACAGAATAGGCAATGGAAAGTGACCAGTGAGTTACAGACCAAACGGTCATATGTACCACTAAAAGTACCTTATTTTTAAAATCTGGGGCAGATAAGGGAAGAATACTTCAGATTTGGCTTTGCACTTACACATTTAAAAAAAAAAAAAAAAAGAAAAAAGAAAAAAACCCAAACAATTAATTACTTTGGTGTCAAAAGCTTTGGTAATACCAAACTAATTTGCATATTTTTTGTTGTTCACCTAAGGTAATTTTGTCCTGTGGTAAAACACTTACCTAAAAACCCCTTTACTACCTTCTGAGAAAAGAACAGATTAGGAAAACATAATCAGCCCATTTTATTGGGTTCATATATGGAAATGTGAACTATCTGATCTTCAGTAAAGTGTGTCAGTTTCCCAGATGAACTTTTTCTTTATTATTATTTATGCTGCTTATTAAAACTAAACTTCAGTCCAGCCACCAATACATAGCTGAAGCTCAAGGACAAGCAACTGCTAATTTAGAGTAACAGAATAACTATTACAAAAAAACTAACTGAAAAATACAGAACTTTAAAAAATAACATTATGAGAAAATAAATTATATTGTACACTGATATTTTAAATTTTTTTTCTTACCATCTCAACATTATCATAGATATTCTCCAATGCAAGTGTTATCTCAAATGCTAAATTTCTGACTGAGGTCTATTTGTTCCATTGGTAGAAGAGGCTGAGTACATGGTGAGGTTGGATACAGTTTACTGCAAGGGATTTTTACCTCTACATTGCCTTCTTAGGAAGTAGTGGCAATCTGACTGCTTTGAGGGAAGCTAGACCTCATCTGCACTGCACTTTTTGTGCCATTAATAGATTGTGTTAATTACATGCCTCAGAGGTTTCTTTTGGTCACCTCCAGAAGCCAGTAAGCAATTTCTTTTCCCTTATTATATGACAAATGGTAGAGGGGAAAATGAAACAGGGAAGAGGTGAAGAGTTGAAATGTCAGAAATGCACTTGGAGCTGGAGACAGCATGCATTGCTGCTAAAAATTCTCATCCGCTTTGCTGACATATTTTTGTTAGACAGTTAGGGTTAAATGTAATGATGACAAATTATATTTATCTGCTTTTAATTGAGTATAATGGCACTTATTCTCTGCTCATGTTAACGGTTTTCAAACCTCTTCCCTGTACACAAATACCACAGAGTTTTAAAGCCACAGCAGTCCATGCCAGATCATCCTACAACAGAACTGGACCTCCTCCTCCTGAGAAAGACAGGGGCTACCCATTACAGGAGGATCCCATTGTGGGAGCGTTTAGGGATGTCCTGAGTGAAGATGATAGCAGTGATAGGCCAAATACTTGCCCTTGAAGAGCTAAGGAGGCCAAAAACATTGACAGTACAGCATGGGTGTTCAGTTTCTTAGAAAATATCAGTACAATATAGTTGTCATGACACAGAAGGACAGTCAGGAAAAGGGTCTTTGTGACAGACAGTGTAGAAGAATCTGGAGTGTACTTTTCAACTTTATGACTTTTTTGGTACTGACAGCAGAGAAATGTCTCAGGAGATAGTTGGTGGGGAAAAGGAATCATGTTCCTGAAGGAAATATCTTCTCTTTCTCTGACAGAAACTGAAATAACTGCTAAGTCATTTGGATAACGGTATCTTTTTCTTATAGAATTTAAAACAAGTACTTAAGAATATAATATTAATATATTTGGACACACACATTGAGAATTATTTATTTGATATAAACATGACCACCATAAAATCATTAAATGCAGAGAGTTTACCATGACCCCATAATATTTTATGGCTATGTATGAATAATATTTATCACTGTCTGGTCTTGAGTATTTCATTGTGATTTTACATTTTTTATCTAATTACATCCATCATTTACTAAAAAAAGTGGCTTTGAGAGAAGTATCACAACTGAACTCTGGGGATCCAGTCAACTGCTGCTAGACCTTGTATCTCAAACTGTATCCTGATTAGTTTGTGGCTTGGATTTCTAGGTAGCCGTCATCCATCTGTGAATACATTCAAGTATCTTAGACTTCATTGCTGGAAGAAGATACAACTAAACAGTAACTTGATGATTTTGGATGCTAAACAATGTGTGATTGAACTTTCTTCTATTTTTTTCAGGAAAAATTCCAATCAAAGATTTTTCTATTAGGCTTTTGGGTTATAATTTCCTCTGGTATTTTACAGTGTCTTAGAGTATTGAAAAAAATAATGGCAATGCTGAAACTGATTTTTTGTTGTTGTTGTTTTCTTTTTTTCATCTGCTTGGTTATAGTTCTTCATGGACTTCTGTGTTACAGATTTCAATTTTTACATGCTGGCGGATGCAGACTGCCAACATCAGTTAGCTCATCTCTAGACTATATTGTCTGTAGGTCAGCTTGAGCATAAATATTATATACCTAAACTCCCATACTATCTGTTTTTCCACATGAATGGCTTTATTTTCACCACAGAAAGAACCGTAATGAGGCCATTAAGTGACGCAGAACATACTCCTATTTAGTCAAAAGGAAGCATACAACTCTCTTTGCTACCTTTGTGTATTTTTTTCTAAATGTACACAAATCTGAGAACTTGATATAAAAATATTCAGAGATCACACCTTTTTCTTTTTCTCTGCTTTTCTTATAATATTTTAAAAACACCTCTGCATCACTTTACAAAGGTCATTAATTTCTGTGAGGAATACTTGTGGTGCCCTTGCTTCCATCTGCAGGACAAACACTCGTGGAAGCTAATTGTTCATAGACACCTTAAAGTCAAGAAGCTATGATTATTTATCCCTAATAGGTATTTGACTTCTTGCTGTTTTGTTTATAGCACTGTCATCATTGAAAATATTGTTTGTGGTGGCATTTCTGAGTGGTGACTGAGGATCTACTACATGAAGCTAGTTGACTAAGAGATTTTATCTGGACAACTAAAAAGCTTTCAGACCTGAATTATTTGTTTTTCTACTCTAAGTATGTAAATCCCCATTAAAATAGGACTGAGATTTCTATATAGGTCTTTGTGTCAGGCTTTTATTGATCTAGATATATATAGCACTTCTACAGGTAAAAACAGTAAAAATACAAAAATCATAACTAGACATAGATATAGATATTCTGATGCGGAAAGCTTTATTTCTAAGAGAACAACTGTATTTCCCAGTTGAAATTTGTTTCTAAGCCCTGAACAGCTTAGAATCAAAGCAATCAAACCAACTTGTTTCCTCATATTTTCAAGAAATAAATCCTTAGTGTGCCAAATGTGTATCTTCAGGGCAGCAATATGAGGGGAAAAATTGATTCCAGCACTTCTTAAAAAGAAAATATTTGACTAAAGGACTTGGTGTCTTCCACAGCAGGTAGAAAATCATGAAACGTTTAAACCCAACAATCTCAATACCAGTTTGTTAGAGCAGTTGTATCTTCAGACATACCAAAGCGAAAATTGAATCAACTACCTTTATAAAATGTATTAAACTAATTTATTTTACTGCACCTCAGCAGGAGGAAAAAAATAAAATGAGGACAAGTCTGCCACCAATAATGAATAAAAAAACACTCCACAGCAGGAAAGAAAAGAAACAGAAGGAGAAAAAAAACCCAAAACCTAAGACTAAAGGCAGTTCATCATGAAGAGTACAATGTGCAACATGACAGCTTTGCCAAAATAGGTGTGCCTTTTTAACTACATGCTGATGTTCATTCAGACATGACAATCTCATCTCATTATTAGCATTGCCTTACAAAATTTCTCTGTGTGCATTAAATGAAGCTAAAAAGGCAGCCCACCGAGATAGCTCATAGAAGTTTAAAATAATTTAAAAAACCCATACCAAATGTCACCCTAACTTCTATTCAGTGTAACATTACGAATTTGCATGAATCTGTAAGACAGGGAAAAAACAACCATATTAGAAATAGTGTTCTCCAGGAATCTGAGGCTGATATTGTTTCTCTTTGGGTGATATCCCAGCCGTTTTCAGAAAGGGATTTTCCTTGCTCAAATTTGAGCCTTTGAAGTATCTCCTAGAGGATTCCCAAATGGTCTGGCAGGTCAGTGTCCATTTAACAGAGGGTACTAGTGCACACACACAGGAGACTATCAGATTCTTCTTTTTTGGAAAATCTCTTTGAGAGGTGAGAAAGACATGCACAACTACTAACAGAATGTTCTTTGAAATGTTGAAAATGTGTATGTTATGTCTGTGAGCAGATATCTTTAACTGCACTTAACAGAACATAGGCAGGTTAAATGTGTATTTTACCAATATTCTTTTTCTGTAAACTTACTGATTTCATTCAATTCCAGTTAATTCAGATGTCTCTGTTGTGCCTAGAAGTACGTACTTACTGATTTACCAACTTCATTAGAGCAACTCTTGCTAAAATGTCACAGGTTAATGTAACGTTAAAGGTATAACATGGATAAAATGCATGTACATGTACCACGCAGCCGTGGAAGTACGTATTCCTGTTCCACAGGAAGACAACTGGCAGAGGATGCTAGCAGTGCTATGGTAGTATCATTGTTGGAGGAGTGGTAGCATTGATGCACACCACGGGTTAACATGTTTAACCTTGCTTGGGGAAGAAGGAAACCAACATGAAAACTCTGGGGAACTGAGAGGAATAAGCCTGCATGGAAGCTTCACTGAGAAGGCCTTTTTTAACATTTGGGCCATGTGAACTGAGACAATGGAGTCAAGCCACGAGAGCAAAGTCTGTTTGAGTGAGCTTCTGTTGGTGTCCAGGGAAGAGAGTTTGGGTTTTTTTGTTGAGGTGCTTTTAAATGTGGAATGATTAGTGTGTTTTGTGTCATCCAGTGTCAAGATTACCTGTGGATAGTTACAAATACTCTACCTTTTCCCTTTCTGATAACTTCCTCTCTGACCTAGAGACCTGGTCCAGCTTTCCAACCTCCTCTTGCCTACAAGAGTGCTCAAATGCTGCTTTCATTGCTATAAATCCAGTACGCTGAAAGAGCTAAATTTGAGGGAATTTTGTGGCCAGCAAATAAAGGTTGACCAAATCTCAGTATGAAATTTAGAGTGAAAAGTCTGGGTCATCTTAATTCTAAAATACTAACCTTAGAAATGTCCATTTGCCATAAGTGCAGAAAGAGGGAGCTGATGTTAAAACTTCAAGACTACCTAAAGGAGGTGCAGTGATAAAACTGTATAAAATCCATTTTGTGCCAAAATAAATTCTGCCAAAATCAAATATTGTATAAAAATGGCTGATTTTTTTTTTTTTTAACTTGATAAGTAATTTTGTGTTGGCTGTGGGCTTTAGATCAAGTGGCCATAATATTTTTGATGTGCCTCTGGAAGCTATTTTATGGCTTAATGGTGAAAGAGTAGCATTAAGCTCTCCTATTACACGGTCAACACCCACGGAGAATGGGCAAAGTTGCAGATTGTTATTAATTAATTTCCAAAGAATTGTTCTGGTACACAGCTGCTGTTCTTGTAAAAGAAGCTAGTATAAGTCACCTCTGTATGACAAAGAACTTGTAGCCACATGCAGTCCTACAGATTTCAGAAGATTTCCATGCAGCCATAAAGATTTTGTAATTAGAACTAAATGCTACCAAGAAAGTAAATAAATAAAGAAGCAAGCCCATTTTTCTTATTGCTAAAAATACTCTTTAACATTTTTCAAGAAAGGAATTCCCTGCTAAGAGGTTGAGGGTGCATGTAACAAACAAGTAACTGAGGATAATTTCTGGTCTTTTTGAGAAGTGGGGTGACTAAAAAGGAACTTTTGACTGTTTTACTTGGGTTCAGTGTTGAAAAAAAAAGAAACTAAAATCATTTGCCATGGAGAAGTCATAAAAAGGGACACTATCAGTCTTCTACTTGAAAAACCTATTTTTAATTTCCATTGTATTTCAGAGTTTGCAGATGACAATATTTATATCTTCCCAAGGAACCCTCAGTGGTTCTTAAGGATGTAAAGATGCTGGGAAACCATATTAGGATTGAAGTAAAGGAAAAGGAAATTTACAAAAGCCTGTGATGAAAAGGAGACAGAATCTTACAATTAATGAAATGTTCTAAAACAGGAAAAAAAATAATGTATCAGAACTTCAGGAATTAGTTTTAGGGCCACTATCATTTCTTACAAATTTCTCATAAGATGGAATGAAGAGCAGAATATAAATTTGCTTGTGTCATAAAATGAATTTAAGATCAAACAATCCAAATGACATTGATAGAATTCAATAGGATTTGTACAGATTAGAGAGTAAGGATATAAGTATGAGAGAGACAAAAAAATTGCTATACAATGGAAATGCAATACATGACATTGATGTATTTTATCACTTCAGGTCCAAATAGCATAGCTTATAAAGCGGTGTCATAGTCCCACATATAACCTATTTTTCTAATAACATTTATATATCTTTGTAGACTCTTAAGCTTGCAAAGCTTGACTACATAATGAACCGTTTGTGTCTGTAACGTAGTTGCTCCCTAATTCAATGGTTTGGATAATTAGAAGATGGAATTTCTGAAATACATTGTGCAGGGAGAATTACAGCAGCATACCCCATGTCATTCTTAATGTGTAAAAACAGGATTCTGTTCCCCAAAGCTGTCATCCAGTAATGATCTGCTGCAGAAAGGGATAAAATATTAAACATGTCTCCCAGGTCCAGCTTGATGGGAGCCCAGTCAGCCATGGCGAGGGACATGAAAGTAGTGTTGGGGAGGATCAGTGACTTTTGGTTCTGAGGAGCTGGAAAACAGGCTTGTTCCATCTTTCCCTTTATGTGGATGTTATTAAAGTCTTCAGAAAACATCTCCTAGCATTTGCTGATCAGAAAATGAAGAAGGACCTACTTCTTTAAACGTTGTGACAATTTTTTCACGTCTTTTCAAGGAAGCCCTCTCTGTTAGGCATGACTGCTGTCTGATGCCCTTTGTTTTTCATGATAGAAAAGCCATTCATGCTGTTGGACAGAATATTTACCAACTTTGTGGTCTTCCTCTTAGTTTTTTCAAACTAGAGAAAATCTGTGTTGTAATAATTGCATGTTATAAATTAGAAAGTGCTAGGAAGAATTACTTCACTGAGAGGGTGGTCAGACACTGGAATGGCCTGCCCAGAGAGGTGTTGGAGTCACCATCCTTGGAGATATTTGAGGAACGTGTAGATGTGGCACTTCAGGGCATGCTCTAGTGGCCAAGACTGTTGGGTTGAGTGATGTGTTTCGTGGGGTTCATTTTTTTGTGGGATTTTTTTGTGTGTGTTGTGGGGTTTTTTTCTTACTTTTTTTCTTTTTTTGGGGCGGGGGGGGGCTATGTTTCTACAAATACTTCAGAATCAGTGTTTGCTGCGTAAAGTTAAATGCATGCACAAGTTTTACTAGGATGAAAACAGTGAAGTGAAACTAGAAGTTAAATATGACTTGGAAACATCCATCTTTTCTCTTCTTGCTATTGTTTTAACAAATTTGGGTGGGGATTTTTTTCATGTTGGCTTGCTTTCTTGAACTTCTAAAGGAAAGAAAGCATACATGTTTTTAAGATCTTCCTTTTCTTGAAGGTTGTCAACTTTTTTTCCTTTCTCCCAGCTCACCTCATTTTATTTCTGCTATGATTTTTTTCACTTGGTCTTTTCTAGGTCACTGGTATGACTGCAAGGATGGAAGAGCTAATGACGTATAGGCAAAACAAAAATGAAACCTGTTATATGCTTAAAATGTTTGATTTACAGGCTTTCCTGAATCCCTGAAAAGCCTGTAAATGGGGATTGTTGTATGATAGCAACCTAGTCATGGTTCTAATGATAGGGAATTAGTGTATGTGCTCTTTGTCCTAATGTACACAGAGATCCATTGAAAAGATGAATTAACTCTGAGTCCATCACTGTGGAAAACGCGATTCAGTGGAAAAAGCTCAATTCTCTTTGGCTCTAAGGGCAGGAGCAAAGTAGTTATGTGAGATATTTGAACACTTGGACTGTTCTGAAACCCTGTGTTTCTTTCTAATATAGAGCAAGAAGCAAGCAGGCAATGTGGTACCTGCATTTATTTTAGAGAGCTTCTCTCTGTGTAAAAGGAGCTGTGAGATTACGTGCCAATTTGTAGAGTTTGTAGCACTCCCATTCTCTTTGTGCTTCCTGGGTATTTCTAGGGTGCCAGGTTGCTTACATGATCTGATACAAAGTCATCTGAGCCCTACTTACTCCTGTGACATTTTGATAGTGGGTTGTTATATACCACTTTTTTCTCCTTGCTATCCATGCACTTTCTATTTTGTGGAGTGAGCATATGATGCTTATAGCCCCTCCTGCCCCCACTTCTCTACTAATGTTCTTTGTGTCAGTCTTTCTTGAGCAAGGGAGAGTCCATAGCATTTCCTTAGAACTGCTGCAAGAGGAGGGGTGAAGCCTCTAGCTTTGTTGAAAATCTGCTTGCTCAGTGCCCATAGGTTGTGTATGTGGCAGCCAAACAACTCACTAGCTGCATGAGGGTGAGAAAGAAGTATGGGGTCATATTAAATATTTTGGGCTTTTGCTGGAGGCAATGGTAAATGTCTGCATTCTCAGTTTATTTAGTTCTGTATGAGTGATTCGCTGTTTTTACTCTTTGTTTTTAACTAGAGCAAAGGAGCAGGGCATATTGTATGAAGGAATTGGAACCCTGAGGCCAAGATAAAATCCATGGATATACCAGGCAACAGAATTGCTGCCTGCTTTGAGAATGAACCCAAAATGAGAACCAAATAAAACTTCTAATATCAGGCGGAATATATATCTATCAGATTTGTATATGAGGAATAGGGAGACAGATGTTCATTAGTAATTTTGCATGGATATTGACATCACACTATACTCGTTCTTCTCTTATAAGGCTACACAAGAAGTACTGTCGTCACATTTCACTTTGTATGTACACAAAATGGTATTTGAGTGAACTAAGAATTTTTCAATGCTAGAAATCTGTTAATGCAAGATAAAAACTAAAAGGTTCAAGAATGCGATCACGTATACTCTTGAAATGTAATTGAAGTATCAGTTTTAATCTCATTTTAGCAGCTATCATTTTATCAGCATCTCTGCATATTGCTTTGGAAAGCATGCCGTATAAATGCAGGTCTGTTCTGGAGTTTTATTAGAGTACATTTTCATATGTAGTCGTGAAAGGAGAGGTCAAGATGAATCAGTTTTACTGTGGTACCATGTGATGCTTTGCCATGAATCTCATAAAACCCTGATGCAGTTTTAAAGTTGTTCAGGTTTTTACTGAAGATTTGAAGGAAAGAAGAGGATTTACAGTCAACAGCAAGGCAATGAGATGTTTCTTGTTTGTGTTTGTTTTTCTTATTGAGATAGATGTTGCACAGGCTTTACCCCTTAAACTCCATTGTGGTATCTGATCTATCAAATGAATTAGGTCCATTCCATTTAAGTGGAAGAAATATGTGAATTAATTTAAATCTCATAACAATGTGCTTTACAAATAACCAGAAGCAAGAAAAGCAGTTACTATTTTTCTAAATTAGAGGTAAGCCACAAGATTTTTAACAAAGTTCCTAATCTATTGTAAATTTACTGTGAGATTACATCTGTACTCAGTCGTGAAAAGTGTCACTCCAAACATTGCTTTGACTAAGAAATATCCAATTGTTATGCTTATAAGAGGAAAACTCTCTTTGTCTAGTCTGAGGAGGGAAGAGTCCTCTCCAGATATACCATCTCAAAATGCAGCAAGTATCACTACACCACATTCTCTTTCTTTTTCAGGGGTCTGCACAAACACAGAATCAAAAGATGGCCTGTATCTTTAGCAGGGTAGAAAGAAAAGGTAATACAGTAAATAAAGGAGGCAATCAAAGAGGAAACCAACAGAAACAATGGAATAGCATTAGTCGATAGGCAGTTGTATCAGTGGCCATGCTCTATACTATAACTCTGTCATGGCAAGAGAGAGTTATAAGGGAGAATTTTAATGAAGCAGTCAAGAGGTTTATGGGAAGCTCTTCTCAGAGACCATGCAAGAGCCCCTGAAAGTGAACAACAAAAGTTATTTCCTTAATCATTTTTGTTCCTTTTTTCTTCTCATTTTACAGTTTCAGTTCATCTGCAGAATACGCAGCTAGACCCACTGGCTACAGCAGGCTATATGTTAACCCAGACATCCTATACCTGCATTTGGCTGTTGAGTTGTTTGTTGTTTTTTTTTTCCCGTTATGTTAAAAACACAATTCAAAAAGTAAAAACATCTTCCTTGTTTTTCTAGTACCATTATGGAATACCACAATGGTTCAACCCTTATCTGTGTCTGCTTTGGAAAACGATTGATAAAGATGACATGGGGAACAATTTTTCCTACAGTGCTAACACTTCTTGGAATTATAAGCTCTGGCTAGTGAGACTAAGTGGGTAACTTAAATTGAATCACTGTTACGTTGCCATAGAGAACAATCCTCAACTGGAAAATAAGTGAGTTAAATGATCTAGTAAGTATTTTCCATCTGTAATTTCTTGTATATTAAGTACTATTTCCAAGCTTTTTCTTCCTTTTCCAGCTACGTCTTGATCTTCCTGAAAGAAAAAGCAGGAACCCTTATTTTCCTGAAGGTGAAAGGCTCTTCCTTGTCTAGTGTAAATTTCAACTGCAGTTTTTCTTGGAAGGGGTTTCTCTGAGCAGAGAAAGCTGCTACATGCTACTTGCTATGGCAGCTGGATGTATGGGAGGAAGGGAATTGCCAACACTGATTCAAGCACTGAAGGAGAAAGTTTTCCCTTTTCCAGGATATAAATATTTATAATAGGTTTTGTGTCATCTGGGATTCAATTTCTTTTCTAAATGAAGTGAACTGTAGTGCGACAGTTCAGAGTCAGTTTAAAAGTATTCTCTCAGGTCAATTTTGGCCCCAAAAGCAAAATTCTAACAAGTGTTTCTGTTAGTCTTTCCTGTTTCTGAGGATATTTTCTCTTTTTGGTCTATCCTTTGGTGAGCTTCATCCACCCTTGATCTTGAAGTACAAACAGTATTTGTGTAGTGACTTAAGCTAAAATTATAGGAAGAATGTGGAACTAGTTTGAATTCAGTTTAAAAAAAAAAAAAAAGAAAAGAAGGAACATTTTTTTTACCTTGCTTTCACTAGTTCCATACAAAGGACAACAGAGAACCCAGTAAAAAGTAGCTCCAAGGCGTAAATCTGCAGAGGGCACCTGAGAAATCTATTGTAAGACTATTCCATGGCCCTGCCACTTTCTTAAATATACTTTGCAGCTGCAAAGGGAGTTCCTTTTATTGCTTTACTCAAGGCTGGAAGATAGCTGAGGTCATTGGTGCTGTTATATTGCTTCTAATGTATTTTGTTTACTTGCTTTCTCATGAGTGCGTACCAGAAAAAATATTGCACTTGTATAAAGTAAATTGAGTATGCAAATAACCCAGTCAGAAGTGTTTAAAAATGCTTTTGTGATCAATATTCAGTAAAATAAATAAACAAAGAAAATGGTAAATGTAGTCCAGTCCATTTATTGACAAGTGCAGTTAGTCTTTCACGTTTCTGTGCAGAGAGTAAGTAACTGTCAACATAACGGTCTTTTGAGATATGCTGGCTGGCAAATATTATCCTGGTTGTAAAAATGAAAGAAACCAATGCAAAACACAAGCCAGCCACAGATCCATTCAGAAAGTAAAACTGTCTTTCTGCTTCACACTCAAGGCTACATCCAGCATGTATGTGTATGTATATGTGTGTACTTACATATAAGCACAAGATGATGTGCACACTTTTTCCCCAGAGGAATAAGGTGCATTCTCCCTCTTCTCCTTGATAAATCTGGATGTGAGAGAAGACTCTGACAATTAGAAACTCTCGACAGCTGTGACACCTCTAGCTATCAGAGACAGCTTTAACTCCTGAGCTACCTGCAGCTGCACAGGGTTCACCCACTTTGTTTTAAGGCTATTGAATTGGCTCTTTGTTTTTCCCAGTAGCACACTTGCCTTAGTGCATCGAGCATGAGCCTGTGTAAAGTGCCATTCAACTTTCATCACAGAGGTGGGTTGGGTTTATTTCATGAGGTAATTGTACATGAAGTTGGCTTTGGTATGTAGTTAGCAAGTTTTTGTCTTTTCATATGCCACTAGGGTTCCAGCCCTGTCCAGCTTCCTTTTCCGCTGCAGTCACTGCTTTTATTTCAAAACATAGTTCGAATTTTCATACCTGTGGAAAAAAAAAAAAAAAAATCAAAACGAGGGCATAATTGTTAACGCACAGCTTAACAGAAACCTACAACCTGTAGCGATTATGAGCAGGGGACAAAATAAAGACATTTTTGTGTAGTCAGACAAGAATTTATAACCTGTTGTGTCAAGACTGTAAGTAAAGTGTGGAATGGGAAGAACACCTTGACCTCATAATGGCTGTTGCGATGATTCAGTCACCGGTTTATGGCATGTTCATGCAGTGCTAGGCATGTCCAGATGCTAATGTTTTTATAGAAAAGCATCTTGGATTTTCAGTGGGAGAAAATCCTTTTATTTCCTTCTGGGGCAATTATGATTTCATTAGACAGATTACTTAGCCAATACATTGTATTTCTGCTCCCCTTAGGCCTAGCTTTTCTCCGTCCTTCCACTGTCCTGTAGATCTACATAAAGATTGTTGCTTAATTGCTACTAAGACAGGAAACAAATTAGAATTTTATTCTCCTATCCAATTGCTTCTTGGAAGACAAAATTCAAGAAACAGGGCCAAATCTAGAACTGATTTGGTTCAGAGTGGCTCTTGTGCCAGAGGGGCTTAGCTTGCTTAGTTCAGAGTAGGCTCTGATCCATGATTTGTAAGGAAAAGTGAAAAATTGCCTCAGGAAGGAAAATACCATTTTTACTCTACCGGATTTTAATTTAGGACATAAATGAGGAAGTGTTTCTCATCAATAATGTAAATTCCAATTTGCTTTCACAAATGAAGTGGAACTCAAATACTAAGTTTTTTTTAGGACTTCATGTTCTTGAGAGCTACCAGACAAGGGAAACCCCTTCAAGTCAAGTGAAGTATGCATAATCTTTTAATAAAGGGACCTAATCTCTATTCATTGCTTACCCAGCGTAACTGCTGACTGGCTCTTTTGAATTAGAATCTGATAGTGACTCTTCATTTCTTATGAAAATTAAGGGTGTTTGGTACCTGCCTGAAATGACCTCCTGCAATATTTCAGAATGTTTGTTAACATCTTATTACAAAGCAATGTTTTATACCTTTAAATTTGTTTTTTACTCTCTTTAAAAGTTTGCAGTTACTTCTTTCCTTTCTATTTACCGTCCCTGACTTTTTACAGTTTCTCTTATATTTCTAAACAGAATTTTTGCTGCCCTTTTCTTTTCTTTTTGTCCTCATACCTTTGCGACTGATAACTGGTAATAATTGTCAGGTTTGTCCCCTTTGTATGCCAGATTCTACCTATTACATAGAAGAATTATAAAGTAATCCAAAGTTAAAAAGTAATTCATTTTAACTCTAATTTTGTCTACTGGATAGAGTTTGCCTTTAGCTGCTGTATCTGCACACACGAGTGGTCATTTACCTAAAGAAATTTCATTTAATTAACCAAAGATATTTGCCTTCCTTATATACATAAGTGTATATATATACATATATACATATATTGAAGTATGCATAAACATTTAGCCAAAGTGTTCTGTACATGTTTTAAGCTCTTGACAGACACGTGATAGGCACAGGTTGCAGGCTCTGGTTTGAATCTCTGGTTGACAGTGTGGCCCTCCCGAACTGTTCTTTTAGGGTTGTGTTTCTTCAGGCTTTTATGTCAAAGAGCTGAAACAGTCCAGTAGACTTCAGTAGTCAATAGGGGCTCATTCCAAACTGCCCATCCCCCAAGGGGGATCGTGAACAAAAGTGGGAGTCATTGAAGACGGAACATTTCAGAAAAATGGTCCAGGAGTTTTTCATTTTGACCGGCTGCAAATTATTGGTCACAAACACTTTGCTGGGTTAATTTTTTCGGACTATTCCTAGAGCAACTTGAAAAATTGGAACTCTGAATAATCTGTTTATGTGTGCTTCATTTTTTTCTTCTATGTTTTCAGTTTCAGAAAAGACTTTTCTAAAGAATGATAGTTACAAAAAGTGTAAAATAAGAATCCAAAATTGTAAACCAGTGAAGAACAAACAAGCATACTACGCTGCCCTCTTTGCTTGATCTCCTTCTTACTCCCCAAGCTGATTGCATAACGCAGTAAATATTTTGCAACTCTACCATCAATATTCCCTGTTTCATTGGCCCCAGCTCTGACTGGCTCTGTTTCAACATAAAAGTGGTTATGCTTATGAGCAGAAAAGTTGCTTACGAGCAGGAGAGTTTGCAGCCAGATTCTTACATGTGGAATTATTGTACTATCTTTTCAACACAAAAAAAAACCATTTAGAAATCTCTCCCCTGTGGAGGGACAGAGTGGCAGCAACCCACAGCCATGCTAGTAATCATAGACTAGGGAGGTGGGGAGTGCCTGTCAGCTGTACATATTCAGCTTGCTTTCTGATTCTGTTCCTGGTGATGAGGTTCCTCCAAAGTAAATTAGGCACACAGGTAAGTAGTATTATTTCTACCCAGAAGAGAGGTCTTAAGGAAAGCTATGAAAACTGACTGAAAATATATCCCTGTCATGCAATCAGTGAGAAGTAAGAATGTTATTGTGATTTGATTGTACTACCATTAATTATAGGAGTACTCAAGTAAAACTTAATTTTATAGACCTAGAAAACAGTAGGCAAAACAGTGTTTCTGATCCATGACTTTTAATGGTGGCTGGATGAGTTACAGTCTGACTAGCTGTTTGAATCTTTGGTGTGATTTACAGAAAGCCTGGGCAT
This sequence comes from Thinocorus orbignyianus, assembly GCA_013400375.1. NCBI lineage: Eukaryota > Metazoa > Chordata > Aves > Ciconiiformes > Thinocoridae > Thinocorus > Thinocorus orbignyianus. Next base: position 43,473 of record VXBW01005782.1, on the reverse strand, counting down.
GATTTTTCGCTTCCTTGTATGTTATATAGTCATTTGTGTCTGAGGTTAAGGATCATGACCGGCCTATCAAGAATCAAGAACCCTTTTAGATAGTGTTTCCAGCAGGTCTGTTTTCAATATAATATCTGTACAATAATAACAGAGACAGAAGTGTTTCTTGATTACAGTACTAACTTTTAAAGCTTATTATTGGTTAATGCAATATTTGAAGGTATCCTCAGGCAGGACAGAGAAGAGACAGCTTTCTGAGAATGGCTCTGATGGATTGCTTCTAACCTGGCACTTTGGCGTGTTCCAAAGAGATCCTGTAGATGCAGGAACTTTACCTTAAATTACTTCTGTCCTTCTAAAAGACATCTTGCAGGTGGCTCTGCCACTGTAAACCATTTTGGTCAGAACATATGTGACAGGCCAAAGTCCAAAAAGCAGGGCCATATGTGGAACTAGTGCAATTCAGTATAGTTCTGGTGACCTTTGAGCATAGCTGACATTTCAGCGCAGCATGGTATGTATAGGTGTGGTGCAAGTGCATGAAGGCATTTGGTGTAGTAATTATGAATGGTTGCTATCAGATGACAATATATGATAACATTTGATTTGTTTTAATTCATTAGCATATCCTGTCTAAGAGTGTAGCCTAGCCAAGGAATTAGTATGATAATGACAAAAAAAGGAAGAGTGGATGAGATATTATATTGTTTCTTTAAACAGCAATAGAGAGGGATCACATACAGATGATTTGAGAATCTGGGTGCTTTTCAGAGCTTCTCAATGCGTGTGATAACGAAATAACAACTCGGGCAACTATGCAAAGACACTTCAGAGGGCTGCAGTCAAGTAGGAATATGAAGTGAACTCATTTTTGACTACCCTACTTTCCCCTCTGGGCCACACAAAGTAAGCAAACCTCTCTTTTTCTAAAAGCGACCAAGAAGAGAACTTCCTCTGCTTCACTGGTACTTTCCTACTAGAATGAGGGTAGATGATAGTCTATAAACGATGAAGAATGTCTTTCCATTTGGTTACTGTAACACAGCATATGTGGCCATTTTGTTTTAAAACTTTGCCTTCCCTTTACGGGCTATATTTTACAGGCTATTTATTTATATTTCCATACTTTATATTTTCCTTCTTTTTTCATGGTAAATGATTTATACCCCTTAATTTGAATTATTCTTGTTACCTACAAGTCTTAAAATGGGTGAAGAGGAAACTAAGGCATTGTTAGCAATGGCAAAATTAAAGGCTAAAAACCTGTTGGTTTTGTAGTGAACAATGTAAAAATTTTTAATGGAATTCTAAAGGTTATTGCAAGGCAAAATCAGAATGCTGTCTGGGTAGAAGTATTTTATGTAAATATGACATTAGGATATGTAGAACACTACTCAAGCATTATGACTGCAGAGGATATATATTTTTTAACTCTGAAATTGATAACCACAATACTGCCTACATTAAATCTGTTTTGTGCCATTATTTCCAGTGGTCAGGCTGATTCACTCTGAGTAAAAAATTAATCACTTGTGTTTCTCTGTGTCTGAGTTGTTAAGTTTTGAAATCAAAACAGTAATTTGGCATACCTGCTGCTTTTACCACTTTTGTTGCAGCCCTACTGCTTTTGAAAGTCGATGTCCAGTTGTTTAGCAGCAGTATCCGTCAGACATTCATTTGGAAATACCTGACAAATGTTTAATTGCATGTGCGTGGGCTGACTCTGCTTTGCCGGTGCAGTGCACCTAAAGCATACCAGACACTGAACTAATTGATGAAAATGTTGGCAAATGTTTGTCCAGTCCTTTGTCTACCTTGTCTATTTAAAATGGTTTTCCATGGTTGTAACTTCTTAGGTGTTTGTGTAACATCTACCACACTGGGGCCTTTAGAGAGCACTGAAGTGAAGCTGGTAAAGAGTAATACAGTGGAGATTTTCCTCCCTAGGGGGAAGGCATCCATTTCCAGACATATCACTTTGTCATGATTGACAGGGGTTTTGTGAGATAGGAAATACCGGAAAGAAAGTAGCAATAAACCAGAGAAATTGTTCTCCAGTTCTTCAATGATTGTAGTATAAATGCCACTGATGCAGCATTTACTAGAAGTAATTATTTTTTCAGTTGCTAACTTCTTCCCTCTAAAAATATAACATGGATCTGGACAGATCAAAGCTTTTCTGAATCTTAAGCATGATGTCTGGTTGCAGATTTTAGACAACGGCCACAGAGAAATGGTAGCTGGAACCTCTCCAGCCACCGACCTCATGCAAAATCCTGAACCTTTTGAATCCCTAGTGGTTATTATATACCAACATGCTATCCAGGTACTGAGTTTGACAGATCTAATAATACTATTTATATGTATAATTATTGAAATTACCCATACCCTTTTCGTTTAATGGTGTTCAGTAAATTGGCATGCATAATTTATACATCATTGCTGTCAACCATCAATCCAAACGTGAGACAGCAACATATAAACTGAATGACAGAATAAAGTGTTTATGAGTTTATTGAGGACAAGATCATCATAAACTATGACACTGGAAATTTTCATAGCATTTTTTCAGTGTTTGTGTGAAATAGGATGCTGTCTATGGCATTTCATTTGTTGCACTACTATAAAACCTCTTCAGTAAAAAATTTAGGAGACAACAACTACAGTGCTTTTTAAAAAGACCCTTGGGGCAGGATTTCTTCTAGAAGTCAGTGTTGCCAGTTTTTGTTTCAGTTGTTGCTATAGCTTAATTTCATCCTCTTATTGAAATGTCAGTCATCTAATAGTGAAATGGTATCCTAAAAATTTACAAACTGATACACCTTTGAGGTTCAATCAGGAGATATACTGAGCTAATCAAATTCAAATATTATCATGCTAATTTAGAACAATAATTAAGACTTTCCAACTATACTTTTAAACAAGAAATGCTTAAAATAACCTTTGTCTTCACACATCTGAATATGTATCTATGTGCATGTACTGCCATAGCTTGAAATTACTTTAACATTCATGATATTAATCAAAATGGCTGGGTACATTACAGATGATTCAAATACCCCAATCTCATTACACGGGACTTGCTACACAATGATATTGGTATTATGTTTTCATTTTTATTTTGAGAATGCAGTAAACAACTAGTAATTCGAGATGTTCTAAATTTCTTTTGCAAGGTGCCAAGTGCTGAAAGAAGTGATTAACATTAAATGAGGTAGTCTATGAATAGATGTAAAAGAGGAATTGCTGAGTTATTTTCATCACTCTCTAATGAATAAATGGATTGTTTTCAATGTTCTGTCAATGAGTACAATGAGTTAAAATGCACTGTGAGTTGAAATATGCTGCCTCACTTTCACTTGTTTTGAGCCAAGTCTGTAAGAACCATAACAACCACAAATCTAAAGAATACATGTATGTATGTAATGTTCATATTCCCATAGATGTTAAAATTCACACTTCTCATAGAAACAAAGGATCTAATGGCACTTAGTTAAACAAATTTTCAGTAAAAATATGTTTTCATCTTTTATGTTGATTTCTATGACTGAACACTAGATCATAGCCAGTGGCTACTTATCAAGTTAAACATTAGTACAACCTTTTCATTACTTTAAAATAACTCTTTAGCCACGAGTTATGCCAGCAAAATAGCTTTCCATTGATAGCTGTTGATTTAAATCACTGAGAGATCACCCAGATTGTCTATTAACCTAAGGAAGGACACTCAAAGGGTGTCTAAAAAGTAAAGAAATCAATCTAAATATGAAAGCAGTCATGGGTACAAATGCATTTAGGATCAAAATTGCGATGGCGCACCCAGCAAGCATGGTGAGAATAATGCCTACCTACTAAGTAATCCTGATAAAGCATTGCATTTCAAATCAGTGCCACCATCCTGCTTTGGACAGGAGTTTGGACTACAAGGCTTCCCGAAGTCCCTTCCAGCCTGAGTTATCCTATGCTAACCTTCAGAAGTATAAATGCAGTTCATAGGTTATAAGCAACAATAGCTACTGACTAGCATGTTATGAATGTTTTTCAGAAGCTTACTAGTCTAGTTTCTTAAGTCTCACCATTTTTACTCATAAAAATTAATTTACTGGGCCATATCTGATAGTAAAAAAAAAAAAAAGATTATATTGAAATAATAATGCCTAACCTTCTAGAGATGATGAAATCACTCTCAGTTAGTACTGAAAAATATGTGTCATATTGCCTAATTAAAAATTTCTGGTACAGTACCATATATGCTTTCTGTTGAGTTTCATCCCATCTGACTTAAGAACTGGAGTTGTCTATTTCTGTACTAACCATCTTCTGCTGGTTTTATTGTCAGAAGAAGGGAACAGTCACTTTCATTGCTTGAAGGATCTGGCCACCTACTGTGCAGTTTCCCCTTTCCTGGAACAGACACTCCAGACATATCTGTTTCTCTCCATGGAATATGAATTAGGTTTAGATGACCATCTCAGATGTTGATGCTGACAGTATAGACCCCGATGGACCCTCCTCAGCTGTGCACAAAGTATCTTATATACAACCATGATGTCTACAGGAAAATAAACCAGTGATGTCAAAAGAATATTTTAGCAGCCAAGTTTGAGGTCTCTTGTGTCTCTGAGGTAATTCATATAGTTTGTGTGAGTGACAGAAAAAGGGACAGATTTCCTGTGCTAATTATCTACTAACGTACAAGAAAGGCCATATTTTTATCAGAATCACATTGAAAATCATATTTAAAGTCAGTCACTTCAGTGTCCACCTATGTAATTTATAAGTAAAACTCTGCAAAGTAGGCCATGTGGTGTAGCTGCTGTCAAGGCCAAAGATGCCAACCAGTTTCTACATGCGATGACCCTTCGGATGAACCCATTACAAAAATAGGATTTAGTGTGTGTCTGGTGTCAGCAGGAGAAATCATAAGGACAAAGTATTAACTTTGTGATATTTCTCTGTTGCATCTAGAGACACACTTAAACCACTTTTAAGAGTAACTTGAACAGGGCATAAAATCTTATTCAGACATGTGAAAATGGCTGTTGGTAGCTTGTCCTTCAAGAAAGATGATGTCAGGGTGCAGTGCAGGGCCCTTCCTCTCCTACCAGCCCAAATAAAGCGAGTCAGGATGGCATGTATGATGATTTGGGTCAGCCACAGCCTGGCCATCCTCAGGCACGGCTGCAGGCCCTGGACCTTGCTGGGAAGGCAGCCCCTGGGATGAGATGAAGATGAGGTTGGGATTGGGGCTGGGTGTTGTCTGGCTTGTCAGGACCCAGTGTTGGGCAGGATGCTGGGCATGGAGTTTTCTGTGTTCTAGTTTTTGCCCTTCACCTCTCATCCCGTCACTGGGTTCCACTGACAAGAATCTGGTTCCCTCTTCTTTACTTCCCCCATCAAGTATTTGTACACATAAATCAGATCTCCTGAGCCTTCTGTGCTTTGTCCTGGACAGTGCCAGATCTCTCAGCCTCTCCTTGTAGGACACAATCTCCAGAACTTCAATCATCTTTCTGACCCTTTCCTGGAGTCTCTCCAGTATGTCCCTGTTTCTCTTTTTCTGGCGAGCCCAGCACTCCAAGTGTAGTTGCAGCATTATTGTATAAGTCTCATGCATTGAAGCTTCCATTCAAAGATTTCACTTGAGAGAGGACGCTTCATGGAGGGATAAATGGAATTTCTCTCCAAACAGGCCTGTTTTGGAGAAAGTAGCTTTATTATTGGAAATTCTGTGGCATACCGGGCTTTGAGCAACCTGGTCTGGTGGGAGGTGTCCCTGCCCATGGCAGGGGGGTTGGAACTTGATGATCTTTAAGATCCCTCCCAACTCTAACCATTCTATGGTTCTATGTGAGACTACCAGCCTATGTCAGCTCTTTTAAGCAAGAAAATGAACAACAGGAAACATGCAGAATGTACATGTGCATTTCTTTACCAGCCAGGGCAGGAGATGGATCAGATTTTTAGGTTGTATTTCTAATATTTTTCAGAGTTTTTTGCTTCTTTGGGTCTCAGAGTGTCTAAGTGGTTCGGTACAGATTTCTGCTCAACTTTTTATCAGTAGTTTGTGTTTGTGGCTTTTTCTTTTACATGACAAATCTGATCATGGCTGAAAAATTATCCATAATGTTTGCTGTTAATATTAGAGGGTAAAGTACATTAAAAAAACAAAAAAAACAAAAAAACAAAAAAAAAACCCAAAAAAACCAAAACAAAAAAACCCACAGATCTTCCACTAAATGAATTTGTGGTCTTTCTTCCACGTCTCATCGCACAGTTTTGCCTTCCATAGCACTCTGAAGCAGGCTTTGGGAAACCTGTAAACCCTCGCGGAAAACCAGCTGTAACTCTGTAGACAGTATTAATTCTAAAAGGCATGCTGATACTTCTGATAGAAGCTATGCTGGCCTTGATAGGGTTTCAATACCTGCATAAAAATGAGACTGAACTAGAGTAGGAGTATAATACATTTAATTTTTATGATCACTTTCCTCTGCCCTTTCAGTTGCAGGTATCTGCCTCTTAGTGGCCACTGGAGTGCCAATGTCAAAGCCATACTGACGAGACCTCTAGTCCCTGTTGCCCTTCAAGGTGTAAAGGGTTCACCCAGTGTGTGGCACATGATGCATGGGCTCCCTTCCCCATATCAGCAAAACAAGACATTTTCTTGTCCTTTGAAATTTCTTTTGTTACTTCTAACCTATACCTCTCTCGGGTAACGGAAGCATCATCATAATACCCTTCTAGAATATCTCTAAGTAACCAAAGGGAGCACTGCCCTCTAAAGGTTGAAGGTGAGATAGAAGGTAGCTATTGCCAAGGTTTGAAACGACCTTAGTAGGTCTTTTCAGAGTTATCTTTGCACAGGTTTTTTAGGTCATAGGCAGCACTTAAGTATGAAGTCAGAATACTTGATATCAACTCGATGAAGAGTAGTAGTCGGTGTAGTCTTGCCAGGCTTACAGTCAGAAGGAGTATAATAATGCAAAAATAATACACAAATTTAGCGGTGTTAGAAGCCTGGCATAGTTTTAAGCTTGCAATGTTTAGGCACATTAAAGTGTCTAAAAAAAAATAAAATTCCCCTAGTGATATTTTTCATAGTTGCTACCCCAATATTTTTTATTTTTTAATGAATGCTCATCTGCCATTTTAGATCTTTAAAAATCCAACACTAGGTTACAATGAGCACATGCAGAAAGTGAAATTACAAATGGATTAGTAAGACATTTAGAGGTTAACATAGGACATTGAAGTAAAAAAAAAATTCTATGAGACCCTGAAATTTGAACCGCTACATTTGTAATGTATCGGTAATAATTCACAGTAAGACAGGTAGACCTGCAAAGCTTCCCTACAGTTCTGTAATGTATTATGCACTGGAAAGACTTATTCTAAACAATCCAAAGAAAGATAGACTTTTTAGTATTTCAACTTTAAAGGTAGAAAAAAGCTATTCTGAGTTTAAATCATCTTTCCGAAAGATAGACCCACATTATCCAGGAAACCATTTTCGTTCTTAACCCTTAGATACAGTCTTGAATGTGAACCAAGTCATCTGAACAAAAGAAACTGGACAGAATTTCGAATTGCTTTGGAATGATGAGATCAGTAAAATATAAATATAATAAAGAAAAAGTGAGTATAACAAGACTGGAAAAGAAATGGTAATGCTTCAAGTCCTGCTTACACACCTAGAATAAAATACAAAGCAGACTTCTCATGTTATAAAAATAAGAGCTCTTTGGCTTCTTTGCTAGATGAAATTCAAATTCTATAAGATATAACTGGAGAATTGAAAAAAGAGAGTTAAAAAACATCTTGCTCGCACCACTCTGGGGCCACTGGAATGATGATTAGCATTAAAGCTGCACTAATTTTCATGCTTCTCAAACACCCCTTTCTCTCAACATAATCATAATCCTGACTAGCTGTAATCCAGACAAGAAAAATCTTCCAGGAGCTACCAGCCCTCAGGAGATTCATATGTATGCAAGCCTCTGCTCCTGACACCATGCTGGGAGTGAGAAGGGGCAGGGAAAGGAGCAGAGAATGCTTTCTACTGTGGAGGTAACATTGCCCAAAACATGGGGAGGGCATATTTGTCAGGGAAAGAGAAGTAGCAGACAAAGATGGTTTGCTCTGCAGCTAGGCCCGGCAGAGCAGTGAACAAGACTAGTGCCACCAATGTGGGACTCAATTGTAACATTAGAGCCCACTAGTATTTTATCAGTTGGTAATGGTGTGATTTAGAAACTCAGAAATTAGTATGATTTAGAAAACATAGTATGACGATGATGTTGATATGTTGTATGTGACTAGGAGAATAGCTGAAAGTCATCTGAGGATTTCTCTGAAGAAGTTCCCATGGCAAGTCAAAATGGATTTAGAGCAAACGTGCGTTCCAGAATATCATAAAATATCTCAATGCCAAGAAGGATCAGGTCTAAAAGATCAGATTCACCTCAGGTACTGCCTTGTGGAAGACCAAAGAAATGCCACATAGGTCAATTGACTGGTAAATTGAGGATTGAATTAGGTTTTTTCTATGAGGAAAGTAAGGTCATAGCAGCCAAGGTCTTTTCAGAGTTAGACTCATCTGCACTGAACTGATATAGCTGACCACCAGAGTGGTAGAGCTAAGATTTTTCTCGCACACTGGACACAGCTTTCAAGGACGCTGGAGGTTTCCACACCTATCCATGTTACTTCAGTATATGAAACATATCAGAACCCAGTTTTCTGTCTGCAGAGGAAGTATTTAAAATGATATTTGAAATGAAGCAGTTTATTAACGTTCTTGACAGCTCTGTGCCATGGTCACTCTAAACAACCAAGTGTCATCTTGGGTCAATGGCTTAAAGGACAATCTTTACTTACAGGTGCTATGTACATGGGGAGGGAAAATACTATAGTTGTATTTTAATTAGTTTTTAAAAAGTCTGTGTATACTATCTGAAAGGGACTCTGGAATGAAAAAAAGAGCAATTTGTAGGGAAATTACAGGAAATGTAATGCCTGTATTACAGGTAATGTAATTATATGCTTGAGGGTAGTAAGGCTTTGCAGAGAGATCTGGACAGGCTGGATCAATGGGCTGAGGCCACTGGGATGAGGTTCAATAAGGCCAAGTACTGGGTCTTGCACTCAGGTCACAACAACCCCATACAGCACTTCAAGCCTGGGGAAGAGTGGCTGGAAAGCTGCCTGGCAAAAAAGTCCCTGGGGGTGCTGATTGACAGCCAGTTGAATATGAGCCAAGGAGTGTGTCCAGGTGGCCAAGAAGACCAACAGCATCCTGGCCTGTATCAGGAATAGCATGGTGAGTAGGTATTGTGGACAGAAAATCTATTTTCAAGTAAAATTAAGTTGGATTGGGACAACTATCACTAAAACAGTCAAAGAAATCTTCTGAATTATTAGCTGTATTCCTGGTATACTGTGGTACTAGGACGTCCCTTGTGTTTTTCAAGTTCTGTGAAACATATCTTCCTTTGTAATCTTCTCTTAAAACTTTTACAGAAAAGAAAAATACAAAAAAAAAAAAAGAGCCGTAAATGGAGGGTACAACTGGTGGAAATCTTCAAGTATTTTCTCTACAGAACATTATTTTTTTCCAAGTAATAAACCTGTGAGGTAGAATGGAAGCAATTTCTTCCCTTTTCTGTCTGCTCTCTGTTGTATTTGCATTCTCACAGAGTGTATGTTGTCTGCTGAACTGCCCATAGCTTTCTAAAATATGAAATCTGGCTCTATAGTAGTGTTCTGCATTCCATTAAATTTAATAAATTATGGTAGAATGGTGAAGCAGGGATTTCATGGCAGCTCTATGCAAGAAAACAGGGATTTGAGATAATCCCTAAGAAATACTTAACACAGAAATCCGGTTCTCACTTGAGGAGTAACGATGGTAAGGCGGGTCTTTTTTTCATTTTGGTTTGTGTAAAGAATATTCCTTTCAGTAACCTTCATCAAACTTCATTTGACTTGCATATTAATAATGTATTCATCACCTCACATACTTGATCACATGTCTTCCTGGAAAGGAAGCTCATCATTGTGGCAAGATCTTCAAATGGTAGACACTCACATAACTTCACTAAAATCAATAGAGTTACACTGTCAATGGAGCTACCCTTTTTTTTTCAATTTTTCAAAATAGCATTTAGATTTACTTAGTGATCTTGGGAATACCTATTTGACTGTAGGACATTGCTCTTCCTAAGTGATTTACAGTGATTTTCCTTTAGTATGCAGCAATTTTTAGCAGCCTGCTGGCAGCTAATTTTAATGAGAACTGTGACTAAATCAATGTGTTCTATTTCAAATATGCATATCCATTGAGTCCTTCAATGTGTTCTGGATTTTTCTGATATGGTTTTCTATCAATATGAAATGTGTATCTTCATTAACTACGCCCTGATTATGTTTAAAGCAGGACAAATGCCAGGAAATCTAAGGTTGTTTCTATTTTTATCCTAAGAACCAATTACTTAATCTAAAGATTAGCACAATAGTCAGTCTACTAGGTAATCTTATGTAGAACAGACATTGTTCTGGAATTTGAGATACTGGACCAGAAATCATTATAGCTCTTACTTAGCTTGTATCCAAGTATACAGTATATATATAGCCTATATATATACTATAGCCTTTAAGTCACTGTAAAGGCTTAAAGAAATCTGCATGTTTAAAGGGTGTAGTTTATTTGTATGTTTGTTTGTTTTTTCAGTTAATGTGGTTGCACGTAAAACAACCAAAAGCAGAAATCTGAAATGCAGTTGTGCAAATACTTATAAAAAATTTAAGCCAAAACATTTTCAGCCCTGATTCAATATTAGATCACATTCTGCTAGTCAGCAGTTTGATAGCTGTCTTAGAAACCATCACAAAATCACACTTCCTACTGCTGAAGCTTAACATGTTTAGCTGACTATAGTGGTGCACTACCCCAGGTTGTGCGTGGTCTATTACTTTGTTCTTTTAAAGGAGAATATTTATAATGTTTCTGGCAATGGAATATTTCTTTTTCTTCTGTTATAAACCTCATCATTTGTTTACTCACGTTATTATTTTTTTTTCAATTAAAAAATTGAACTTAGTGAACAAAGATCTCCCCACTACCATATGTTTTGATTAATTTTTATTGAGTAAAGTAAGTGTGTACTATTTTTATAACTGATATGTCTTCAAAGAAAACCAATTTTTTTCCTGGCTCAGAGATTCCTAGTGTAAGTACTTTTGTTCGCTTTTAATAGAGCTAAAAGTATAGTAGCAAATGGTTTATATGGAAGAAACTCATTGTGTACATTCCTCAGCTTATGCCTACAGTTACTTATTTCATTTTTGTTCATTTGTTATACTTCAGGTTAATATCTTCTGTAACCTCGATGTGACGTGAGAAATTCCTTCTCCCTGTCCCAGTGTGAATAGAAAATATACCCAAAATGTTGACAACTGAATATTCATTTCCGTGGCCTCTTTTTATTTTTTTCTTTATGCCCATAATACCACCAAATTAGGATTGACTTTCATATCTGACATCAACTGAACCAGAAGTTTTATATCTTTTTTTCTGTGCAGTTGTCCAGCTTTAGCATGAAACATGATGAGTATCCATACCTAGATCATGATGTAGGCTTGTGGATTAGGAACAAAGGCAGCAGGTGTGAAAATTAATCCCTTGCAGATCATAAAAGCAAACTGACTGAAAGCTAACATTCCCTGAGCAGCTGTGGCAAGCCCAGGGCTGTCAGACACTACTGGGTAGCACCATGACATCAAGGAAGCAGGAGGGCTTCTATTGCATTCAGTGCTCCCTGCTTAAGCCCNCCAGCTGAATGTGGGCAGTGTTTGATCACCTTGTCCAAGCTGATTAAGTGAAGTTTTAGTGTTTAGATGATTTGCATACCTAATTTCACCTAGAGTCATCTAGCTACAAAAGCCAAAATATCACATGTACCACAGTGCCTAACTCATAGGAGGATAAATTTACTGTTATGACTATACAGTAATTTGCCTCTCCTCTAACCCCTGTTCCAAAGGTTTGAACCTGATCTCTTCCAGAAAAGTCATGAAGTCACTGGCTGTCTTTATTTCTGACTGAATCCTGTGGGGATCCATAATTCTAATTTTGCAGTTCTCGGTTCTTAATGAGTGAGCATTTGTGGAGACTGAGGAGTCTGCTTCTGTTGAAAACAGTGGCAAAATTCAAGTCAAATAATGGTGTGGATGAAACCAAAAGGGAAGCTCCATTCTCCATTCATGACTTTCTGCACTCTAATTGCTGCAGAGGTCATTTTGCTTGTTACTACATTCTTTTTACCATTGTGAGACAGATACTGTAATAGCTAATGTGGTCTTTGGTTATTAGCTCCCATGAGACCTTTTCCTCCTTTACACTTCAATTCTCTATCTGATTGTTTACTTGAAGAAAGGACTAGCAAGTATGCAAGACCTCAGTAATTTTTCTTACATGCTTTTCCACTTTCTCTATGCAGTAGGTGTGTTACAGATATTTATTAGCTACCCTAAATAACATTCTAAGCAAGCATTTGGATCATTTCAGTAACTAATGTTTGTTTTTATAAGCAATAGTTTAATTTGACACTTTGCATAATGTGTGTGCAATAAGGGTGCCATATTTGATGGATAAATGCCTAGAAAAAACCACATGGCTTAATAAATAATGTTGGATTTAGATATCCCAGTCATTTAAAGCAAACTTGTCATGGTTTATTAACTGTACTAACTAGTGGCTTGTTTATATCTGTGCATAAATAATATGAAGCATTTTTGAAATATGAACCTTTGGAACTATACAGTATTACTCCTTTATTGTCATAGATTATTAATGTCCTCTCAGTGGTTGGCAAGCTGCCAGCAGAGCTTAAACAGGTATTAGAACATATCTTCACACACTGAACCTTTGCCTTGTCTCTTGGGGTGAAAATTATTGAGCCTGAGGTGGTTCTGCATGGTAAGGGAATTAGTAGAGCAGCACATTTTTAAAGATGGGAATCTGCATTTATGTAGACAGTGCACTTGCTCTCTGGGTTATCCAGGTAGCAATGACTTTGAACTTGCTGATGTCTCTGGACTGCCTCTCTCACACTGCAAAGCACCCAGTATGGAATCACACGATTTGCTCTTCCACACAGTTTCTGGATGTGGGTACTAATCTAGATTGCATCAACAGGCGTAATTTATAGTTAACGCCTGCCTTACTGTTCCCTCTGTGACCAGCAGTTAATACCTTGCTTCACCAAAGGTTACTTGGGTGCTACACTATTTATTTTGACAGAGCATGCCTTTAATAATATGTTTAAGAAAGACTGTACACCTGGGATACAGGTATCAGTGAACCACATTTAGACTCATTTTCTTCCCACGTTTCAAAAACTGTTAACATTTGGGTGACACATTATTATATTATTATAAAATTGTCCACCTATCCCAGTTTCAGTAGCTTACCTAGGTTCAATGTGGTGCTTCGCTGTTTCATTTTCCAGTGTTGTCTTTCAAATGTAGGCTTACTAGACCATTCTTAGGGCAACTGATGAGTATAACCAGGCTGTGACTTATCCTCACTAATGGAAACGTGCTTCTTGGCAGTACTGTGTTCTTAATTATGTCTTGGTTGCCCTATATCTAGCGGTCTCCATTTACATTTATAGAGAATCCATCAAAAGGGTAAAAGTTTTCCTTCTTTGGTTTACCATGGTTACTATGTTAAATTCAGCGTTTCCCTCTCTCACATTCTTAAATTTAAACTTTCTTTTTCTTTCATTTCTCCTACATACCGTTCTTCATCTACTTCAGACAATTTGTCTCATATTTCTGCCCTTTTTTCTAATCCTCCTTTTAACGTCAAGCTCGCCTACTTTTGTGTTCACTCTGTAGCCTGTTAACATTGCTAACTGGCTCAGGTATTCTATCCAAATGAGGCTATCATGCCACCTTCTACACCACTTCCTTCCCAGCACCTGCTTTCAATGTCCACTCCTATGCAAAGCACACAGGCCTTAGCATAACCATGATTATGACAACATGGCTAAAAAGACATGTTATATAGCTTATCTCAATGATGCACTTCAGTAGTTTCTTGTTGCAATGATCTAGTTGGAATCTGTAGAGGATGGGAAAGGAAGGGGAATGCGTGTTTTGGCATGTCTGCTCTCTATCTGATACCTTCTTGGTGGGAAAAATGTCAGTTCCTTGAGCCAAAAAGGAATTGTTGATTTGGGGGACTCTGCTACAGTTGAAGACATCATGGTCTACAGCACACAGGACATCTGGGAAAAAGTTTTTCTCAGTCTCAGTTCCACAATTTGAACTATGAGTGCAAAAGTCTAGTTATTGTCTTTCACTCACTGCCTGTAGTGGTTAGATTCCCCACTTCCACTGTCCCTTCCCTGTTCCACAGGGACAGTGTGTAGGAAAAAGTTCACCGTGTGTTCTTTTTTCCTCTGAGTTACAACCCATGGTAGCTCTCACTTGTTTTGTATTGCTGCTGTTATTCTAGGTTAATTATTTCCCACTCTGGGTAACTCCTTCAGATTATATCTGTATGCAGCATTTTGTATTTACACCCTCGTTATGTTTTTAATAATGCATTTCATTACAGTTGGCAATTGATGGTTTTCATTACTGAACAAACTCTTAATGTAATGCTAACGCTGTTTTAATTGCTGGCTTAGTTTGATTTCCCTGGTTTAATTCTTTCCGTCTGCAAGAGAAAGTGTCTTTAACTGTATTTGCGAAACTGCGAATTTTAGATTAAAGTTTTAAATATTTCACAGGGTGCTTTTAAGAAATTTATTGTTAACTTTCTTAGTAACATTTCTGTCCTCCTCTTTTTTAGCATGTATATGTCTGTCCAAAATATCTCATAGCTCACTGAAGACCTCAGAATGGGGCAGCAGTACTTGTAACTCGATGGGACTGTAAACATAAGGATACAAACATTATTCCCACCCTGTGCACAAATCTAACTTGAAGGTACTGAAAGTGGTACATTTTCATTGTCTACTCTAGAGTTCATCTTTCTGAAAAGGTAAAAGTTCACAGAGACTATGTTATATTTGCCATAAAATATAGCATCTCCAGTAATTATTTTTTTAATTATAGGGAACAGGCCCAAATGCAGTATATTCTTTCTAGTCTTGTCTTCCATGGTTTTTATTGAGAGGAAACTAGAAGAAAGAGTTAATTTGGATCATCTTTCAGAACTCTCCTGGTGGCCAGAGTTTTAAAATGTGTGTTAGTCTTTTCTAGAGGACACAATCAGTTGTTCTACACAGAATGTAAAGGGGCTGCAACAAGATGAATTCTAACTTTTCCCAGCCATAATACTGAAAGGCTGCAATATTTGAACATAGTTGAAGCTGTTGATTTAGTTTGGAACCTGCTTCAAGTCTATCATATGGCGACTCATGCCTGTTCAAGGGATCTGATTTTCTAGTGTTCTATGCCAATTTTATGTGAGTGTATTTGTGTTGATTTCTGGCAAGTTGCGTATGGTTTATTCCTCTCTGTCAGTCACATGGTGTGAAACTAAAATAACAAGAATAAAATTATAGCACATATAGCAGGAAAAAAAGGGGAAAAGCAGTTTTTAGTCACTGTGAGGTAAGAGACAATTCTTTTATTTGGGAGTGAGTAGCTTCTCTCTGTGTTTGTGTAGTGACGCTTGATCCCAATAGAGAGTCAGGAGAGGGAATTGATTGTTTCCTCTCAACCTTCACTGGGATCTAATCATACTTGAGAGTGAAATAACAAATCACAAGCCTGCCTGGAAATAAATAATAAACCTTAGTCACTTTAAGGAGGGTAGGAATGCTAAGGTGGGGGCTAATAATGGAAGCATGCTTTAGGAACCAGTTTTGCAACCAAGGAAGAGATACGTGGAGGTGAAAAAAAGGGGTACAGTCTGAGACCCAAGAAGAAACTATCTAGGCTGGGAACATCTGTGCGTGAAAGCCTTGATCTGTATTATGCAGATGCTTATAGGCCTCAGGATCTAGACAGCAATATTGTAATCGTCCATCCATGACTTTCCAGTTTTGAGACCAGTATGTCATGTGGGACAGTGTCAAATGCTTTGCATAACTCCAAGTAGATGACTTCTGTTGCTCTGCCCTTATCTACCAACGCTGTGGGAATATCATAAAAGACCACCAAATTTATCAGGCATGATGTGCCTTTGTGAAGCCATGTTGGGTGTCTCCAGTCACCTCTTTATTTTCTGTGTGCCGTAGCAGAGATTCCAGGAGGATCTGATCCATGATCTTACCAGGCACAGAGCTGAGACTAACTGGCCAGTAGTTCCCTGGGTTTTCCTTTTTTCCCTTTTTTAATACCAGGGTTATGTTTCCCCTTTTCCAAACGATGGGAACTTCACCAGATTTCCATGCCTTCTCAAATATAACGGAAAGCCGCTTCACAACTTTGTCTGCCCGCTCCTTCAGGAATCGTGGATGGATTTTATCAGGTCATATGGACTTATGCACTTTCATGTTCCTTAGATGGTATCAAACCTGATCTTCTCCTACAGTGGGCAGTTCTCATAGCCCTTGTTTTTGCCTCCCGTGACTTTGGCGGTGTGGTTAAAGCCCCTTGTCAGTGAAGACCGAGGCGAAAAAGTCACTCAGTATTTGACTTATATTGACTCTGACCTGATGGAGAAAAAGACTGAACCTCTGTTCTGCTCAAGAAACACTGAAAGTATTTTCAGACACTGGTTTTGTTTCAAAGAGCATCAAAGCAACATTGGAATTATACAAAATGTAGCTCCCTCTGATGATGTGCATTAAAATAGGTACTAGGAGGCATCAGGATAAGACATAAAATTCTTACTCTACCAAACTCTATTTTAGAAACTATTTATTTACAGCAGCACAGACTCATTTTGAAGTGCAAGAGGATTGGTACATTTTATGCAGAACTGCTTATAATGTCAGTTAAAATCTGCAAAATCTGTAAAAATTAGTGGGCATTCAATCACAGCATTGATAGTTCTTCAAAATTAAGTTTGGAAACTTTTTATATCATACACCGATTATGGCATTTTGTTAAAATTTTAGAAAATTAGATATCTAGGTAATGAAATCCTCTTTACAGGATTTCCTGAGTAGTTTACAGTGAATATCGGAGAATATCTCTAATAGACTGATGTGATTATACAAGAGACCATAAGCAAGAGAAAAAAAATAGTCAATAGATTTCAATTTTTTTTCTGCGGGTGTTTAAGTTAAAGTTTCTATGTTAAAGTTTCTGCATTATATCAATACTGAACTTTTGGAATAAATTTTACTGCATTTGTTACACTCAGATTATATTTCATTGCCATCAGCTATGCAAAATGGTATAGTTTCATTCCTGGCATGACAATTGAATTAATGCTATTAAATTCCAAATGGTGAATATGTAAAAATTAAATTATATGCATCTGTTTTTTATCAGTAATTTCAGATCGAATTTGCTCAGATTACAAGGAATACTGCTGGGTTTGTAACTGTCAAATCTACAGTCTTGAGGCACTCTTAAGGTTATGTCTAACTGGTGCTTCATTCTTAAGTCTGTTGGAAACTTTAGAGGAAGTTGCATGAAGAGGACTGCAGTACACAAAACTTTTCTGCTTCTCACTTTATTTTATGTATTAACAGGAAAGAAAGTGGAACTCCTGCCTTTTGTCTCCTGTTGTGTTAAATAGGTATTTGTAAATCACTTAGATAATGAGTATTGCCAAGTACTTGTGGGGATTTGATTCGCCTTTGTTTCTGCTTGGCTATGCAATGAAGCATTCCATCAAGTTGTGTTTTATCATTTGAGGGCTTGCATAGTCCCTATGTAGATATCTCAGATACATCAAACTGTGCGTGTTTCTCTCCATCATGGAACCAAGGATGACTAGTTCAGGTGCAGATATCTATGGTGCATCTGTCTATATTTAAGAGAAATTAATTCTATCGAAGTAAATTATGTCCAAATTTGCAGAGAAAGACTTATAATGAATATGGAACAGATGTTCACTGATGCCTTATTTATTTTGGTTTTGTCTGAAAAGTTTTTAAAATACCTATGTTAATGATCGTGCCTTTGCCTATTTAATTGGTTTCCAGTGCCTGTGTTTTTAGTTTCTAATTAAAGCATGTTACAATATATATTTTAAGGGAGACAAGTATTTTCATATGAAAATAATATGTAGTACATTTTCAATACAATAAAAGGTAAAAGTATACAACTTCTCATAAGGACACGTGCTGTTTACTTTTAATAAGCAGATAAAAATGAAAATATGAAAAAGATATCCATGTTGTAGTACTGTACTGATTTGATCTACTAGATTACCTCTATAATTTACATTGACATTTATGCATATTGAAGAAGTCATCAGTATACTCTTGTAAGAGAAATATTATCATGGAACTGAAATAATACATGATTAGATGACTACACTATTTTTGACTTGCAGCAAAGCCAAAAATTAAGGTCACTTCTTATTTTCTTCAGGTCATTTATTGTAAGGACATTGTCCATTTTTTTTTCCTGTATGTGGCTGGGACACAAATGCTGTGAAATAATCTTTTAGGCACTATAATAATTGTTCAGTTTGTTTTTAAAAGGAAGGTATCTACAAACATTAGAAGACGAAAAATCTGATATAGGGGCAACTCAGATTTCTGTCTCAAAGTTGAAATTAGATTTTAGGACAAGCTCAGTTGCAAGACCTTCTGTTTTGTCTAGTTAAGTGTTCTGATTTGAAGCGAGGGGGAGGGGATGTTCATAGATTGTTGGTGTTTTTTGTCTCTGAGCTTGATTTTCTTTCTTTTTTTTTTTATTTTGTAAGATAATGATAGGACATGCATCATGTCAAATTAAACACTACATGATCGATCTTATTACGATACTGGCTAAGAGTTCTGTTAATTATAATTATTGTGTGCATGTGGAGGCTAGGAATCTACAAAAAGGGCTAGGATCTATTGAGCCTTGCTCCACATATGGCAGTTCACTGAGTGAGGGAGGAGACAAATCAGCACAAAAGATCTCTTGTGTCCCTTTATGATTTTCCAACAAACAAAAGGTCAAGTTTCCTGTGAGGTTAGTATCAATTTGCTCTTATCTCCCAGCTGCAGACTTCACTGTGTTGCTGCTGAAAAGAAAAGAAAAAATAATATAAATTAAGATTCCTTAAATACTTTTTGAAGAAGAGTAACCAAGCATAGTGGAGGAAAAAGAAGTTATGCTGTGTATGAACATATGTATGCATGTTTCTTCTGTAGAATATTTTAACCATTTTCTTGGAAGGCTTATGTCCATTCGCTTTAAATTTATTTTTCCTTTTGAAGACTCTTTCTGCTTGCTGATGACTACCCGCTGACTAACAGGCTGCTAACAAAGGTCATGGACAAGAGTTGTAATGTTTTGAGTGTAGCCTCCTCAGTGGGATTGTGATATTAAAGTTATATTCTGTCTCCAAGAAGACCATTATCATTATAAAGTAACACACATCATTAAGGAGAAGCTCCATGAAGACCATTATCATTATGTGGTAACACATCATTAGACAGTATCTTTATCTGCACAGCCCATTGAGGAGGGTACAGTCATAACATGACAGCTCTCTAGAGTGACATAAGTCAGTCTGGCCATTTAATTCAGCAGGGGTTACTTATGTCTCAGTGATTCCTTTTGGCATCCTTTCTTAGCTACCAGTTGCTCAATGGAAGGAGTTGCTCTAGGATAAGCCCTAGGGCTCTTTGAAAGAGAAAATTCCTGCTGGAGTTGCAGTACTCCTTTTAGCATAATCACTGCTTCACTACAAAGGGTTCATGCTTGTCACCTGTAGCTGAGCTGGAAAGGGAAATACCTCAAGCGCCTGCAGATTGCATATGGATTTCACAAGGGATATGCACTGTGGTAGAGACTAGGTAGGCACTGAACATAGGAACCTACAACTACAAATCAAATCTGTTACTTGGTGCAACAGATATACTTGGCTGTCTTATTTATGCCATTGGGTAAGGAAAGTAGTTCAGTTATCCAAGTGCACAACAGGCTGGGGAGCAAACTAGAACCATACTGTCTGTACAAAATGTGTATTTGTGCTGAAATAAGAAAGTGTAGAAAAATTACACCTATAATTCAGGAATACCATTTAGATGCTCCAAATACACTTAGTTTTCTCTTTTGACTGTCCCTCTCTCCATAGGTATACTGAATCAAAGCAAAATGTGTTGTCTATCCCAGTTACAGGAAGCATTTCTCTTATCAATCTATATTCATGACCATTGTCATTATGTTATATCCATAATAAGATGTGTGTTAGGTATAAGTTTGCACCAATATGCTGTCCTTCATTAAGACAATGTATTCTATACTCTTAAAATACTTTCTTCTGATTTGTGTCCTTTCAGAAATTCTAATATGTAAAACATCTTTAACTACTCTTACAAGAAAAAAAAATATTTTTATAAATGGAGTAATTAATTTTCTGCCTCCTTTCTGGATAAGAAGTTGGAAGACCTTTAATTTCTTTTCTGGGAAGAAAGAAATGCGTATATTTTCAGAGAATAAAATTTAGAAAGGTTCCAAATTTCTGTTCTGTAACATGTCTGCAAGAGCCAGCAGAGGGTGCATTTTCCACAGTGTTTTCCACAGCATAGTTTAATTGGATTTCTAATTAAGCATATGAATAAAATTATTCTGTAATAAAAAATATTATTTTATAATTAACTTTCAGGAAAGCAGACCAAAATCTGTCCAGAAGATGATCAGTCCATCCCTTTTTAATCATTCTATCTTATTTTTATAATAATGAAACATCAGTTGAGGTATTTTCTGTTCTTTTATTGTTTTTGTACCCAGTGTCTTAAAATGGTTTCCACTTATAACATGGCCTGAATACTCAAACATAAGGTTTGTAACATTGTTACTTTAGCAACTTTGTAGTATATATGAATAGTGAATTGGACCGAAAAATGCCTGCCTTAGTTTACAAGAGCCACTTGGTAAACAATTGGTGTGCAGATTAGAATACAAATATTTCAGTCATTTTTACATATTGTGTGGCATTTTCCCTCCCCTTTAGAATGTCAAAATTGAGAAACGATGAGGATGTGGTAGGTATGCTGCAACATAATATTGGGATATGAAAGAGTCTTTAAAAAATACAAGGTACATAACCTTCATACCAACCCCAAACACAGAGAACATGTGGTGGTAAGTCTACTGAGGGCTAGATCTCTTCACACATATGATTATTTATACCTGACTATGCTTTTACCTCTTGGGAGACTGCGATCTGTAGAGCCACTATATATTTTCAAAATATATCAAACAAACAAGTTTCAGGAACAAATTCCAGAATTCCTTTCCATTTTTTTCACATTTTGCATAATTATAAGCAATATTTAATACTTGTATTTCCCTGTGTCTTCCAAAACAGTAGCAAGACTTGATACTTATAGCAGATTAAAATAAAATAATATTAGCTGCACAGTATAGTGTGTCATTTTGCACCCCTTGCAGAAATCTTAGGGTCTGGAAATATGAACATCTTTAAACTATACAGTCATTAAACAGCTCACTTTTCCTTCTTCAGAAGATATCTAGCAGAATGCCTTTCTGCCACCCATATCAGTGCTGCTAAGGAACCCTTGAGAAGGTCAGTGAAAAGCTAGTGCAAGCAATGAGGCTGTCATTATGGAAGCCATTCCCACATCCATACAGCACATGAGAGGTCCTTGCTGTGCCCAGCAAAGATGGACACTTTTACCCTGCATGGGAGATCTTCTCACTTCCAAAGTTATAAATAGGGGTGTAGTATTAGCAATAAATCTGCATCTGTCTCACTGTATGTATGTATTTCTGTAATGGTTCCGTTTTCTAGATGACATTTACTTAGTGCTATTTTGAGTAGTAAACATGCTTCAGAGGTCATTCAGAATGTAACTTTCAGAGGCTGTCACTCCTAATATGTTTTCTTCTGAAGATACACTTCTAACATATTTCTGAGCTTGCTGTTTCCTCTTATTCACTTGAGAGTTTTTAAGAATGTGATCTTATTATTGCTTTTTATTTATTACTGTTGTCACTTTTTTCAACGTAAAAAAAAAGAAAGTTTAGGACTCCCAATGTCATTTAACACAATTTGTAATATAATTAATTCTCTCTGGTAAATCACAGTGGCACAATATTCTCTTACAAGATAGTTCTCTTAATCTCTGATTAAACTGATAATTTCTGATGGATGTCTACAGATTTAGCATTACTGCCAAATTCTGTGAGGTTGATAAGAAGAGCTTTAATTTAAGGAACATGAGGATAAATTCAGCAGTGACTGCATAATCCCTGCAACTGATTTAGGACACAGGAAGAAAAAATTAGTGTAAGATGGATAAAATGAGAAGAAAGTGGTAAATTTACTAGATTGGTAGCTGGATAAATAAAACAGAAAGTTGAGTGTTCTGCCTATTTCCTCTAGAAAAGGTCAGAAAAACTTACCAGAAATATGTTCTGATCAAAGCTTGAAAAACAAAGGCCAAAACTTCAATTTAGGATGTAGGATTTCAGATGGGATCAGAAGGGCAAGGTCAGCATTGTGCTGAAGGACTGTTATGTCTGTGTTCTGAATGAACTGGTGAATGGGATATGCTGGGTATAGGAGGTTTTGTTGTTAGTTTATCTGGGCCCAGTACTTTTTGAGTTGGTGTCTGGTCCTCAGCAGGTAGCAGTAAGGGAGGGGAGACAAAGTAAAAAGCAAAAATCTTGAAATAATCATAGAATCATAGAATGGTTAGAGTTGGAAGGGACCTTAAAGATCACCTAGTTCCACCCCCCTTACCGTGGGCTGGGACACTTCCCACTAGACCAGGTTGCTCAAAGCCCCATCCAGCCTGGCCTTGAACACCTCCATGCATCCACAACTTCTCTGGGCAATCTTTCAGTGTCTCACCACCCTCACAGAAAATAACTTTTTCCTGATATCTTATTTAAATGTACCCTCTTTCACTTGAAAAACATTACCCCTCATCCTATCTCTACACTCACTGATAAAGTCTCTCTCCATCTCTCCTGTAAGTAACCGACCCCCTTTAAGAACAGGAAGGCTGCTATAAGGTCTCTATGGGGCCTCCTCTTCTCCAGGTTGAACAACCCCAACTCAGCCTGTATTCATTGGAGAGGTGTTCAAGCCCTATCATCATTTTCATGGCCCTCCTCTGGACACACTCCAACAGGTCCATGTCCTTCTTGTGCTGAAGACTCTAAAGCTGGAAGCAGTGCTCCAGGTGAGGTCTCAGGAGAGTGGAGCACAGGGGCAGAATCACCTCCCTTGACCACACTTCTTTTGATGTAGCCCAGGATATGGTTGGTTTTCTGGGCTGTGAATGCACATAGCTGGCAAATGCTGAGCTTCTTATCTGTCAACACTCCCCAGACCTTCTTCTCAGGGCTGCTCAATCCATTCTCTGCCCAGCCTGTATTTGTGCTTGGGATTGCAATGACCCAGATGCAGGACCTTGCACTTGGCCTTGCTGAACTTCATGAGATTCACACAGGTTCACCTCTCAAACCTGTCCAAGTCTTTCTGGATGACATTCCTTCCCTCCAGTGAGTATTGTTTATTCTGCTGTTCAGGGTGCAATGTCAGGGGGGTTTGCAAAAAAACTGCCAAAGGTTCTTGTCTAGCTGAATTGTGTTTGTAAGTGACTCAAGAAGAGATTTCAACTCTGATGGGCAGAAGTCAGATTTGTCCCAATTGTGCTGTGGTTTGGTAGGGATATCTTTCAAACAAAATAAAGGTTCCTGTTAAGGGAGACAGAAATATAAAAAAATATTTTAGAGTAAAGGTGTAAATTATTACTGGTTGTGTAGTAGTGGGAAGGGTGAATAAAATAGAATCTCTTTAACATCATGTTTGCTTTGGGGAAGCATAGTGGGAGGAAAGATTTTGGCAATTCTCACAGGACAGATCTGAATATAGACGTGAATCATCTGTCGTGTTAGTAGTAAGATAAATATTGGGAACTGTTTTGTTCCAATATGTCAGTGAAATATCTTGACTTTCCTGAAGTATATTGTATATTGCTACTATTAGAGTAATATTTGTATTGTATTTTGTAATCCAGTTATGCTTGCAAGTTGCAGTCAACAGATTTCTTCGCTAAACTGTCAATCAGTTCTACAGGTTTTATTTCTTAAATGTTTTATGTTCTATGACTGTTACCACAGTAGTATCTAATTGAGCAGTAATTAATTCATCCAGACAAAATTAAATGGAAGGATAAATAGTTTCAGAGAGACAAAATTTGAAAAAAGAACGAAATTAAATTCTGTGAGCACATGAACTGTGGAGAACCAAGGCCTCAATAGGAAAGACAAGAAATTAAACAGGTCTGCTAGTTGCATCTCAGGATAGGTAAGGTTCTGAAACCCATATAGATTCAAAAACACAAAATAAAAAAAAAAAAACATTAAGGGGAAAATCTGATAAAAATTACATGGATGTATGGTACCTAAGGATTTTATAAATGGAGAATTTGCATTGCATTCTTGCATCCTTTATTTAGATTCACCAAAGCATTTGATTTAATGTAATTAGTGAAGAATAAAAAGATAAGGATTTAGCAGAGCAACTGTAAAGCAGGTAGAAACTGAATCAAAGGCAAATACTGAGTAAATGAGAAGAATCATACATTCATTGATGGGTTCATCAGGTTCAGTATTATTTAATACTTTAATATTTTCAGTATGTATGGCAAAATTTGCTGACAAAGTTATTATATGGAAAGACCTGCATGATCTGTGATAAGAAGAACATATCTGAGGAAGAGAAGTCTCTGATTCCTCTGAGCAACACCCAGTATATTTGAGCTACCTGTAGGATGCAGCCCTGAGAACTGAAAATGTGACTGTAAGATGGAACTAGCTATCATACTAGTAGAGACAGATATTTCTGCGTTTGTACAGGGCACCTGTAGGCTCTCATTGGACCCCAATGTGCAGTCCTCTTGACCCAGTTTCAAAAAAGGGAATCTCATACTAGGAGAGATGCAGCGTAAAGCTACTGGAGTGACTAGGGATAGCAAATATTACAAGAGAGAAAAATGAAGGATATTGTCTTAGACAAAATGGAAAAGAAATAAGGCTTTAGTATTGCTGTCTATAACTGCCACAGCAGGAAAAATAAAATGGGAAAAGAGCTAAGGAGAAATATCACTAGAGAAGTAGTTAGGAGTGAGGTGGTTCCAGATAAACTTATGTTGAAAATGAAGAAGTGTTTAACTGGCAGAGTCATGAGATGCTGGAAGATAGAGTCTCCCACTGGGAGCCATGGGGGCAAAAAGTTAATTAGTTTTAAGATGGAGATTAATCCTGTTTCTAACAGATTCTATCATATGGCCACCTGAAATAATGGGGGATTGGACTTTGTTCTGCAAGTTTCCTTCACAAGCCAGTTCCAGCCATTGTGTCGTAAGTTTTGCAGAACCTGGCATTTTCCTGAAATCTCTCAGGGCTTGTAGCAGAAAATGTATTCTTTCAGTAACTACCTACTTCTAATGATTACAGTGAACTTGAAAATGTGAACTTCAAGGGTGCAATGCCTGTGAAGAAAATAAGGCCACTTTTACATATATTTTAATACTTGCAAAATTTATTGTGCTAATATCTAGAAGCTGTAGACAGTGAATTGCAGAATTTGAATGCTAATTCTTTATTGACTATCAAATACTGTCTATGATACCTTCTTATTTCAATTCCTATATATACTTCAGGCTGGGTACTTAAGAGCTTGACCTTCATTAGCCCTCTCCTATTTTTTATGTGGACTCAGTTTATCCTTAATCTTAAATTACTGTCAAAAAGGAAATGTATTCTTCTGCAAACTATTTACACCTTGATCTTGTTCCTGCAAAAACTTACACAGGTCATGTATAACATACGCCAGTGAAAAATCTATCTATGGATAATCAATTATGGGTGGTTGATGGGAAAATTAGCACTTATGCAGGTGTATGCAGAATTATGACCCTGATTTGGGAGCTCATGTGAGATCCAAGTGATATGCAGGCTTGGGGAAGAACCTCTCACAAAGGATGGAATCATTCCAAGGTGATGGCTGTGAATCAGATCAATGATCCTCTTCCTCCCAGCTGAAAACTGTAGTTGCACATGCAGTGAAACACTCTTCTACAATCCGTAAGATATGTTCTTGGCTTGCTAAATGGGAAATGCTATGCTCCACTGCATTTCAAGCCTCGTAAGTGATGTGTAATGGTACCATATGGAAATGCCTTTTAAAAATCCAATCAAAAAAATTGATTTTTCATAGGCAGGGCTCAGTTTGTCATTGAGTTGCATTCCTCACAAACCCCTCAGAAATGTCACTTGCCAATAAAATATGCAGAATGATTACAAAACCACTGTGAGTCTTCATTGTGATGTTTGTTTTTGCAGCCTTATGTTGAAATATTTTCTTCCAAAACTGAAGTGTCAAGAAAGAGTATTATTTTATTCTGTAGCTGCCCACTAAACCCCTTGAAACACATGGGTAAAATTCCAGGCTTTAGTGAACACTCTTTTCTAACTATGTCTTATCTACAAATAATAAGATTTAAACATCTTTCTGGGCAGATTATATTATATTATAGCAGAAAATGTATTATAAGAAAACATGTATTGTTATACAAATCCAAGCTTATAATAAAATTTAATAATGAAGTTTATATTTTTAAATATAAACAGATTTAAGGTAAAGTACTAATTGCACTTTTAGTGGCTTCAGCAGAATATCTTTGGCTTGGGTTTTGTTGGGTTTTTTTCTTTAAACTGTTTCAGTTTTAAAAAACAGAAATGGGGATGACTAACAGAAATTTTATATATACTAAGGAATGGATATATAGCAGATGAAAATTAGTGTGTCTCCAGTGAAACCAAGGGGGCTTTTCAACTTCCAAAATTCAGACAGAACCAAAATTTGCCCAATTATTTTTACCTTTTTTTTAAATGGGCTTTCATAGACAGCTCAGTTCTCCCTCTTTTTTTTTTTTTTTTTTTTGATAACCCCCATCAATTCACAGGTGGTTGGCAGACATACTAGATAGTAAAAGAAGTGTATTTTTTATTAAGTAAGTGTGGCTATAATAATAGTATTCACTGTGATTTTACCACTGAATGCTTAAGTCTTACAGCCTGAACCAGCCAGCAGTGAACACCCTGGCATGTCACTTTGCTCAGAGCCTTTCTGATTTTGAGGGTTCTCAAAACACAGGAGATTCTCCTGCATGGGCCCAGTTGCAAGATTAAAGCACTCTATTAAAACATATAGCAACTGTTTCCCGAATCGTGAGTATCTACGCTTGGTTGCAATAGCAAAATGTGACTTTTCATTCTCATGATATACACATATTTATAGAGGGTACTAGAAGTGTGATCAATGTGTCTGTATGTTTGTGATGTGAATGGACTGGCACTAATTCAACATGATAAGTACTTATATCACGTGGATTTTTATAAATGTAAATCAGAAAAATGAGAGTTCAGTCCCATTACAGTGCATTATTTTCAGATTTAGCATTTACTTGCCTGCTCTTTGGTAGAGAAGCATTGAAGCATTTTTGGAGGATTTTTTAGAATTGCTAAGTTTGAATATTGTTCTTTGTTCTCTTAAGAAAAGAAACAAGGATATATTGAATTATTCAAGACAAATTATTTTCATCTTAGCTGTAAAATATAGAAGATACAGATATAAGAAATATATGGTGACATATGTATATTTAAGCCAGTAATAATTTTCTATCTGTTTTAAAATCAGCTGAAGTTAAATATATCCCAGGGTAAGTTTTAACTTTGGATGCAGTGGGACCACTGAAGTTGTAGGCACGAGAATATGACTATAAATAGCAAAATCTCTGAGTAGAGACAGAAAAGTAAATGTAAGGGATAGAGGTTTGGATTATTTTTCATCTTAAATTCTGGATCCAATGTTTTTTATCAGAAATTGGTTTGGCCCAGAGCAGAGGTTGACATTAGATTTCTAAAAAGCAGTTAAAAACCCATGATGCTAAATCCTGAGTTCAATGACATGACTGCTCCTCAAGAGTTTAGGTGTATACCACGTTGACCTCTGACCCATTTAGATACCCTGCATCCTCTCGTTCACCTGTTTAAGAGAGGAACTTAGCTTTTCTTTCTCTCTGCCACAGCTGTTTTGGTTTTGTTCATAAATGTTGTGAAAGCTGAAAAACAAAAGCAGAACTTGAGTCTAGGGAGAGCACTAGGGTTTATAAGATGTTAATCATCCATCTCACTAGCATGTGTTCCAATGAAAGAACATACAAATGAAGCTTGCTGAATAATGCCTAGGATCAGTTGCCCTTTCCCAGCAGGAATTGACTTAACACGCAGAAGGACAATTTTTCAGCATAAAGTTTACAGTCACACTGACAATGTCATTGCAATTTTGCTTCATGCTTTTGTCTCTTGTCTTCTCTCCTTGTGTTTTTATCAACTAAAAAGGTAGAAAATTTGCTGAATATACCTCACAGAAAACCCCACAACTGAATCAAGTTACAAAAGGATTGTATATTCCATGAGACAGTCCTCCTCCTGCCTAGTTATATTAATTACTTACTCCATAAGGAATGCCAAACAATGACTATAAAAACAAAATCAGTCCCTCTATTTTGATTGGGATACAGCAGTCCTGGCAGGATGCTGTCATACCTATCTTTTATTTTTAAAAGCTGGCAGTCATTCCAGAGATTACCAGTATAGTACACAAACACATGCAGGAATTACTGTTAGATATTAACTGTGTGTATTGAATGCTTCATTGCATATGTTTAAGAGTCTCATGAGAAAAATCTCAGCGTATGTGCAGAAATGACATGTGTTGCCACCACAGCTGCTACAGTATTTTCACACTTTAGCGTGCTGTCTCATAGCAATCAGGAAACTATTATTTTGTATAAGAAATAAGGAAAACTTGAAATGGCGGGTTTTGTTAGCCCTCTTTACTTCGTAAAAAACAACAAAAACAACAAAAAAAACCCAAACCTTAAAAAAAAACCAAACCACACACTAATCCCTGCAATCTACCTCCCAAAACAATCAGCCAGCTATGCATTCTTCACCGTCTGTCTCGCAGCATATCATTCCTTCTCACTCGACAAAAACACTGCCTTTGGCTTTTTGTAAGAGCAGAGCGTAAGATGTTGTGAAATCTGGGATCCAAATGATATGGAACCAGATTTCCCAATGTAATGCCAAGTTACCGCATTTAGCGTACATGCTTAGAATATGTTTTCATAAATAAACTTAAAGAAATGCCCCAGCAAAGGATGCTTTAACTGTGACTCAATTGCATCTGGATGTCCCAATACCTCAAAGGACCAACACAGTGATGTTGCAAATATTCTTTACCTTCCTCTACATGCATTGTAGCGTATTTGCATATTTAAGTTTTAGAAGAATGAGTGTTGTAAATGCATGTAACCAACAGTATTTTTATAGCATACTACTTAGAAAAACCAAAATCTATGTTGCTTTAGAATCTGATAATAAGCTCATTTCAAAGCCCCAAAGTCGGACCCGGTAGAAAGAATAGAAAGTGAACCAATAACCTGAGGAATAGGATTCTCTCCGAACAGCAGCAACACAATTTCCCCACATTATTTCTTTTCAGTATGATGGGATCATGGCCGTGAATCTGTGCATGGCAGCTTCCCAGACAGGAAGCTAAATGCCTCTGTGATCCCACTCCTGTATTGCTAAGGACTTGGCACAGAGATTCCTGTACGTGTGTGCGGCAGCAGCATTCCTCTCTCTTCTCTCCACAGTTAGAACAGCTCTTGGTTGGCAGCTGATTTTTCTTCAGCCTCCAAGAACACCTGCAAAGGGTTTGAGATTTCCCTGTTTGTAACAAGCTATGAATTTTGCTGCACAAAGAAAATGGCAGATGTTCCTGGGACAGCACAGAGAGTGTCTGGAGTGCCTGTAGTGATAGTGGTATAGGTTCTGCAGTTCTAACTTCATTTTCATCTTAGGTGATTTACTGTATGGAGTTAAAATCTTGGTATGACTTTCACCAACGAGAAGTTCATAAAGCTGCATTTTTAACAAGCTATCATTAAACAAAAGGTTACTAAGTTCTGGGCTTTTTTTTTTTTTTTGTCTTGGGAAATGCTTGGAATATGCTCTCTATAATTTCCTATCTATAACAACATGTGCCTCCATCGTAAAAATGGAAATACTTATGCCGTGAGGGTTTATGGTTTTCAAGTTTCACATGAAAATATATGCCCACAGTCAACTAATAGAGTGTTGGGACCATTTCTTATGTCTTTTTCCTTTACTGTTTAAAGACACAGAGCTTGATCTACAACTGCATTGTTTCAGTCCTGTGTATTGAAGCTCTACTGAAATCAAAAGTGTGACCATGGGTTTCAGCGAGTGTGAGTCAGTCCCACACACCTGAAGTGGACATTGCTTTGGTCTCCAGTGTCAAAACTGCTCTGATCTGTGGCTCTATTTCACTTCGCAGTGACAAATAAGAGGCACAGTGCAACTAAGAACAAGTGAAACCAACAAGGGAAGGAGGTAGCTGGTTCCTCCTTGCTGCCATACCAGCCTCTTAAGAAACAAAAAGGGTACTGTTGGGCTCCCCTGCACAAGCAAGCAGCAGCAGAAGGGCATGCTGAGCCCGGCAGGCTGCTGCTGACCCCAGAGCTCAGCTCTTCAAGGATAGGTTTCCTTCCACTAATTCCATGTGACCACTTTGTCTTGGGAAGGGACTCAGGCTGTCTCCTGGGCGGTCTCTTCCGTGTGGATGAGGTGCCCCACCAGCCTCAGCCAGATGGTCTAGAGTCACAGAAGGGCAGGCAGCTATGCTAGCATGTTTAATTAACCTGCGGAACCAGTAACAAAGTACACAATTAAGAAATATATACTGCTCCCTGAACATATAGGAAACTCCCAACGCTGGTTGAGTGTGAACAAAAAGCAGTTTACCAAGGAATGGGGGGAAAAAACACTGCAGGATATTTCACACATCCTATCAATGTTGCCCAGTCCTAGTTTCATTTACAGGTTAGAAGGATGTAGTAAACAGTTTGGAGGTCTATTGTTTCAGCATTTTGACAAAATGAGGTAACGGTCTAACTTTTTTAGAGAGGTGGTTTTTACTGTAATGTAAAGGGTTAAAATTATCCATCTATACATGTGTAGACTATTAGAAAAGCAGAAGAACAAATGATACCATGATATTCTTTATGAATATGAGTGAGAAAAAGAAAACACTAGAAAAGGCAAAGTCTTCAAACTGTTCATACATCTGGAAAGAGATCCAAGGGTATTTTGTTGTTTTTCAGCTGCTTTGAGAGAACTTTAAGACACTGCTATCAGAAGTAGAGGTGGGGGACACAGGAGGCTCAGATAGAGCGAGATAGATGTTGTCTGACGGGGCTGTGTTGCAGCATCTGACTTTTCATATCATAATCGTAATGTCCTTTGTCTTCATCTATCCAGTACAACACTATTATTGTGATACTGTATGATTAAACCAACGCAAACTTTAATTAAAGAATAAGAAACCTACAGATCATTTCACCCATTGTACCAGTACTAGATTCAGTAGGTATAAGCATCTTCTTACTGCTGCTGCTACTTCTTCTTCATATTTTTCCTAAAAATATCATCAGGAAAAAAATATTTTCCATGTACATTGCACCATGGCAGTTTCTGATTGGTAAATTCCCATGCATAACAGCTACCTACTAACTCAGCAACCAATTATGTGAAATCATGTAAAGACATTGAACTATCAGCAAACATTTTAAGTTTTGATGTTTTAATTCCACTAGCTTGTAAACAAAGGGTAAAAATTGCTTTTGTGATTATAGCAGAGGAATCACTGATGATTTATCAAGGAGAAGCTTATTATTAGTCTTGTCAAGATGACAACTTCATTAATTATCTAGAGGTTTTGTTGATCATTTCATTTCTTCATATGAATAATTTAAAACTTTGATACATACAGTAATTTTCATGAAAGGCCTTCGTATTGGTCAGCTTGTCAGTTGGACATAGAAGACTGGAATCCCAAATTAAATATCTAGTGTTCTTTGCAATCTCTGTTAATTGAAACACTATTGCTTTCACCATTTCTAATCCTTCTGTAACAGTCTAAAAGAAATTGCCAAAATAAAATGTCTTGTCATCATAACCAAAATTTTAATTAGTTTCATATTTTATTTCATTACTACTAAAATTTTGTGACACAAATAATGTTTCCATAGGCTATTTCCTCTCTATTCTTTATGGCAAAGCAAGTTGAAGAATTAAGAGCAATGCACTAAGGGACAAGTAACAGATGAGATAATAAAGTGCTAACTGTTGGAAAGTAGGTCTATATTCCCAGTCCCTTAAAAAGGGAGAGAAACAAATCTTATGTAATTTTATTACTGTGTCTATAATACTGAATTGCTGAGGACCAATCCAAAATTAAGTGTCAAACCTGAGCTACAGTGTTGAGTTACTGCCTTTGAACAGCATTCATGTGTATCTGTTGCTTTTATTTTTGTGTTGGGTACTGATGTGATCCTCACTACCACTGTGTCTGAAAATGGAGACACCAGTACATTTAAATATGTCTCCATCGTTCCAAAGACTTGTCTTGTCTTTGAGGCATATTCCCTCACTATCTTTTTTTTTGTTCTTCTTTGAGGAATACAGCACCTTACTACCTTCTCACAGACATAGAACTGAGTAACAGCAACAATTTTTGTCTTGCTAAATTTGCAGTGTATTTGTGACCACACATTGTTTTCAAAAGCTGATAAATACAAAGAGAATTTTCCAAATATGCCAAATTAAGCACAATAAATATTTAGCCTAGGAAATAATGAAATGCACCCAGACTGTCCATTCAGAATATAAATGAACATTCATGTGCTAAGTGTACAAATTTAATGTTTTCTGCCAAAAAGTTTCCTTAACCAGTTATAGATCTAAGAGAATACCTCAAGTAGTCAGTCTCCAGTTGATCAGCTACTTCATGTTTAAATCCTGCATTATCATTCTGTCTAGGATCAGACAGCCATGGTTTATGATGAGTATCTTTTAACTAGCATGGGAAAGATTTTCAAGCATTATAAAAAAGAATCAAAAATTACAAGGCAAAAATAAGATCATTTTCAGAATGAAAATTTATATTTCTATGGAAATGAATCAAGATGTGGTGATGGGATTAAGTCATCTAGAAATGCAACATGCAGAAACAGCTGATAAAAAACATGTATTGTGTATTACAATTGCATGTTTATTACAAAGCATGCTCAACACTTTATTGGAATAACCTTTGTGACTCTGAAATGGTTGCCTTGCAGTGCAAGGACACATTGATCCCTTTCATGCTGTATACCCTGATACTCTGTCTCTGAGAATTAAGTCTCTTTCGACAGAAATCAGTATTTTAAGGGACACTCCACAGACACACACGTATTTAGGATGTTTGAAGTCCGTAGACCATTTCTAAAGTTGTTCTAGTTGATCCGTGGAGCACCATTCAAATACACCAGAGGGGCTTTGATACTGTATTTCTAGTTGCCATTTTGGCCAATGTGTTTTTAATACCAGTCTTCATGAAACACTAATGACCTCTGGTTCTGTCTTTATTTAGTATTTATTCAAATCTGAGGTAAAGGTAGGGCCTCAATCATACCCCCTATAGAGAGACAAGATACCCAGCCAATCTGATCGACATGTACTCAGAGATCAGTAAATTCAATAACCAAAGCCAGCAAAGTATACATTCCTGATTAGAAGCAACAGATAATCTTCATGTAACATTTTTTCAAATAGCACTTTTCTTAGGATGCATTGTGTGCTACTCAGGGGAGAGGAAGCTTTCACTTAATGGAACTGTGAGTGCACCCTGTTGGTTAACAGCACCCGTGATTTTCATAGGAATCATAGTTAGGGCTTTGTGCCTTGGGTCTTTATATATGTCGGTGGGATCAGAACTTGTGCCAGGCTCAACTCACCTCCAGAAGTAAGTACAAAGCTCTACTAGCTCCATGTGCTCAATTCAGTAAATATTTTTGGAATTGAGGATATTGATTGACTGGTAAAGCTTAGGTGGTCAGATCAATTTCTTCCCTGGGAAAGAGACTTCAGAATTTCAATTTGCCCTTTCAGTTTCTGAAAGATCTGAAGATCTGATAGTGTGTTTAATGTTTTACTCTTTTTCCTTTTTCTTTTTTTTTTTCCACTTTTTCCTTACAAAATCCTTACCCTTCACTGGGTCACTTACCAGTTTGTTTTTTTCTGTTATCTGATTGGTACTGGAGATGCATGCAAAAACATACCTGTTGGCCCTTGTCTCTTCCTTTGAGGTGATATATAATCCAAAATGCTTTCACACCTAGCCTAGCAAAAAAATTCTGATGCCTTTAGTAATGCCATTCACTATTCAGTCAAGCAGTCTGATGACAATCATCCTTCCTCTTCCTTCATCAGCTACTAACACTTGGATAGCAAGAAAATTACTGCTGTCCCTCTTAAAGAATTCAGGGCAGCTGTGCTATTGTACTGGGGTGGGAATTCATCATTAGTTATCCAGGTGTTAATTACTTTAATTTTTAATGTCATAGTACATATGCAGAAGAGTGTTAGGGTGTTTGTTGATAATTACTTTGTGCAAGATAAGGTGCCAAAGGAAATGACTTCTACATACATGACATAATACACCTGTAGGGATGTTACAAATATGATGTGTGACTTCATACAATATGTTCCCCAATATGAGGTTCAAAATAATCGTCCTAATAATTCAAAATACATCAAACCCATACTTTAGTTTTTTAAGTTTTAGACTTCAAAGAACTTTAACTTTTCACTAATGTGTTCAACATCTTATATTGTTCATGAGATTGGAGAAGCTGAATTATACTAATCTTGGCATATCATGCACATAGGACAATTTGTTTACAGGTAAAAGCAGCTTTCCTACATCTTTTATTTTAATGGAAAGAGATTAAAACTTTTCAATTATGGACATCAGATACAGTTTCAATGGCAAACTCTCATACTGCCTTTGTCTCTGGATATTTTTTGTTTTTCTAATTACACTGTAGAGATGCAGCCAGATACTAGGAAACAAACGATTTAGCTGATCAAGATGAGGTAATGAATAAACAAAGAAATAAAGCCAACTGTTTATAAACAGAGAAAAACAATGATTATGAAAAGTCAAAGGATACTTAGTGAAGTAAATGTTTCACTACGATAAGCTTGCAATGATTTCTTTATTCTGCTATTTAAAACCTAGTAAGCTGGAAAAGAGAATTTGAGAGAAAGCTGAAAAAAAAAAGTATTACACGTTTCGAAATAGATAAAAAGGCTATAACAAAGATCTTAGCCCTAAAGATGAAACATATTTTCTCTGAAAATATTTATTTAAATATTCAGGAAATAAAATTGTACAAACCTGAACTGCTTTGGCATTTGCAAATATAAATTTTCTAATTAAAAACACAAAATCACACTTGTAATCAACTGAAAGAGGAGGAAAATATTTTATCAAATTCTTTCAGTCGACGTTTTACATGCAGTGTAACTTGCTTTTAAAATGACCACCATAAGCTAGAGGAAAGTTCTACCATTCCATGGTATCGCACACCTCCTTTGTAGTTCCCAGCACAGGAGGTATGGATACAATGGGATAAAGCAGTGAGCCTGACTGGAAGCAGGCATCGCATAGCATTTCTGTCTGCGTTTCAACCAAACAGGCCTGCAATAAACTGCAGCCACCCAGCCAAATTAAATTATCAAAGCAGCAGTAACCCCCCCCTGCAATAGTTCAAAATCCTTATAGTACTAAGGTAGCATTCCAGTTAGACTACTTTAAGGCTAATATGATATATTATCCTACAAAGGGAACTAAATAATTCAAATGCAAGTATCTTTATGGATAATTCAGGATAAAGGGGGAAAGACTTGATCAGGTCGTACATTGGAGAGAAAAATTTTGATTTTAAAAAAAATTCCTTTTTCTAGAGTTTCCAATTTTCAGAAGAGCATTGCTAGTAAACATCAGATTGGTAATTTGTGCACCAAGGAATAATGAATGCTATATTTTTCTGTTCTGGTATTTAGAACTTGACTTATTTATGTATGTATAAATGCATATATGTATATTTATATTTGTAACATCAATAGCTTCTCCAGAAAACCCCAGGAGAAGAGAGATTTGTTCGTCAGTTTGGTTTTATATGGGCCCACATGAATTCCTCAAACTCCCATAAAATAGAACCTTAACACTGTTCTGCAGTCCCAGTCAGCCAAAGCAAAGATGCAACATAATGAAAACTTAATTGCATAAGTTCACAAGGGGAGAATGAGCTCCCTAGACCAAGTCATAGATAACAAGTACATAAAAAAAAAAAAAATGACAACAAGCCCATTGTGACAAACAGCTGTTAATGCTGTCAGAACAAAGCAAAAATTTCAGTACATTTGCATCAAATTAGGCAGCCCTGAAAGTGTATGATAAATACAGTTGACATAATTAGTAGGCTGAACAGCTATAAGAAAGGGGTCTTTTTTAAAAACATTTGTTTAAGAAACAAATTTCCTGAAAACTTCAGAGTGTGAATTGTCAGTATCCAAGTTCAAAGATGATCTACAAGTAGAACTAGCTAGCAGAACTGGGCCTAAACATTAGGCTATGATTTTGCCAAATTGAATTAGGACTGTTTTGCATAACTTGAAAACACTGAGGCCTTGAGTTATGTCACATGTGCTGGGGCCACAAAATGTCAGGAACTGTATGATGAACCAACAGACACCAACACAAGATGCATGGGAGAGGTGAAATGGTTGGGAAAGAGGTATTTTTTCTACACAGTCTTAATAAAGTAATTATGTGAACCACAGAAAGTGATATTGGATAGTTGCTAATTGCTAATTCTTCTTCACATGGCTCATCTCTGATTTCCTTTCATATGATCCCTTCACTCATTTCCACCCACCCCTTATTCCTCAATGCAGGAATTTGGACTTCACTACACTCTGTAGTGCATCTGCTTCTCCCTTGCCATGTGCCTGGTGTCCTACTTCTGCTCCGCATGGCTGACTTCCTTGTTCTCTTTTGTTTCTCGTGTTAAAATTTTGACATGCCACAGGGGTGACTCTCCTGACACTGCTTTCGTATGAATAGTTTGCAGAAATAAAAAGCGGTCCTTTACTGCAAATAATTACCATGGTTCTCTCTTCAGGAGGACTTCTTCTGTTGCCTGTTACTGATCATAATGTTGTGTCCAAACTTGAGCACTAAACCTGAAAACACTTATTTGCCTGCTTGGCTACCCAGTGATCCCATTGACTCAAACAGCAGTTTTATATGATTGAGAATAGCGGAATTTGGCATTTCATCTTTGTCTGTTAAATACAGAGGATAGTCTATCTAATTGTACAACACTTTCAGGAAACTGTCAGAGGAAAAATGTCTATCAGCAACTGTTTCTGATCTACCAGTTTAAAAAAGTAAATAAAGTTTATTCCCATCTGGACCTGATTAAACTTCAATTTGAACTTGTCCTGACTAGAAAATAAATGGCCTTTGGAGTCCGGATTTTTGCCTGCTTGAAAAAGCTTGTGGGTGTGTGAATATGTGTGTGTGTGAATATGTGTGTGTGTATGTGTAGAAATATGATTTATGAAAGTATTGATTTTTTTGTTAAATAATGAATTAGATGTCCTACCACAATATTATTTATCAAAGTTTTTTGTCATATAATTAAATTGTCACATAATGGATTGCAGCCATATAGATTCATTAAATATTAAAATCTACACATGACACAGTTCACTTTTCCTTTGTCTAACAACACAATTCCTCTATTCGTTTCTGGTAAGGTCAACAGTAGCTGTTCTTTGACATTTTCTTAAAGTTGCAATATCTGTTTTCTAAGGTTAGAAAACAGATGGCAAGCAAAGCCGTGAAATTTGTATTTTTACTTATTCTCAGTTTGGAAGCTAGTTCTTCTTGGTGATCTTGGTCAACTTTAATTGTAAGGGCTAATGGAGCCTTTTGCCTTGGAGACATTTATTCCATCAGTTGTTTGCAGGTGTGAAATGAGCAAGTCTGCTGAACTGTAATAGGGTAGTTGGAGTCAGATCCGAGTTTTTATTTTGGAGAGAAATACTTATTGAAGTCTGGATGCAACTAAATTCTCAGCCTGTAAACAGCAAGCAAGAAAAGAACTCAGGAGAAATAATTTCTGTTACACACAGTACTTGAATAATACAAGGTAAAGAGGAAAATGTTCACTGCCATCTCAAATGGATTGCTTAATGGAATTCAAAACATGTTAAAATTGAAATGTTTAAATCTGCACTGGAAGATAAGCGTGTAGATAAACTGTCAAGTAACATTAGATAGAAATTGTGTTTGAGAAGGCTTAAATTGATCACATATCAATATAATTCCATTCAATGAAAATCACGAAGACCTCACTTAAAACAACAGCAAAACCAGAAAAAAAGAAACCCCACTCTAGACATTTGTTAATAAGAACTCCTACACTAGTTATTTTGTAATAATAAAGAAAACATCTGTTGTGGAGCAGTACTGCACTGTACTGCCCAGGTGTAGTCATTATGTTGAGGTCATATTTCTGTGTGCTTCTTGTTCAGTGCTGCATGATGTGAGTATTGAAAACATAGCTTGCCTCTCTCCTCC
This sequence comes from Thinocorus orbignyianus, assembly GCA_013400375.1. Taxonomy (NCBI): domain Eukaryota; kingdom Metazoa; phylum Chordata; class Aves; order Ciconiiformes; family Thinocoridae; genus Thinocorus; species Thinocorus orbignyianus. The sequence continues at coordinate 4,733 of VXBW01005782.1, read as the reverse complement.
TCACTAAAATCAGTTTGGGGTGTTTCAGTTTTTGAATCCCTGATGCCACACTATGGCCTGATTTCTTTTTTTTCTTTTCCATGTCATAAATTTTACAAGCGGTCTGATTATTGCATTCTCAGTATTGCTTAATTTTATTCTGCCTTCAAAGTTCATCATCATTTATGAGATCATAACGTGAACTTTAATTACTTGTAACTGGAATCTCACTAGGGATTGAAAACAAACTAAATCTGCACTTTACCTTTAGGGCAAGGAGCATGACCAAACTTTAATATACACTTTGGAGTAGAAAATGTATATGGTAAATCTAACTATGTCTTCAGTGATGTTCCTCTTACCTAGTTTTACAAGTCTACAACCTGATCTTCTACGTCTGAACTGGTTGCCTGAAGTTCACTTCTGGTCAAAGGGGATAAATACACACTTCCAGAAGCACAAAATCAACTTACTTGCCTCCTTTTAAATGTCTCCATTCATTTTAAGGAAGTCTAGACTATGATGTGCACAAAAGCATTTCGTGATAATGGATAATGGCTTCCTCTATATCTTTGATATAATTTTTGTAGGAAACAACATACTATACTGACCCAATGAGGTAATTGTTATGCTGATGCTACAGATATATCTGTACATTGCTTATTAAATGCTGCAGAGTGCAACATACACAAAAACTTCCTTCACATACTTAACCAACTAGTTATATAGAGAAGTTTATCTACTTGGCATGCATGCAAGTATGAACATATGAGCGTGCATATACTGGTACACCCAATGACAAAAGAGATCATGACAGCATTATTCTGTAGACCAAATACACGTGCTCGGTGGTTTCATTGTAGGCCTGCCATTTTAGCCAACATGAAATAAAATAAAACTGGTTTTAGGAGTCTGAAGCAGACATGCAATCCAGGCATGGATATAGCCTTTCTTGTACTACTGTTGTGAAAAATCTGTTTGATAACGATAATTTTAAATCCCCAAATTAGGAAAGGAAAAAAAAAAA